>OZ012688.1:36768082-36973743 GCA_963942565.1 Maea johnstoni | reverse complement strand
AAATCGTTGAAGACGATACAATATCAAAATCATTACCCCAGATGTTTACATTCATAGGTAATTTGATAACTACTCATAGTGTAGAGGTTAAGGCAGTACTGACGTAAATCTTCATTCTTTTATTTTTATCTACCTTTGAAATACCCACCACTAGACCAATTAACCTGCTTTTATCGCTTGTGAATGCAGTCGAAGAGATTCATTTTAAGTACACACATAGTTATCATATAAACCAACGTACCTGTCAAATAAACATCTCCATCAAACTTTTTGCACAGTTGGCGGACTATTTCGAAACCTAAACCCCTGTTTGAACCGGTAACCTACAACAATGAAAGAACAATAGGCATCTTTATCATATTGCAATCTAACGGCAAAATCCCATTCTAAACATTCTTTATAATTAACGAGTACTTTTTTGAGTATGTTTGGAAAGAGGACTTTTATACATCGTACTTTTTTATTTAATTTTTCTATCGTGCAGTAAGGGCAAACCATTGCATGTTTATATCTAAATATATTAGGCCAATCAATTTGATGTAAAAAAAAAAGGAGGAGAGAAGAGGAAAAACACAAATGAAAGCAAAAATAGAATATCGAAACTTATCCGGCACATCCGCACTGCATCAGTGTACACCATAGTCACTAATCATATTGACAAGTGCAGGTCCCATTCTCTTGCACAGTGATAGACAAAGCGACATCTATCGGTGGTTATTCAACCAATTTTGCATTCGCAAGTTAAATTGTATAAGATATGTCAGACACTATGCCAGTGTCTAAAGGATCGTATTTGATAGACCTACCTCACACAGATATCGTTTTTATGGGAAGAAATGTTTGTGTCATTGTTTGATTCAAATATACATACATACATACATACATATATATATATATATATATATATATATATATATATATATATATATATATATATATATATATATATATATATATATATATATATATATATATATATATATATATATATATATATATATATATATATATGTGTGTGTACATATATATATATATATATATATATATATATATATATATATATATATATATATATATATATATATATATATATATATATATATATATATATATATATATATATGTATATGTATATGTATATGTATATGTATATGTATATGTATATGTATATATATATATATATATATATATATATATATATATATATATATATATATATATATATATATATATATATATATATATATATATATATATATATATATATATATATATATATATCTATATATCTATATATCTATACATCTATACATCTATACATATATACATATATACATATATACATATATACATATATACATATATACATATATACATATATACATATATACATATATACATATATACATATATACATATATACATACATACATACATACATACATACATAGCATACATACATACATACATACATACATACATACATACATACATACATACATACATACATACATACATACATACATACATACATACATACATACATACATACATACATACATACATACATACATACATACATACATACATACATACATACATACATACATACATACATACATACATACATACATATATATATATATATATATATATATATATATATATATATATATATATATATATATCATAAACCTGTTATAATCTAACGACCCCCAATGAAAAATATGGAAATAGAATTCTACCCACCAGAGCGACCTTTTTGCCCATTCTGCTTGTTTAGATTTCGTCAAGGCTTAAAAAATGACTTGTACGGAGTTCAAGGTCCTAGGTCTCGTTATCCTGAAAGAAACGAAATCACTAACGTGATTGAATGTGCATGTTATATATGTGTTATTGACTCCACTAAAACAGCCGTACGAATCCTGTATAGATACAATTTAATCACAAAGGGGTTACCCCGAGGACTAAGGAGACATGGCTCCTGGTTTATGATTGGTGGAGGCCAGTCACTTTCATCACGAGGGAAGGGAATTAGAACTTGGAAGGGGTGGTGTATGTGATGTCCCTCGGGGCTGCTCGGCGTAGGTTCACAGCACCTCAGTTTTATCACCTACGCAAAAGTTCCGACGCTCTGTCTATTACTCGAATACGGGTATGATGTTTATGCTATATTTGGATCTGGCCACCACAGCCGGTATAGCGTGTGCAGCCACCCATCATATATACAGGCTCATCTATATCTATACACGCCATTAAACTATTACCCCCTGCACCAGAAACCTGTCCCTACTGGTAGCGTATATTTAGCTCCAAATAAGCCTCTTAATAAGTCCCAAAGCTGCGAGATCAAAACCTTGATATCTATTTTGGCTACTTGCTCTGTTATTACCAATACCATTAATGTATAAGCTTAGTAATATAACTGGCTTCAGCGCCTCCTAACTATACCTATATGTGTATCTCCTCTTGTTTTAGAAATGTCATTAGCTGTTATAAATGATAATGTCTTCCCGTCAAAGCTTTAATAACTGTCGTATAGACGCAGTACTTGACTGGTTAACCGATCGACTGCGATGTAATAACTTTGATGGTTAAATATTCAGCTATTCACTATAGTGTGTTCACCAGTATCCTCGACATAAAAAACTGCTTCAACATAAAAACAAATTCTCGACATGAATGTTTGCGCCGGCTTTGAATAGTGTACTTCGAACTCATTTCTTACTGTAAATTGTGATAAGACTGGAGACTAACCGGGACAGCGATATACGTATAGACTAAATCGTATTGATACTACCGCGTAAAATAGCCAAAAAAAGTATACCATATAACATAGCCACGACTATTAAAAAAGTAAAAGACACGGGTATTGATATAGTCAGTCGGTCAATAAACATACACACGTGTGGGTAGCACTAACCGACAGTGGTGACAGTGATGCCTATACCCGCTACCTCTACTTTTTCTTATTTGCTATTTTTTACCAGAGATCATTATTATATAAACTTAGTAAGAAAGTCGACTAGTCATTCACAGTAGCACTAGGGAAGTTCATAACTGAAAGTGATTCTTAAGCGTATTGCATTTAACATATTTATCATCAGCTTCCACCGATCTAGACAATTAAGAAAATAAAGAAGGGGTCTGCTCTGGCTAGTTCACCAGAAGCCGAGCCGACTCTATTATATATTGATGCTTTCTGGTAAAACCATAGCATACCACGTACCGTAACAAGTGGGCACGCCCACCCTTACAGAGAGACAGTAACAGGACTTACCTGGAGCGCAGTCGGCCGAAAAGTGACCGTCCAGTTGCCTTACCCAAGAGACCATCTAAAATTAGTAGATGCGCGCGCACACCAAGAGACTCCGCAAGCGGGTCGAGCAGGATTTTCAAGGTTCGTATTTTGGTACATAGTTTAACCCTTCCCATGCCACACACGCATTTATGCGTTTGTGGTAATATAACGTAGCGAACCATGAACGCTTATAAGTATATGCGTGTGAGATAATAAAATTCATCTAAAGAAGAGCCTGTCCCGCCAATCGAAATGACCCTCTACTTAGAACAAAATTAGGCAAATTAGCTGTCAGATGATTTATTATAAGCACGTTTTTTTACAATGACACTGACTAAGCATGAAAGTGAGATGCAAGAACAAGGTACCTATATAAATTGTCCAGGATCATTAAAAAATAACTGAGAATTGGTCAAGTTGTGTCAGTGACTGACCTAGTTAGCTCTGGAGGGCATTATGAGGCGATATTTAATGCCCTGCGTCACGGGGCATTATGGGGATTTAATGACCGGCCACATGGTACAAATCCTGACTGCTGATTGGACAATACAAAGCAAGCAATTTGATATTAATTTGGGATTAATATTGCAGCAAGGTGCAAGGGAGCGCTTTGTTACCATTAGATCCCCTTAAGGCTGTGATGATGGTGACACACTCAAAATAAGACAACTACCGGTACTAGTTTTGCACTCCTGTACCCCTTTCTAACAATATTTATCTAATCCCTTAGGTCTTGGTTTTTCAAATATAAGTTTTCTTTAACTTACCTGCTTGAGCTGACCTCCATATAAACACAGTTTCAATTTTACAGTGTTTTACCTCAAATGAGGTTTTCTTGATTAATAAAGGTTCATTTGATTTATGAATACCATACATGTGTGCTAAATATACTAGGCTAGGGAAACTGGAAGGCAAATTTGAAGCACCAAGACCGCATTGATTAGACAACTGTTATTAGAAAGGGGGACAGGAGTGCTAAACTAGGAGTTGTCTTACTTTGAGTGTTTCACCATCATCACAGCCTTAAGGCCGTGATGATGGTGACACACTCAAAAGAAGACAGATGTAACCTTTACAAAAGTGCCGTGGTCTTAATTAAACTCAGTTTTCAGATATTCAAGTTTTAAAAATGACCCATGTATCGCGTAGGGTTCTACCTTAAGGCTGTGATGCTGGTGACACACTCAAAATAAGACAACTCCTAGTTTAGCACTCCTGTACCCTTTCTAACAATAGTTATCTAATCACTGAGGTCTTGGTGTTTCATATATAAGTTTTCTTTAACTTACCTGCTTGAGCTGACGTCAATTTAAGTACAGTTTCAATTTTACAGTGTTTTACCTCAAATGAGGTTTTCTTGATCAATAAAGATTCATTTGATTTATAAATACCATATATGTCTGCTAAATATACTAAGCTAGGGCAACTGAAAGGCAAATTTGGAGTTCCTGCAAGAGAATACCTTACAGGATGCGATTTTGGTGGAAATTTTACTTAGGAAAGTAGGTCACCATGTCTGACCATTGTGTCAACATGTCTGACCATCGTGACCTACTTTCTTAAGGTGATAGTCTAGTACTCCAAGATTATCACCACTAGGAAGTGTCCTTGGCTGGCCCCCACGAATGGATATCAAAACAAAAGATTACGCATGAGCAGTGTTCACTCCTCACGAACCTCGACCTAGCAACTGCCTATTGTGGTACGGTCAAGAGAACAAAGGGCGGGCCCCTTTGGGCTTTCCGTGTTAAATTGGTCACAAACGACATGGCTGTCTGCTTTTACCATGCAGATCCATTCGGCCTAGACCATTTTGGCCAAAATTTTCATCTCATTTTTTGGCTGAAAGTGAATAACGGTACAGTCTTCGAAGCCAGTATTTTAGAAGATGACAGGTATGAACCCCCTCTAGGTGCAAGGTCATGTCACAGGTAACTTGAATTCTGATAGGACCTGAAAATCAGCAGTTACTATGTAAACCACGTGCTGTTAGTAATTTTGAGGCTTATGGGAACATTCAAAAAAAATGTTTAAATACTCATCGTGCAAATCCCGTTGAGGTAGGACCTTGCACCTTACCAAAGACATGAATAATCATATGGTAGACTCTCATTTTCAAGTAAAGGGTAAGTCTTGACATTTTGCCAAAAAACGAAACACATCCAGATATGTCCTTTAAGGGTGCCGCATTACCTCAAAAAAGTCACTTATTGATAAGTTTACCATTATTCGGCAACTATGAGATGTAACCTTTACAATAGAATACGTGCCGTTGTCTTCATTAAACTCAGTTTTCAGATATTCAAGTTTTGAAAATGAGCAGGGTTCTACCTTAATTAGAATTCCTAGTTCATGGTTACTCTGAAAGTTCAGAAATCATTCTCTTATGGAGGGCGTAGATTCACCCGATATGTTCTCCCCAAAACATGAACAGCAAGGACAGAAGTTGTTTACTCATGGTATTGTTTATTTCTGAGTGGAACTTATGGTACAGGTTTCATAACCCACAATCCAGTGTTTTCACTCTTTAACATGGTAAAACTAATAATACTACAAGAGCAGCGATCTTTCTCTCCAAGCCGAGCTTTCAGAAAATATAAAAGTCACATTGGGCAATGAGGATATATATATATATATATATATATATATATATATATATATATATATATATATATATATATATATATATATATATATATATATATATATATATATATATATATATATATATATATACATGAACAAGATTTATTCTTGATCTCCTAGCTGTTTCAGTTCTTTTTCCCAATCTGCAAGCAAAGCTTTTTGAGGTTCTTTTACATCCGGGGCAAAGTTCATGGCGAAAGTGACAATCTCTGGCTGCTGGAAGTAGAACTCCTTCATGACCTTGGCCCACTGCTCCAAACCTGCGGTGAAGGGAAGGACCTTCTTTCTGGCCAAGAGTTCTCCACGTGGTTCGAGAGCAGACTCGGGGAGGAGCGCTAGGTACACCGGAGTCTCAGCACCTGCGATAAAGGTCAGAGGTCATAGAAGGTCAGAGGTCATATGTCAGAGGTCATAGAAACGAGGTTCCTGCGTGATATTTTGGAAATTAATATCAGATATTAATTTCCAAAATTACGATATTCTAGATCATTAAAGAGGAACCCTGAAATACATGCCAGCTTATATGAAAGAAAAAACACTTCTGCAGGTCCTATCACCTCAGCCAAAAGCTGGAAACTTTGAGAGAGGGAACCCAGAGTTAATACACTGTGTGCATATCAGATTATCCTATGATGCCCACAAGGATTAGTACATCCTGGCGCCTGCAGAATGTGCAAGCCATGGCTGCCCACAGGTAGGAAATGGGCTTCTGGAATACACACTATTTTTGCCTAGTGGGGCCTAATTGTATTGGGTCCTTATATTTACTGACTTAAAAAGTGTTTTCTTTCATATAAGCTGGCATGTATTTTATAGTTTAGTGCCCCTTTAAAAAGAGAAACGTGCGTCATTGAAATAGAGGTTCATGGGCATATGAACGTCCAGTAAAAGTTAATACTAGATATTCAAAAAGAAAGAAATACTGGTAGATTACAAAATGTACTTCCAAGGTCTATAACAGAAGGGGGATTCGAAAATTTGATAAATACATTTTATATGCTTCATGCCTCATTTAGAATTGCTAGAATGCCTACTAAGTAGTGCCAATAGTTGAAAAAGCAGTAGTAGTAGTAGTAGTAGTAGTAGTAGTAGTAGTAGTAGTAGTAGTAGTAGTAGTAGTAGTAGAAGTAGTAGTAGTAGTAGTAGTAGTGATGATGGTGGTGGTGGCAGCGGTGGTGGTTATAGTGTTAGTGGTAGCAGGAGAATTAGAAAGATTGTATACAGTAGCAAGTGCAGCAGCAGAGGTAGAAGTAGGAGTGTCAGCAGCAGTAGTAGTGGGTGTAGTACTAGTGAAAGAAAAAGAAATAGTAGCAGCAGTAGAAGTAACAACAGTAGTAGTAGTAGTAGTAGTAGTAGTAGTAGTAGTAGTAGTAGTAGTAGTAGCAGCAGCAGCAGTAGTTATTTAGTAGTAGAATTTTTTTAACGCGTGCGACAGAAATTGTAGTAAAAAACAATCCCCAAAAAGATCAAGAGGACTACCTGTAGAAGACTAGTGTCTAGACTACACTGAAACCATTGCCTCTACAGACTGTAATCCAGAACTCACCTTCCTCCACTGTGAGGAGAATGTCCTTCATGCCCTCCTCCCCAGCTCCCATCATGTCAGTCTGAATAGCTCCAGGACAGCACTGCAACACGCAAATACAATACTTAAATGGTTCGATGTATGGCTCGTGTATGTGTGTGAGAGAGAGAGAGAGAGAGAGAGAGAGAGAGAGAGAGAGAGAGAGAGAGAGAGAGAGAGAGCGGTAGGTGACATTTGGTCCTGAACTGGATTGTCTTACAATTTTGCCACTACTATGTCAATGTTTTGATCTTATTCTACTTATTCACTTATTCTATATTTTCAGTAACCCTTCGGTCAGCCATATATCAAAGATTTTGCCAAATATGAAGGGTCCCTAGCGCTTATCTATACTGTAATCTGCCACCTTTTAACTACGCTTTCATATTCAACTTGAATATCACATTTCATCCTTCTCAGGCCAGCAAGCTAGTTCATACAATAACCACATGAGGGCGTTAAACATACACCACTCCATTCATGTATTCATAAGAAATGGCATTTTAAAATGTGCGTTGGGAGATAGTCTACTTACACAGTTGATTAAGATATTGTCATCTGGTCTGGTATCATCAATCTGTTTCTGCAGTAGCCTTGTCAAGGCGGTGACGCCAGCTTTTGTGACAGTATAGGTGGCGTTAATCCAGCCCTTCTCCAGGAAATCTCCTGCTTTGGTATCTCTGAAATAGAAACGAAGATTACACTTTCAAAATACTGATAGGAGTACATTCCATGGGTCGAGGGCAATTACTGATAATTAGTTCTAGTGTTACATTATTTTAGCATGTAGACAGGTCTGTTCTCCCGTCTGCGCCTGTTACCAGCTCATTAACGTATGCAACAAACCAGATTTGGTTTCAACTCGGGAGAGAAGCAAAAACGGACCAATGTGGCTTTCAAGTAATTTTCGATGCCTTCCATGCGATCGGACAAAGAACTCTCTCTCTTGGCTGACTGTATGTATGTGAAATATGCACTAGTCAACTTTTCATACTATCTTAACAAGAGTATATTGACTATATTCCTATACACGTATTACCACCTCTCCCGTCATTCACACCGTATAAGTCACTGGCGACTGGGAAGGAAAGTGCATTGCTCAACTGGTATTTCCGAAAATATAACAATGGCAGAATGTTGTCTGTCCTGTTTGGTGTGTGCAATTATATTTATCATCAGCTCCACTCTGATACTAACAGCTGATTGGTCAATTTCTTTGGTGTACTGGACTGTATTAGGGTACTAACATTGTTTTTTATTAATTGTCAATATTAGTACCCCAATAAGTGTATTATCCCCATTTTAAATGATTTATCAAAACAAAATTTAAAAAATTGAAAATAAAAAATATATATATTTCAAAAAATAATGATAAAACAAAAAAGAATTCTAAAAAATATGTGGGTGCATGTATGTGGAGCAAATTCAGCAGATTAATTGCACCACGAATTTCTGTTCTATCCATCTAAGAATGCACACGGCACCTAGGCTGACTCAAGGGCTTCCGCACGTAATGATGATACAGAGAACGTGTTAAATCCCTCTCTACATATCCCTGGTAAAACTACACTTAAGAGCGTACCTGACACATTCCGCCATCAGCTCCTCCAGTTGCTCCATGGTAAGATCAGGGGAGGTAATTCTGTCAGTGAGGTGCTTGGCTGCGAGACCTAGGAACGAGAAACCCGTCCTGTCACTGATAGACACCACTCTGAAATTAGGAGCATAGGATAAGTTAGTATGCACTACACACACGAGAAACCCGTCCTGTCACTGATAGACACCACTCTGAAATCAGGAGCATAGGATCAGTTAGTATGCACTACACATAACGGTACATACATACAGGTACATTTCAAGGACAAAAGTTTGCGTCGTCCTCCGCCGAGTAGCTTATATTCGCTCATATAGAGTTTTCAAGTGTGGACACATGAATATTATAACTAAGGCTACGTCTGTGGACGAATGGTTGGTAATGATTTAGTGTTTAATCCATCCAAGCTGAGGCTATTTCGTCCAAAGCGCGACGACGCAGAATTGTTTGAAAACCATCTAAACCCTGTCATGTTGGTATTAATTGGATAGCTCTCGCTGAGAACTCTCTGATGAGTATCTATGTGGCAGGGTTTCAGTCATTTTTGCAGCATTTTGTATTAGCCAAATTAGCCACCAGCAGCATATTGGTTGATAAGAAAAATGAGGAAATATTAAATTCCAGTTTCACCATTGTACTCTATGATGAAGCGGTGTTTTCTTACCTGGCGCCTTTTGAAAGAGACTTCATGAACGTTTGGCATACATCCTTCAAACCAGTGAAATTGACTCGAACACCAAATTCCGTCTTTGCTGCGATTTCTCCTTCACCCGCCTGACAAGTAAAGTGATACGTTCATTACATCATAGTTTATTTGGTCGGTGAATATATTTCATAATCACATATATACTATCATAGGAGTATTTTATTTCGAGGTCTAAAATTTCCAGCGTAGTCCTTATCACAATGAAGGAAGTCGTCCCCGTTAGACATTGCTAAACCACATACTTGATATGGTGTGGGTGGGTAAAAAAGAGATACATATTTTACCCATTCATACCTGCACAGCTTTAAAGTCTGCTATGGGAATATAAAGCGTGATCAATAACATTCTTTTGGAAATATTAGGAGGAGAAATATCATATATCATGAAAAAGTGTTTTTCGGTAGGTTATTGAACTTTGTTGCTAACTATCTTTATTGTTTTCTAGGATAGGCGCTTGAAGTTTACATTTTGCAGTGTGGAGTGGGGCCAGATTGATGGCTTGGTACTAAATTGCAATGAAGACCCAATTTTGTGTAAAACTCCCATGATGCAATGCGCGGCAGCCATCTTAGCGCTTACATATTATGATGTGGTACGCATTCTAAGAAACTTACATCACAGTCCACACCTGCATTGTTGACTAAAACAGCAATGGAGCCATATTTGTTCACTAGAAAATCATGACAGGTTTTTATGCTTTCGGTGGAGGTGACATCGAGCTGATGAAACAATGGCGATAGTCCATCCTTCTTCAGTTCCTCTACAGCAGCCTCTCCTTTGGAAACGTCCCTAGCTGCAGAAATATAACGCAGACCATGAATATCACACACACACACACACTCACACACACACACACACACACACACACACACACATATATATATATATATATATATATATATATATATATATATATATATATATATATATATATATATATATATATATATATATATATATATATATATAGTGAGAGAGAGAGAAGGTGAGTGAAAAGGTGTGAGAGAGAGAGTGTGTGTGTGAGAGAGAGAGAGAGAGAGAGAGAGAGAGAGAGAGAGAGAGAGGGTGTGAGAGAGAAAGGGTGTGTGTGTGTGAGAGAGAGAGAGAGAGAGAGAGAGAGAGAGAGAGAGAGAGAGAGAGAGAGAGAGAGAGAGAGAGAGAGAGAGAGAGAGAGAGAGAGATTTCCAAAGGAAATCGTTGAAGACGATACAATATCAAAATCATTACCCCAGATGTTTACATTCATAGGTAATTTGATAACTACTCATAGTGTAGAGGTTAAGGCAGTACTGACGTAAATCTTCATTCTTTTATTTTTATCTACCTTTGAAATACCCACCACTAGACCAATTAACCTGCTTTTATCGCTTGTGAATGCAGTCGAAGAGATTCATTTTAAGTACACACATAGTTATCATATAAACCAACGTACCTGTCAAATAAACATCTCCATCAAACTTTTTGCACAGTTGGCGGACTATTTCGAAACCTAAACCCCTGTTTGAACCGGTAACCTACAACAATGAAAGAACAATAGGCATCTTTATCATATTGCAATCTAACGGCAAAATCCCATTCTAAACATTCTTTATAATTAACGAGTACTTTTTTGAGTATGTTTGGAAAGAGGACTTTTATACATCGTACTTTTTTATTTAATTTTTCTATCGTGCAGTAAGGGCAAACCATTGCATGTTTATATCTAAATATATTAGGCCAATCAATTTGATGTAAAAAAAAAAGGAGGAGAGAAGAGGAAAAACACAAATGAAAGCAAAAATAGAATATCGAAACTTATCCGGCACATCCGCACTGCATCAGTGTACACCATAGTCACTAATCATATTGACAAGTGCAGGTCCCATTCTCTTGCACAGTGATAGACAAAGCGACATCTATCGGTGGTTATTCAACCAATTTTGCATTCGCAAGTTAAATTGTATAAGATATGTCAGACACTATGCCAGTGTCTAAAGGATCGTATTTGATAGACCTACCTCACACAGATATCGTTTTTATGGGAAGAAATGTTTGTGTCATTGTTTGATTCAAATATACATACATACATACATACATATATATATATATATATATATATATATATATATATATATATATATATATATATATATATATATATATATATATATATCTAACTCATCTATATCTAACGACCCCCAATGAAAAATATGGAAATAGAATTCTACCCACCAGAGCGACCTTTTTGCCCATTCTGCTTGTTTAGATTTCGTCAAGGCTTAAAAAATGACTTGTACGGAGTTCAAGGTCCTAGGTCTCGTTATCCTGAAAGAAACGAAATCACTAACGTGATTGAATGTGCATGTTATATATGTGTTATTGACTCCACTAAAACAGCCGTACGAATCCTGTATAGATACAATTTAATCACAAAGGGGTTACCCCGAGGACTAAGGAGACATGGCTCCTGGTTTATGATTGGTGGAGGCCAGTCACTTTCATCACGAGGGAAGGGAATTAGAACTTGGAAGGGGTGGTGTATGTGATGTCCCTCGGGGCTGCTCGGCGTAGGTTCACAGCACCTCAGTTTTATCACCTACGCAAAAGTTCCGACGCTCTGTCTATTACTCGAATACGGGTATGATGTTTATGCTATATTTGGATCTGGCCACCACAGCCGGTATAGCGTGTGCAGCCACCCATCATATATACAGGCTCATCTATATCTATACACGCCATTAAACTATTACCCCCTGCACCAGAAACCTGTCCCTACTGGTAGCGTATATTTAGCTCCAAATAAGCCTCTTAATAAGTCCCAAAGCTGCCAGATCAAAACCTTGATATCTATTTTGGCTACTTGCTCTGTTATAACCAATACCATTAATGTATAAGCTTAGTAATATAACTGGCTTCAGCGCTTCCTAACTATACCTATATGTGTATCTCCTCTTGTTTTAGAAATGCCATTAGCTCTTATAAATGATAATGTCTGCCCGTCAAAGCTTTAATAACTGTCTTATAGACGCAGTAATTGACTGGTTAGCCGATCGACTGCGATGTAATAACTTTGATGGTTAAATATCCAGCTATTCACTATAGTGTGTTCACCAGTATCCTCGACATAAAATACTGCTTCAACATAAAAACATAAATTCTCGACATGAATGTTGGTGCCCGCTTTGAATAGTGTACTTCGAACTCATTTCTTACTGTAAATTGTGATAAGACTGAAGACTAACCGGGACAGCGATATACGTATAGACTAGATCGTATTGATACTACCGCGTAAAATAGCAAAAAAAAGTATACCATATAACATAGCAACGACTATTAAAAAGTAAAATACACGGGTATTGATATAGTCAGTCGGTCAATAAACATACACACCTGTGGGTAGCACTAACCGACAGTGGTGACAGTGATGCCTATAACCGCTACCTCTACATTTTCTTATTTGCTATTTTTACCAGAGATCATTATTATATAAACTTAGTAAGAAAGTCGACTAGTCATTCACAGTAGCACTAGGGAAGTTCATAACTGAAAGTGATTTTTAAGCGTATTGCATTTAACATTTTTATCATCAGCTTCCACCGATCTAGACAATTAAAAAATAAAGAAGGGGTCTGCTCTGGCTAGTTCACCAGTAGCCGAGCCGACTCTAATATATATTGATGCTTTCTGGTAGAACCATAGCATATCACGTACCGTAACAAGTGGGCACGCCCACCCGTACAGAGAGACTGTAACAGGACTTACCTGGAGCGCAGTCGGCCGAAAAGTGACCTTCCAGTTGCTTGACCCAAGTGACCATCTAAAATTAGTAGATGCGCGCGCACACCAGGAAACTAGGCAAGCGGGTCGAGCAGGATTTTCAAGGTTCGTATTTTGGTTGGTACACAGTTTAACCCTTCCTATGCCACACACGCATTTATGCGGTTGTGGTAACATAACGTAGCGAACCATGAACGCTTATAAGTATATGCGTGTGAGATAATAAAATTCATCTAAAGAAGAGCCTGTCCCGCCAATCGAAATGACCCTGTACTTAGTACAAAATTAGGCAAATTAGCTGTCAGATGATTTTGATTGATTTAAGGTGGCTGTAAACGTTTCCGGTGGAGAGCAGACTTTCCCTCAAATAATGGCTGATTTCTCATTATTTGTACACTAAACCCCTAGCAAACTATATATTTTTAGAATATGGATATGGATAGGTTGTATGTGCCCCAAATATTTTGAAGAAATTGGGGTCCAGGGGCGGATCCAGGATTTAAGAAGGGGGGGTTCAATGTAGTTCCAAAAAGTGACACTGGTGGCGCCACTCACAATTATTTATAAAAACACCACCAGGAGTCAACTGCAGAGAGCTAAAAATAATAATTTCATACGAGATATGAAAAAATAATAATCTCATAAGATATCGAACAAAATACATAGAGTAAGAGTGAAATTTTAATATAAATATTTCATATTAATTATGATATGCAAAATCGAATTTGGTGATGCCACATTGTCCTAATTTTGGTCGCAAGATTGAACGGACCTCTTGCACTTTCAAACATTTAAGAAATATATTTTACCTTTTGGAGAGATTTAACAATGTGAACACCCTGGGGATGAGGGAAAGAACTTTTGCCCACTATGCTTAATTGATGTTAGCGTTATTGCGATACATGCATCTGGGGGGAGGGGGGGGTTCAATTGGAGACACTCTTTCATTTGTGATATGACTAAACACCAGTCATGAGAGTCATTCAGTAAATTTCACCTTCTGCGCTTGTCGAATTCTCAGAAATCAACGCTTTCAATTTTTTTTCTAATTTGGCTGAACCATTTCTATTCAACCTTTTTACAAATAATACTCTACGCCCAAAGTTGTTTGACTATTTATGCACTTTAGATGCAAATGGGTTAAGTCACCTCAAAAGGTGTTAAGATGTGGTTATTTATGTATCTGTTGTCTATTAGTTAGGTATTTTCCATAGGGGTTTGAGGAATCAAGTGATCTAGAAGTTTGAGAATCAACGAACCCCCCCCCCCCCCCCCCCCCTCACCTAGCAAACATCAGGTTCTCCAAGCTATTCTTAGTCTGCAAACGACTGGACTGGACTCTCTGTATCTGCTGGACCAGTGACCTGTAGTCTATATATCTCTGCCTGGACTAAGGAATCAAGTGATCTAGACGTTTGAGAATCAACGACCCCCACCCCCCTCCTCCCCTAACAAACATCAGGTTTTCCATGTATTCTTAGTCTGCAATCGACTGGACTGTGATTATGTATCCGCTAGACTAAGAAATCAAGTGGTCTAGAAGTTTGAGAATCAACGAACCCCCTCCCCTAACAGACTTCAGGTTTCCCAAGCTATTCTTAGTCTGCAATCTACTGGACTGTAATTCTGTATCCGCTAGGCTAAGGAATGAATCAAGTGGTTTGGAGGTTCGAGAATCAACGACCCCCCCCCCCCCCCTCCACCCTCACCTAACAAACTTCAGGTTATCCAAGCTATTCTTAGTCTGTGAACGACTGGACTGTAATTCTGTATCCGCTGGTTCAAGGCGGATAATCCCCTCGAGCAGGATGTTCATCCACTCGGACCTACACCTGGCTGACACCAATCAGCCTGTTGCCTACTCAGGGCCTGGGGAAACAAAAGACGTGGACAGAATTGCAAATAGCAACTGGTCGCCGCGGCAGGAAAAACAATTAGTTTTGATGTTTGTCCACAGGTGGCGTGGTGGTGCAAAATGACTCACCAGCCAGGGGGGGTTCGGACGAACCCCTCGAACCCCCCTGGATCCGCCCCTGGGGTCAAAACTTTGACTAATCAATTTTCAGTACATATGTCACGGCTGACGCAAATCTAAGAGCAGGATCTAAGATAATAACCTGATTTTTTAAAACATTGAAAAAAACCTTTGTCTCTAGAAATATAGACAAGGGTTTTGTAAAATATGGCCCCTAACTTTTTTTATGGCCATTTATCTAACAACATTTTAGGAAAAAAATGCTTTTTTGGTTTCTTGATTTTTGACTCACTATAAAAAATTAACCAGATAAGATATTGCAATATCCCCGTCTAGATTTGTGGAGAACATGTTTAAGAATCTTTATACAAAGTTTGAAGCTAATTGATTAAGATTTGTGTCTAAATTCACGTCAGCCGTGAGAGTAAAACTATAGAAAACTAAGCTGAGAAAATGGCAGTTTTGTGTATTTCCCAGTTAAAGTTACTGTGCAACTTTTTGCTACTACTTTAATGTATTTATTTTTGTCCAAGTGGAAAGATAAAGTAACCTTCCATTGTATTTCACAACTGTCAACATTTTTTCTTCTCAATTACCTCAAAAAAAAAGTATAAATGAGTACATTTCTGCAACCTGCCTAACATCCCTGTCAACTGGATTCCATATATGGGCATATGACATCACCCAAGCCCCGCCTACTTAGTAGACTGGCATCTTGTTTGCATGCTAATTCTTAATAATTCAAAGAACTGTGCCATCAAAATCAATTTTCAGCTATCTAGTGTGTTATGCTGGTAGACTCTGACTGCAAGTATATTGATTTGGCAAATAAAAGCTTGTAATGCTCTATATGGGTTTTTTAGCTTCATTTATCTAAGACAAACATGTTGCAGGGCCAATTCTGAAGCTATCCAAACTTCCAAAGCATAACTTTCTGACAAGGTGGCTTTTAGATTCTCGGCCTTGAAAGAAAGATAATTTCACAAACCTCTATTGCTGTATCTCCACTCCAGTGATCCAAGTTACATAATCCAGAATGAGTAATTCATACATATTTTGCAGCAGGAATGGCAACTTTCCCTGAGGTCTGACTAATGAATCCCATATGAGTAGACTGTCCACATTCACTAGTACTACACTGCTTGAAATGCTTAGAGGAAGTGACCTATACCCATAGCAAATCTTATTTTTAGACCTTGGTTCCTGACTCCCATAATCCTTGAGGGGATTATGAGTGACACCACACTCATTGTTCTAGAATGGGGAGTCCTGAGGGGATTATGACACCACACATACCTGTATCTATTTCCTCAGAGCTGAGGCCACAGTGATAATCAATCAATAAACCCAATTATTCACCTGCAATTTCAATCTCCTTTGTGTCTCCAACTGAATTGACAACAATTGTTGTGAAAAATACAATCCAGGCTTTAATTAGTTGATAGCTGAATTATATGGGTGTAATTGTACTTTGGGTAACTATATCATGATTGCTGTATTATTGTTTGAGAAAAATATGTGTTTGAAAATGAAACCAAGTTGATAAATACTAAAGTATTGTTAGTTATCCATAGAGCATAGAGTGTCTGTTCCAGCTGAAGATATGAGACGGATTGACCCAACATCCTCCCAAAAGTCCAGGTTTTCCCATCAAATACACACAATTTTTTACTTGAAGCCCCAAAACCGGGATGTTTCCTGTTTTTCTCAGACAGCCGGAGCCACATTTTGATTAAGACTAATCCCTAATACACTATTTTTGAATTGATTAAAACATCATTGTCTGTGGTGCTAAAGTGGCCCACCTTACCCAACAGACATCCTTTCTAACCAACACATGCATACAAAGAAAAGACTGGCTGACCTTAAATAATAATAATAATAATATTGTCATTTGATATTGCGCCCTTTCCATATAAACATGCTCAAAGGCGCATTACATTCATTGTCAGAGGATAGATGTTGATATCCACATAGTTATTTGATAAATACATCTTTGAACAGATGTGTTTTCAATTGTCGTTTGAAGATTGCCACACTCCCAGCTGCTCGAATATTATTTGGGAGCTGATTCCATAGTTTTGGGGCACAGGCACTAAATGATCTGTCACCGTAGGTTTTCATGTTGTTTCTCGGTTCGCAGAGTAAGTTCTTGGATGTTGATCTCAGTGTCCGGGGGGGGGGGGGGGACATACTCTTTCAGCATTTCCCTCAGGTAAGAGGGTGCAGTTCCATGCAAACACTTGTACGCCAGGAGCAGAATCTTGAATTCAATTCTCTTCCTGACTGGTAACCAGTGAAGACAAATGCCAGCTCTAATCAGTTACCAATCCAATACACATCCATTTCCTGTAGCTTTGATAAGGAGGTGGGAGGGGCTTATCAGCTAACTGAGGTCACATGACCATAACATTGCAGCATGCTCTTTGTCCTGTCTGTCTATTCATACCTGTCAAATCCAAATTTTGCACAAATTATGAACTTAGGATTGGAGTAGAGCTATGGTTTTTTTTCATAAGGAGGGTAAGACCCGGTTCATTAACATAATATATATATCTCAAAACAGGCTCCCCTGAGGACGAAACGTTTACGGCCACCTTAATTAAGGTTCATTCTGATATATCACATAACTATGGTGGACCAAACGTTTATAAAATCGTCAAACATGAACAACCTGGTACTTGATGTTGGCCAATTATACCCAATAAAAATTGGATTGTCATTCAGACATTTTTTTCTTTTGGGGGGGGGGGGGGGGGTATACAATTTGGATTCTCCAGGATAAACATAAGAAGCCCGGGGACACATATGGCTCGTCGATCGATCTTGACCATAACTTTCTAACACACTATTCAAAAAGGGATTTGAAGAGGGAGTTTCATCCATCCTGAAAATAATCTTTCAGTCTAATACTTCTCAAAAAATTATTTGTGGCAAAAGTATTTCGATATGTGTATACTAGTTTTGTAACCTTCCTCTATCAAGGCATATCCACACTTTTTATTTCAAATTGCACACATGTGCAATAGGATTTTTATTTTCCATAACATAATATAGCAATGTTCTATTGAGACAATTATAATAATATCAAATATTAATAATAGTAATAATAATAATAATAATGATAATAATGCTATACGTTGTTGTATAATATATGTTTACTGTATGTTAACATACGGTATATACTAGAAAGTTAGAGAAGTTCATATTTTGATATGAACCTTACAACTTGAAATCTTAGTTGTTTTTCATCATTTCCCTCTGCTTCCACACATTCATATTTTTATAGTAAAGATATTTTTACATCACATATGGCATATCCACACTTAATTGAAAGAAAGAAAATGCATACTTTATTATATTTTATCGTTATTATTATTATTATTATTATTATTATTATTATTATTATTATTATCATTATTATCATTTTTTTATTATAATTGTTATTAGTATTAGTATTATTATTATCATCATTATTAATATTATTACTACTACTATCATTATCATTACTATGATTATCATCATCATCATCACCATCATCATCATTATTATTACTATTATTGTTATTATTATTATTATTATCCTTATTATTATTATTATTATTATTATTATTATTATTATTATTATTATTATTATTATTATTGTCATCATCAGCATCATCATCATCATTATTAATATCCAGGGAATTCAAAACTAATTTACGCTTGCAACTATCTGCCAAAAGTTGCTACATGCGTCCACAATAATATTAATGATAATGATAATAATACTAATAATGATAATAATAATAAAGATAATAATAATAATAATAATAATAATAATAATAATAATAATAATCATAATAATAACGATAATGATACTACTACTACTACTACTACTACTACTACTACTACTACTACTACTACTACTTTTTATCATTATTTAAGAAATCACACACTGACATCCTCCCCATAGCTTCTTTTTAAATTATGGCCCCTCTAAAATCTTCCCGTACTGTTTCTAGGATGACTTCCATTTCCAATATCCTTCTTCCCACAAAAATCAAACAGTTCCTCTTGTGTCTACCCGGGGGGGGGGGGGGGGGGTAGGGCACTCATGTACAGAGGGGGGCGCGTACGCTCGTTATCAAAATTTTAAAATACCCCTAAAGCATTGATTTCTGGCAAAAAAGCGCCCTTATTCTAATAAAAACGCTGACTTTTTCCAGTTAATAAACACCCCTTCTTTCATCAAAACACTGACATTCGATGAACGGGAACACGTATTTTAACTTTAGATTTTATAACCCTCTGCCTGTTTAGCGGCAGCAAGTGGCGGCAGCAAACTCAGAAGCCCAGTCACTTCGGGAGTCACTCGGCGTCAGAGCCGAGTATATTTCGTGGATTGTAAGGGGATTTTCACCCCTCATACTTCGTACCTGGGTACAAAAAAGTTCCCTTCTTTTACAAAATTGCGGACATGCGGAGGTCTTAAAAAACACCCCTTCTTCCGCGAAATACGTAACGCGGGTGCGGCCCCCTCTATACCTGAGTGCCCCCCCCCCCCCCCCACCCCCAGGGGTGTCTAGCGAGTTTTCACCCCTTTCTGAGTGTATATACACTCTTTCATTTGATGGCAGTTGGGATTTTGGCACTATAAAGGTTTAGCAAAAACTGCTACGTCGAAGGAATAGTTTCACCAGTGTTTATATTGTAACGTCACTATGTACCAGCAGATCGGGTAGGATGGTTCATTGCTCAGTCAATAGGGGTCACTCTTGCATATTGTCGTCATCATTCTTATGACTGTAAGATTAACTAGAGATCACCACAAGGTCAAACACCTCGCGCAGAAAACAGCATTAATAATTTCTGATTCGAATTACTTCAATGTTATGAAACATAGTATTCAATTAGGAAAAGGGGAAATATAGAAGAAGAATCAAGTTAAAATGGTGTGTTATGATATGTCATTTCAACAGGATATTGAGTCTTTGAACGTTTTGGAAACTGAGTGGAGCCGATTGTTAGCCAGTTTAGAAGCAATATGAACTACAATTATGCTATTCATTTTTGCGAAGTGTTTCATGTACTCCTGCATCATTGATTCCTGGCTTGTAAGAGTCAAGCTTTATATCACACAAAATTTATAAAAAAATAAAATGACCTTGCGATTCCAAAGACAAGTATTCTTCTGTTGATTTAGAGACCACGTAAATGTAGATATAAATACAAGACGTGAATATAAGATTATTGAAAAGAATGAAAGATGCCCCGGTGTAATGTTCACTCATGGTAATCCTTATAAACTACTGCGTCCATTAGTCTGTCTGTAATGCATACACAATCCAACTACGTGTGTATACTCCAGCAATTTGTTTTATAGCTTTAAGTATAACGTATTGTTACACAATGCTTTGTAATGTACAGTATATGTATTAACATGCAGTGGGATCAATTAAAACATTATAAATCGATCTTTGTATGTTAGGCTGCAATTGAATACTGTACTTGATTTTACATTAGCAAAATTTGCACACTAAATTTGTTATGATTTATTATGGTCTGCAGGGTGTGTAAGTGACCAATTTTGTTTTGATGGAATTAGAAGAGCGTATAATACACGAGGTACTAATGTGTATTGAAATCGTGCTACAAAACTTATTTTTATTCACTCTATTATAAGGAAACTAATTCAGTCTTCCAGGCCGCAAAAATTTACTGGATTGAACTTGGGTATTGTGTCTCTTTTAGCTATATTGCTTTTCAGCTTATATATAGTCTTTGTCGGGTAGATATGTTCCTTTCCAATATTTGTGTTGATGAATGAATGGTTGAGTACACTTGTGGTAAGTGTGCACTTTTTAAATCTTCTTCATTTCTTACCATATATATACATATATATATATATATATATATATATATATATATATATATATATATATATATATATATATATATATATATATATATATATGTGTGTGTGTGTGTGTGTGTGTGTGTGTGCGTGTGTGTATATACCTTCCTTAAAATTTCATAAGAGAAAGCAGACACTAATACGCCTAAAATGGCAATGGTGTAACTCCTGGTGTTGAACAAATACCAATATTCAGAAGTTTTTTTTTACAAATTGTGATTACCAAGATGCAGGAATCCTGATTGATGGAAGTCCTCAAAAGGAAAATGTCATTCTATCCTTTTCCATTTTGGTTTTTATTGTTTTACTTATAGTACCTTCCCATTACAATCTAAAAGAAATATTTCAGTCAGTAGTATTGCATATTTCCAGATTGCTTTGAATAATGGAGATATCATTCAATGATTCAGTTTCAGAAACAATTGTTTTGTAACTGTTGCCATTGCAGCTGGCAATGTTTTGACATGAAATACTTCATTTAATGCATTCCAACAATACCGAATATTTTCAAGCATTAGAGATCCATCTTTAAATGGCATAGGTTAGGTATTCTACTTCAACTTAATCACTGAATGCTACCTATATTCCTCGAAAATATCTCTTGGTTGAGACTGCTGAGTACCTCTTGGTCCTATAATGGCCCTCTGACATTAACATCAATAACATTCTAAAATATCCCAAATTCTTGCAGAAAGCCATATGTCAAAGTCTTGATTTCACCAAAGCATCTTGCAACAGCTCAGTCATACACATGCAGAGAAGTGCTAATTGTTGTCATTTACACCTTCAGGGCTCATTGATTAATCTTTATAATCAATAGTTCTCTGATGTTTCCCTAAACATAAATCTTCATAGTTATTCAAAGAATTTGAAATACCTGTTGAAATGTATTCTTCCTTAAGGCTGTCATTGTACATGTACATGTACGTATATTAAGATCAAATTGATATGCTTTCTTTCGTTTCCAACTGTCCTTTTCTTATCTTTTATGTCGTCGAAATGATGAAATGAAGATAATGCTCTGTATTATGTTATCAGAGGCTTTGTAATATTCTGAGATTTGTATATGTGTATTGCAACTGTTTTTCATCCATTTCTCTACTTTTTTTCATGTTTGATTTGCGTCTGTGCATGCATAAAGTTGTGTTGTGATTAAAGTAAGGGCAATAGCAATTGTGTGTCGTTTTCGGTTATGTAGATAATGTATTTTATACCAATCTTTGGGGTAGGATTTTAAATTTAATGCTTTTCATATACGTACACTCCATACTTGTATTCTCCAGATTTAGTCTTGCTGCAGAGATATTCACATTTGATTTATTTAGCTTTGAATCTAATATCCAGTAAACCCCTTTTCATACTCTGGCTATTTATCTTTCGTTTGTGATGAATAGTGAGAGGGCATATATTAATGAAACTGATGTCATATATGAAAGATGTGCTTTATTTGCAAACATACGTAACACCATTTGCCTATAGTTATATAACGATGCATATGATATGACAGACACTTTCAGATGAGGTGTGAAATGCTGTACACATAGAGTTGTGTATCAATAACGTTGTTTACAATCATTAAGGCTAAACTTTTTTATTGTCCTGAATGTCCATGTGAAAATATCCTCCTAAAGAATAAGGAATGTGGCATGTAAGATACTGTAGAATGGGATATTTATCATAGGGATAGACTTTAGCTGAACAGTCACTTGGTGGCCATGCTATCTTACAATACCAGTCTTCAACAATGGGAAAACACCGTCCTGTTATAATTCAAGTGTACAATTACTTTATTACGAGTTCTTATTTCTTTTGTACTTTTTTGTGCTGAAAGTATGATTCAAAGAGCTACTTTGAAAATCAATTGATCTGAAATTCAGTAGACACATCCCATTCAGCACAATAGACTTTTGCAAAATGATTCCAATACTAAAACGTATATATTCACAGGGTGCACCCAAGCACGTCAAAGCGGAGTGAGGGATAATAATTCCAGGTTTGTGGATTGATGCGAACATAGCGAGCTGCAAATGGCTTCAACAACTCATACTCAACCTCCCTGTTAGTGGCTGTGTTTCCCGCCAGTACCTGTGTAAAGAAAATGACAATGTTCATCAAGCAAACATAGGATAATGTCAAATACCAATTCTGTCAGATATAAAGTGCATAGATCTGGAACTTTAATTCGGTTTACTTTTGCTCTAGGCTAAATCGTGACTTGCCAGGTGTAAGTATTGGAGAAAACGGGAGTACCCGGCAATAACCACCACCTAACCCAAAGTCAATGGTAACTTTCTCACATACCCCAACAAGGATCCAAACCTCGATTAATGAAGAGATCGGACAGGTAAAATGTGTTTACAATAAGGGTAGTTCATATTGCAGAGATGTTCATATAACTAAAGGTTTAAATCTAACTGGTTACCTTATCAAC
Source organism: Maea johnstoni (assembly GCA_963942565.1). Lineage (NCBI taxonomy): Eukaryota > Metazoa > Annelida > Polychaeta > Spionida > Magelonidae > Maea > Maea johnstoni. The sequence goes on along the minus strand of OZ012688.1, from coordinate 36,949,875 downwards.
GCCTGCCATCTCCTGGTAGCAGAGAAACTTCTCACCATCAAAGGAATGCAGCAGTTTGTAGGTTGTGACGTATTGGTTATTATACGGATGGTCAGCTCTTGCAGCTAGGATCAAAGCCTCGACGCGACGAACACTGCCTGGAGTATAATCAACAAGGGTATGATTAAAGTGACGGTATCTACTGTTATTTCAAAATCCTTTTCAAAATGGTAAATCAGAAAAGGGTAACAGCACCTGAAACCGTTCTACCATTTTCAAAACAGTTACTAATAAAGCAAAAATAGTAAGAGCGGTTTAAACCTTTGAAAATTATAAAAGCTTCTGAAGGAAAGATATTCTCCAGTTGTAAAGGTGTCTGATTAAACCGTCACTCCGGTCAGTGGCTCTCTTTCTCTTTGGATAGCAAATCACAATGACCTATTTCTGGACATTCTATCCAAATCTCCTCAGATGGGAGGTCACCAGAAATTGAATGGTGAACGTATCAATGTTTCATATAACAACATATATAATAATTACCTACATGTAAGACTGAAAAGAACCTGTACTCAACGGGCTTGGAGTTTTTTCGTGTGCATTCAATATACCCTATACAACCATACATACAAATGAATCAGGCTATCTCACGATTGAGGAAATCAGGGTAGACTTTTGGTAACCTAGAAAATGTAAGCTAGAAATGTAAGCTAGAAAATGGAGTCCTTTTTCTTGATCCAGACAGCAAAACTATTTATGACAGGAAGGCAATTTCTTTACATTTTCATATTGTTTGCCTTATATGTAAATCATAGTTTTGTATTGAATTGGTGTTGAAGCTAACACGTATAAATATAACAAATGCACATATGTATGATACAAAAAAACTATCACAATAGGCCAATTCAGAATACTGAAGAGGGAACGTGTTTTTTTATTTTGATAAATAAAGGATCTCATTGGCATGACAGATTTTGTAATGATTTTTTTCACTCGAGGGTTTTCCAAGAACCTTTTCACCATCTGATATCTGAATATCGTTTTGAAACATTTCTCTTAACCAAAGTTCCAGTTAAGTAGTAAAACTTATGCTAATTATATATTTCAACTAAGACTGAAATCCAGGACAATAACTCATCAAAGTAATTAAATATGGCAGTCTTCACTATGTTAGTAGTTAACTATAGCACTAGACTATAAGTATGTACATGTGTCCTTTGAGAAAGCTTATCTCTTTTTCCCTCACTGTTATCCCAAAGTCGGGATTCCTAAAGGCCTGCCTGGTTATATAGGTCCTACTTTAGCCAGCCCTTGTTCTGTTCCTACCTAATATATCCTGTACAATTCAATCATTATTCTGCCAGAGATTTTCCATACATTTACCTTGGTCTTTGAACTAAACCAATATACATTCTTTCTATTTAGCCAGTTAAAGACTTCCACTGGATGTTCTTCTAATTTAATTATATTGTCAAACGGGTATAGGTAATGATACAAAAGCTACATTTTGATTTTGAATAAGTGCACGTATTGGACTTTTGGGAGAGTGATTGCTGTATGAGCAATTGTCTTTTTCAGCAATCTTCATTATTTTCCAAATTTCATTCATGACCATCCCGGTATGTACCGTTATAAATTGGATAAACCTATTCTAACAACATTTAATGTATTCATGCATATTTTAAAGAATCCTGAACATCCTGGGTAGTTATATCTCAATTGATGAACACCAACGTTTAACCCCAGTAACTAGCAAATGTGAATATAAGTCTTATGCATGTGTCAAATAGTATCTCTAAATGCTTAGAAAAAACTCCTGTTGCTTTGGTCTAACTTACCAAAGTCAGCTTGGATCCAGCCCTGTGTAGTGTACGGGTATAAGACCCATGCGGCCGGGGAAGATAATCTACCAAAAGGTGGTGACATATAGATGGGAGGCTGATCTGGTAATGACCCTGAGGCCATCAGGTGACTGTCTGGTATTCCAAGGGATGGTCCACTTATCAGAGCTTCTCGGTTGCATGGCCCTGAGAAAGAAAGTTTTCGAAAAATCTTCAATTACATATATATATATTAGAGCTGCACTCACCACTCGAGTTCTGGAGCAAACTCGCCGAGCTCGAGCTGAAATGTTCGAATCGTGAGCTGGTCGATGTTGGGGACACAAACGTAACACAGGGCACATAACACACATTATCAACATACATAACTGCTTATCGCTGTCATGTCTTCTTTACAATCCCCAATGTATACATTCAAGCGGTGGTGAGTGTTAAACTGACCTTTGTACCTCGTCAGCACGTTTTGAAATTAAATAAACTTGGCAATGTTAATACATGTCCGCCAATAAATATTTATTTCTTAATAGCTGGGCTGGAAAATAAATATCTTTTTGGAAAATCAGAAAATCCGTGAGCTCATGAGCTCACGAGTCAAACGGGTGGTGAGCTCATGAGTGGATCTCCCTCCGTGAGTGCAGCTCTAATATATATATATATATATATATATATATATATATATATATATATATATATATATATATATATATATATATATATATATATATATATATATATATATATAAATATATATATATATATATATATATATATACATATTTATATATATATATATATATATATATATATATATATATATATATATATTTATATATATATATATATATATATATATATATATATATATATATATACATATTTATATATATATATATATATATATATATATATATATATATATATATATATATATATTTATTTATATATATATATATATATATATATATATATATATATATATATATATATATATATTTATATATATATATATATATATATATATATATATATATATATATATATATATATATATATATATATATATATATATATATATATAATGATAATAATTGATATTTGATATAGCGCCCTTTCCACCTATAATGTTCAAAAGCGCTTTAAAGAAAGTCAGTGGACAGTTGTTATGGTCCATATAGTCAAATAAACTCCTTTCGAAATAGCAACGTTTTCAAATGTTTCTTGAAGATTTGCACACTATCAACAGCCTTAATGTTGTCAGGGAGCTCATTCCAAAGGCGTGGTGCATAGGCACAGAATGCTCTGTCACCAAACCTTTTCAGATTAATGTGTGATATCTGTAATACGTTCTTAGTGTTTGATCATAGCTTGTATTGACGTGTTTGACTAACAGTTCCCTCAAGTATAAAGGGGCACATACTTGCATGCATTTGAAAGTCAAAAGCAGCATCTTGAACTCAATCCTTTTCCTGATGGGCAGCCAGTGAAGATCTCTTAGAACTGGTGTAATGTGATTATACTTTTTGGAGCCACTAACAACTCTAGTGGCATTGTTTTGGACTTTCTGGAGCCTGCATAGTAGCTCATCATTGATTCCACAGAGAAGTCCATTACTTTCTTATTTTTCCAAAGTTCCTGAGATGGTGATTTGCAGACTTAAGGCCGGATCACACAGAGCTAGGACGGTGTCAGGACACTGCTAGGAGCTGCCACGACATGGAATTTCGTTCAAACATTTCGTTCAATTCCACGTCGTGGCAGTGTCCTAGCAGTGTCCTGACAGCGTCCTAGCAACATCGGGCTTGTCCTAGCTGCATCGGCGCCGGAGCCGACGTCGTGGCAAAATCTTCGACATGTCGAAGATTTTGCCACGATGTCGGCTCTGACCCAGGACAAAATTTAAATCGGCGACATGTCGCCGACGTGTCGCCGACGTGTCCTAGCAGAGACTGGAATGTCCTGGGTGTGTCTGGAGGTTTTGGCCGACCCCGACGCGCCAGGATTTACTCAGGACAGACACAGGACGCTGCTAGGACACGCTTTTTGCCGTGGCCTCATCACGTGACAGGGGGATTCCCCGAACCAAAGCGAGGCCACTTCAATCATGGTACGCACGAAGACCAGCAAGCGGAAGACTCCAGCGACTTCGAAAATCTCCACACCAGCACAAAAGAAGCAGATACCATCGAACTTGAACCGTCCAATGGCATCTGGAAGTGATGTAGAAGATGGAGAATCGGTTGAAGCGGTATCTCACAACCTATCCACCCCGACAGTGAGTCTGGAAGACATTTCGATGCCGAAAACTAGACCCAAGCCGACAGCCACTTCTACACCAACAAGCAGCCACATGGACCGTCATGAGTTGTCAGACGATTCGCAGATCATGGACACACCGAAAAGTACGCGGAAATCTACTGATGCGACCCCCGCATCACAAGAAACCTCTATCAACAAGCGTCGGAGATCGTGCGAGCCATATACCTTTACAGATGACCAAGAGTCTGAGCTGTCTGAGTGGTATCAGATGCATCCACTCTTCTATGACAAATGTGAAAAGCACTACAAAAACTCTGCTAAGAAGAATGGCCTGCTGGAGGATAGGGGGATGGAGATGAATCCTAGATGCACCTGTAAGTATACTTATCTTTAGCAAACCTTTTTAATTTGTCACATGTGTATAAAACAATGAATGTATGTATTAACTTATAACCCCTACATGCCCTACCAATTCCTGTATATTTACATTGCCTAGACATGGGTACTTGTTTTATGTGTTGTTTGTTTATTTACAATGAACCCTAATAAACCCTTTTCCCACGTAATTTGTGTACATCTTGCACTGCGAGTGACGTGCCTATTTGTTTCAATTTCAGTAACTCAACTTAAAACCTTCTTTGAGACGATGCGGACAAGGTTTGGAAAGATATCGTCAAAGAAGTCAGGGCAGGGAGCAAGGCAGTTGTCCCACAGAGAGAAGTTTATTTACAACAACTTCCGCTTTCTGAAGACCCACATCAAAAGGACAAGCAGCAGACAGTCGGACACTGTGAGTATTTATAATATTATTGAATATAAGAGACAATAAGCCTTTTGAAATACTACCTTTAGCATCACTGCAAATATAACTAATAATACATATTAAACTCCTCTCCCTTTGCAGTGTATATAATGCATATTTCATTTTTTTTTATATACCTATATAGTTCATATGTATTGGCATTGTTTAATATGTACATCAATTTTTTGAAACTGATTGTGGATGTATTATGAGTATCTTGGGTAGGCTGGAAATATATCGTTCACTATCATCTTCAACTCTGTATGTAGTGATCATGTAATTAATAATTTTGTAATGTCCGTTACATATCATTATGTATTAATAAGTACTTGGTTGTAAATGTTCATTTCATTCATCCTTGTATGCTTTCATCACTGAAAGTCAATTTCATGTTATCATTGATTTGCGATCGCTTTAGGAGTATTCCTCCATCTGCTGACATGTAACAAGCCAATGCAAAAACAAATATATCACTCCATTTTATTTTTATTTCCAGTTCTCCTCTAAGAAGGCTATGTCATCTGATTCAGAGAGTGATGTGGAAGATGATGGCCGCAACATCTCGGATGGGTCTAGCCAGCAGGAGGATGAAGAGCCAACCATAACTTCGCGCAAGAACCTATTCAAGGGAAAGGGCAAAGGGGAAGGGAAGTCGTCGCAGAAATGTTCGGCCAAAGGGAAGCCACATTTAACTATTGCACAGAAGGTAAGAAATTTATGTGTTATATACATACATAAATACACAACTCAACATGATTTGGATGAAATATCAGGTGCCATGAATTCATTTATTGCAAATGTACAAAGTTATATATAGGTCCATGAAATTATAGAGATATATTTATATATATATATATATCAACATGAAAAACAATGATTAGTTTATATGATATTTCCTTTCACTTTAACAGTTTACATATTTAAACAGGTCTAGAATTATAATTGGAATGGTGTTGTGTTGTACATAAAAATATGTGAAACATCTAAGTGTTACCTTCAACTGTGAATGTATTACATGTTTCAAAAGTTTATTAGCTGACTACATTATAGTACTAGTTGCTTATAACATTTGCATAATATAAATACACTCCATAATTACTTCCATATTGCTACTTAGATTTTGAAGAACTATATTGATAAAATTTGAGGTTATTGTTTTTATGTTAAATGTAGGTATATTATATAAAACTGTTAAAATAGTCAAAGATGGATATACCAAAGTAGCCTATATATATATTATTTTGCTCCTTATATTTGTAATAACAACTTCATTTTACAGTTACTGGATAGAGTAGACAAATCCGCCGAAGAGAGGGCGGTTGCGGCCAATGTGACAGTTTCGGACCATGATGTGGAGATTGAACACTATTCCAACTATCTGAAAGCCCAGATGAAGAAGATAGATTCGAGCAAGTGGATGGATTTCACTATGGACACCATGGGACTTGTCAGGCGCTATGTGTGTGGAGACAAACAAGCAACCCCACCACCATCCTCCCCCCCATCACCACCCATTAATGTGGTTGATGATAAGCAGGAGATCATCCATCCCACACCTATCAACACTCTCACAAGCCTCAACGTGGTCCAGCCAACCAGCACCCAGCATCTCTCCAGCTATCTGGCTTCCATTGCCACACCATCTCTCAGTCAGCCCATGTACAGCGACTTCCTCTCTCCCAGGATGGCTCTCATGGGATCACCATCCCTTCCGGCACATCTGATGAGGCCCGATATGGCACTACCTCCTGCAGAACACAAGTAAATCAGGTTCAGTTTGGATTGTACGCACATGTCGGAGATGTTGGCATTTAGAAATATGTCATATAGAGGTTAATAGTTGATGATTGATATGTTAAACTTTGCTAATTCGCTTTAAGAAATAATTATGGTACCTATGTAGGTATATGTGACTAGTCATAATTGATATATATATATGTTATATTATTTGATACTTCATATTTTATTTGCATATTGTTATTACAATAATACATGTCATTGGTTGGATTACAACATTTCATTCCTGGTATGTTTGTAGTATTAATTATGATGTTATTCTAAATTATAACTTTATAATTTATGTATAGTTCATAGTGGGCCCTCACAAGTTTGTGGTAGATGTAATTACTCGTCACTTTATACTCATCGTGTGTACAGATGTACACTAGTAACTATGTATGCATGAGTGGGGAGATAGCTATGCTATCACAACATGTGTCCCATGAGATATCATTTAAGAAACATAAGTTTTGAGAAATTTATGAAGGTTGCCATGTGCTCAAACATAATAATATGTAACATTAATATATAGATCTTGTTGTTGAACCCTATATTTTATACAAACAATGTCTATGCAAATTGTTATGTGATTATTAATTTCCAATATCTTAATACTTGGACACATTTCAGTTAAAAAATTACATATATATTTGTACTATTCCATGTATATTCATGAGGTGCACTCATGAATAAGTATTATTTGTCATGATTGTTATATTACAAATCAGTTCATTAATACATACTTATGTATTACACAATGACAGTAGGTAATTTGAATTAATGAGTGAAAATATGTGTTGTTGCGGATTATGCTGTGCAACAAATGATGATTTTTGACATTTGAAAGTTATGTTGGTTTTGGATATTTATTTTAATAAAAAATGTTACTGTTGAAATGTTCATCTGTATTTGTTATTCATTGACAGATAAGTTAGTAAACACACCTATACCATTCCATCTTGCCATGGCACTGATCCTGCCTCTGAGTTGTAATAGGTAGTCAGGTAGTCCCTCATCTTCTTCCCATCCCTATGCGTGTTATTTCCTGCTCTCACATTGAAGTCAAGCATACCCATATCTCGCCTCCATGCTCCCGGTCTAACATCATGAGTGTTTGGATCTTCCACATCTAGTAAAGCTTGAACTCCCCTTGGATCCATGTCTATGAGCACATTGTGGAGTACGCAACATGCTGTTGCTATAGTTTGGACTGTCTCATGCTTCTGAAGCATAGGTGATATGAGGCAATGGAATCTGTAAATGAAAAGGAAGAATTGGTATAATATATAAATTTTTTCTTTTTGTCATTAGTTTTAACATATAAACATTAAAGGACATTTGAGTAGGTTCTAAATATTTGAATTTAAATTAAATATATAATATGTTACCTTTGAGCCAAAATGCCAAAAGCATTTTCCACCACTCTCCTTGCTCGAGACAATCTGTAGTTGAAGATTCTCTTTGGTTTGGTTAACCCCCTACTAGGGTGTGGTTTCATCAACCATGTTCGTAATCCAAATGCATCATCACCGATGAATGTGTATGGAACATCGATATCGTCATTGGGTAATTGATCAGCTTCAGGTAATCCCGCCACTCCATCAATGATGGCTTTGTATATGTTAGTTAATTTAAATATCCCTGAATCAGCGCACGAGCCATTGGCACCAATATCCACAAACCGGAATCTGTAATCTGCTCCTGCGACAGCCATCAGAACAATAGAGCAAAAGCCCTTGTAGTTGTAGAACTGTGTGCCAGATTTCTTGGGTTTTCTAATGGCAATATGCTTGCCATCTATGGCGCCTAGGCAGTTATGGAAGTTCCATACAGTGGAGAATTTCTGTGCCACTTCCTTCCATTCCTCAGGGCTTTTGGGACATTTCATATGTTCCGGCGAGTATTCTTGGATGATGGCCTCACATGTATCTGGTATGAACAGTGAGATTGTGTTGGCTGCCACTCGAAACCCATATTGTAATGATCTGTAGGTGTTACCTGTAGCTAAATAGCGTAAAGTTATGGCTATTTTCAGGCCTGGATCTAAAGGTGGCCGCCAATTGGTGTATTGTTTCGCAATGCGAGGTCCGACACGATGTAAAATTTCCATGAATAGTTCCGGTGATACGCGCATGAAGTGTTTGTATCCCCTGATGTCCTCGCGATTTAATTCTTGTATCAAATTCTCATAATGTCCAAATATTGGGCGTCTCAAAAGCCATGGTCTCACCCAAACTGTCCTTGGGGCCCACCTCCTCCTCCTTCTTGCTCTTCTCGGAACCCTTTGCTGACGCCCCTCATAATCGTCCAGCACCAACAGTGCAGCAACAACTAGCATGTCCTCTTCATCCATAATTTGACCAACATCTTGATTTTGCATGAATGCCGCCATCATTTATGTATGGCGAAATTCAGCTCAACATAGTATTGACACTGAAAACTACTCAAAAATGTTATCTACCTTTATTTTTTGTCGGCGACCTATGCAAGACGTCCTAGATATGTCGGTTATGCATCCCATACCCATCGCCGACATACCTAGGAAGTCCTAGCTACGTCTGGATACAAATTTAAGTTTTATTTTAACGTCGGCAACGCGTCCTCAATGTCCTAACACCGTCGGCGACCCGTCGCCGACACAGCCTAGACAGTCTTGACTATCATACTCACTTTGTCAAGATGTCCTAACACTGACTCAACAAAGACTTGATGAAGCAAAATTAGGTCGGCGACGTGTCGCCGACATGTCGCCGACACTACTAATTTGCATATTTGTCGTGACTAAACACATAGTACTTTTGTCGGCACTGGCGTCGGGCATGTCCTAGGTACGTCTTGGCAAAAAGTCCTAGCTTGTCGGGTGTGTGTGATCCGGGCTTTATGCAGACGTTTGATACATGTGCAGACATATTCTTGTTCGGATCAAAAACAGCACCCAGAATACCAACCGGTTCATTAAGAACTGGTACTATTACACCATTTACGGTAATACTAGGAATAGAGATTTTTGCTTGCATCTGTGGGTTACCCATGACCAGAACCTCTGTCTTGTCTGCATTCAATTCCAGTTTATTTTGAGACATCCATGTATAGATGTCGGTGAGGCAGTTTTCCAACTTTGCTACCCCTATGTCGACTACGCGCTGATCGATAGGTTTGATAGAGATGAAGAGTTGTGTATCATCTGCATAAGCATGGAGTTCTAGGCCATGCTTTCTTATCAGTATTCCTAAGGGTAGGAGGTAAATCAGGAAGAGCAGAGTATTGATCCTTGTGGTACAGACCATAGGATTTCCTGTGATGCAGAGAATGAATCATCTGTCTGAACTCGAAGAGTACGGTCACCAAGATATGAATGGAACTATTCTAGGGCTGGCCCTGTTATACCCAGAGTGCTTTCCATTCTAGAAAACAGCACATCATGGTCTATGGTATCAAATGCTGCTCTTAGGTCAAGTATAACAATGCCATGCTGGTCAGTGATTGTAAGGACGTCATTCTGTACCTTCACTAGTGCTGTCTCTGTGCTGTGACCGTGTTTATATGCAGATTGAAGGTATTCATGAAGATTGTTATCTGTCATGTAACTTGTCAGTTGCTGAGCAACCAACCTCTCTAAAACCTTAGGTACAAATGATAGGTTGCTAACAGAGCGAGAGTTTTTCAGTATCTCAGGGTCTAAGGTAGATTTTTAAGCAGAGGGGTGACCACAGCTGATTTCATAGATATAGGTACTTCACTTGACCTCAGTGAAGAATTTATGTCTGTGATTGTTGGAAGCAGTTCATTTTTGGCATACCTGATGATCCAAGTGGGTATCGGGTCCAATGTTCAACTTTTCGAAGGAGATTTACATCTGATCTTCCGTACCTTCTCCTTTGTCGTGGTTTGAAGAAAACTTAGAGTTGAGGTAGGTTTATCCTGGGGTATGTTCCGTTCGATTTCAGCGCAATCAGGTAGCTCATCTCTGATTTTCTCAATCTTTTCTTTGAAAAATGTTGCAAATCTATTTGCGAGGTCTTGAGCAAAACTATATGCTGGCAATTTTGTCATTTTGTGTCGAAAAAGAAGGTTGTCTATAATTTTTGAAATAGCTTTAGAGTCATTACCGCATTCTGTGATTCTTTCATTGAAGTAGGTTGCTTTACTGTTTAGTAGTAAAATATTGTACTTGAACTTCTCAGCTCTGTAAATTTATTCTTCTGATTGGGTGGGGGCCTCTATAAGGTAACCACATTGAAGCAACGTGACCCAGTATTGAACTGAATCAGCATATTCTCAAAACTGTCTGACTTGTACTTTTCAGAGCAGGTTACTTTAATGGAAGCCTGATGTACTACTCCCACCCTTCCATAACCGCGATTTCCTCGTCTCGGTATGTGGCTAAATTCATAGCCTGGGAGTGTCAGTCCTTTCACGTAAAGGTCATATTTCCCTTGTTGGTAATCCAGGTCTCAGTCAGGGAAATGATATCGATGTTTTGATTGATCACGATATCCCTGATGATGTCAGTTTTGTTCCTGACAGACTGGATATTCATGGTACCAACAGTAAGTCCTGGGCCTAGTGATTCTTCTTTCCTCCTCTTGTTTACTCCAGATGACACACCTCTATGGGTCTTGGGTCCAGAGTAGATGTTGTTTATTCTCAGGCCCTGATTGCCCATAATGGCACACTCGAGTGAAAACTTGACCCACATTGAGTAAGAAGATCCTGGAATAAACCCTCACTATGGTCATATCGTGTTGCGAGCACTGGACATCTTGATGGTATCAATGTCAAGTGTAGATGTCAAGGACTTTTATTGCCCTTTTACAACTTGACTACAAATGGTTCTTGCTCTAATGTTCCCTGTGGCTAAGAAAAGCCTGAAAATGTTGATACTTGATGTTTGATCCACAAATTTCTTATGGCTGAACCCTGTCATGTTGCTTTAATCCTAGGTGATTCCTACTGGATAGCTTGTCCTTCATCACCTTCTATAGGTGATAAGGCCAAGAGCCCACAAAACAGGGAGGCAGCGCGTAGGCGCTCTACAGCAGCAATATATATATATATATATATATATATATATATATATATATATATATATATATATATATATATATATATATATATATATTTATATATATATATATATATATATATATATAAATATATATATATATATATATATATATATATATATATATATAAATATATATATATATATATATATTTATATATATATATATATATATCATTCGGAGTAGAGGACTATATATGTATATCATTCAAAATCGGAATAGAGGACTATAAATATATATCATTCAAAATAGAGGACTACAGATATGTATCATTTAGAATAGAGGACTACAGATATGTATCATTCAGAATAGAGATTTACATGAATGTTTTATTCAGAATAGAGGACTACAGGTATGTATTATTCCGAATAGAGGACTATGGTAATTTGGTTTGATTCATTCAGAATAGAGGACTAGAGGTATGTGGTATGTATCATTCAGAATAGAGGACCACAGGTATGTATCATTCAGAATAGAGGACTAAAGGAATGTGTCATTAAGAATAGAGGACTGTAGGTATGTATCATTCAGAATAGAGGACTACAGGTATGTATCATTTAAAGTAGAGGACTATAGGTATAAATCATTCGGAATAGAGGAGTCCATGTATGTACCATTTTAAATAGAGGACTATAGGTATGTATCATTCAGAATAGCGGACTACATGTATGTATCATTCAGAATAGAGGACCACAGGTATGAATCACTCAGAATAGAGGACTCTATGTATGTATCAATCAGAATAGAGGACTGCATGTATGTATCATTCTGAATGGAGGACTACAGGTATGTATCATTCAGAATAAAGGACTAGAGGTATGTATCACTCAGAATAGAGGACTACAGTTATGTATCATTCAGAATAGGGGACAACAGGAATGTATCATTCAGAATAGAGGACTATAGGATTATCGCTCAGAATAGAGAACTGCATGTATGTGTCATTCAGAATAGGGGACAACAGGAATTTATCATTCAGAATAGAGGACTGCGGCAGTAATGTACTTTCATGCTCCTTCACTGGAGGTTTTATTCTTCATAACCAAGTTGTTCTTCTCTCAGAACATAGGAATATATGTGTTTTGCTTGATCTAGTCTTTCAAGTCTTTCTTTTACATTTGTGAAATTTCAATTTCCCTTGTCCAAACTTGGGAATAGGGACTCCTTTCCAAAACACTAATAGTTAATGCGTATTTTCAGTTAAATGTTTATCCTGTCACCTAACAGCATGCTAGGAGGGTACTTTTGTAATGTGTGGTGTATTTTTCGCAATAAGACCATTCTGGCAATATGTACTTTGTAAAGCTCAAAAATTAGGACACTATAATGCTGGTATCTATGCAAAGTAAGCAGGTTTTTTAAGGGAAATTGATAGATCTCAGTAGTTGTTCTTTGTTTTCCGTGTTTAAGTGCAATTAGTCATCAGAAGTGGAGACCAATTTGATAGTTGACATTCTTGTATAAGATTAGCTCTTAACTCCTACCACATGCTCCAATGTGGTTTCGAACGTAGAATCTTTGACAGGGGGGGGGTGACAGCGCCCACCTTTGCCTACTTACGGGGCTGCCGCAAGCACTGGTTCAACATACAGATCCATATGATACATAGGGCCAAAACACGTAGACACTCAACCTGCCTGAAAACCATCACATTAAACTTCTGGATAGTGCACGACGAATGAAAATATTTATCAAAATAAAAGGAAAATAACAACATCCAAACCTTTATTTGACGATCTAACTATGAATCAGAAAAGTTTTTGAAGGCCAATATGGGTTCATATGTATCTATACCTTGAGACATATCAAACAAAAATCTCATATCATGCTGCCACCTCAATACAGCCAATGCCTGAAGTGGCCAAGTGCACTAGACTCACTTACTTGATCGACATTTGCATTCACTGCCCTGTCACTGGACGGATTGCATATTTACACACTCGAGTTAACAACTGTCTCATAGATTACGGTTATGGTGTGGCTGTGTATGGTAATGTAAAGTACATGATGCACCAATAAAAAATTCGAGTTGTTTATCTCATATTTTGCAAAATATCACATGTGTGATCAGTGCTCAGTGATATAACTAAAATGACCAAGTCAATATTAAGGCTCACAGGCATGAATGTGATAAAGGTTGATAAAACGAGCTTTTGCTTGAAAGTGGGATGTCTGCAGTCAATACGGTTGCAGCCGATAAAAACAAACGCAGCCGGTTTAAAACAGACCAGTGGCGCCACGCTGAACTGAAGTACCGTAAGTACACTTGGTTGGACATGCGCTGCTATTCAATCATTACTACAACAATAGCCACTATGCTCTCTTCCAACCTTCTCACACGTGACTGGAGATAATGCTTTGTCTTGTAGTGTGCCTAGCTCCATTAAGGAGAGATGGTCGATAACTGATTCTTCTAAGCTAGATATGTTTTACCGTAACGCCAAATACATATATATCCAAACATGCTTAGTATAGGCAATCATTAAACGTGTGAAAGGTGCAATGTGGAATGGGGACTGGCTGGGGAGGGTTTTCGTGTGCATGAGATGTGCCCCAAGTTACTCTCAATACTATTGTAGCTGGCTATCCAACTAATAAGAAAAATCAGGGTAGACTGTTTGTAACCCGGCAATAAGTGAGAAAATGGCGTCATTCCTCGTCAACCAGGGAACAGAATTAGAGTTAAATTTTGGGCTAGTGGAAACTAAAATGTCAATAACTTTTGTAATAATTAACACAGAGCAGTGGTTCACCATTTACACTGTGTGTTTTGATATCCTCTAAGCATCCCCATCATTGTATTATACATAGTATAGTAATTAGGTCACTAAAGGTCATAAGGTCACGAAAATGAGGTCAACGTGAAAATTTTACCCTTCCCAGTAAAATCATTGTCAGAGGGTACCGGTTTTAAATTATCTTCATCTATTGCAATTGTTAAGGCAGGAAGAGTATGAGGAACAGAATGGTTCAGCTTGGTTCACCATTTAAAATGTTTCTTATATTGCTATCCATCAATTACTTCCATCATGTTTGAATTTGAACTAATAATGAGGTCACCAAAGGTCCATATATTATTCATTCTGGAACTTCATTTAAATGTCTCCCATGCATTCAGGATATATAATACCAAATATGTGTGTAGCATTCAATGGAAACTGACTTCAAAGAATTGTATATGATTGGAAACAACCCAGATGCTTTTATCAAAGTAGCCATTTCAAATGATACACAACCTTTGGACTGAGACTGGCAAATACCAAATTACATTAGCAAATTCTGAAACAAACTAATAATGCAAATTATCTCTTCTGACTATTAACATGAGCCCCTTGAACCAGATCAGTATGAATTTGAAGAGGTTGGTGAACTTTTGGTGGCAGCTGTAGCCAGACCTTCCATTCATGTATGACTTAACGCTCTGTAACTGTCTAAAATGTGCAACTCAAAGATGTCCATGTTATAAAAATGCTGTCCAATGCTGCATTGTCTGTATATGTCAAATGGCAAAGATTGAAGTGGGTTTTGGTGCATAAATCAGTTGACGAGGAATGACGCCATTTCTCTCACTTACTGCCGGGTGACAAAAAGCTTACCCTGTTTTTTCTTATCAATGGGATAACCGGCTACAATAATATGGAGAGTAACTTAAGGCACATCTCATGCACAAAAAACACATACACTATAGGGAACGTAAGCGTAGCTGCCTAGTGATTGGGAATGATTTCGTTAAGGTGATCAGTACCATTGCAACCTACTTAAAAGCACCATCACATCACAGCAGCCCAATCATATAACCAAGTGTATCTCCAGATGCTTGAGTGTTATCAGGTAGAGAATATCATAGCCAACAGCAGAGGCGGATTTGACCGATGCACCATCCGATTATTGAAAGATCACCATATATTTTCTTCATCTAAATGCACAGGGGTGAGGGGGGGGCTTTCTTACATTTTATGAATTTATTCTTACTTCTCCTCTCGTTGGTATTCTACGCTATTTAATCATTTAATAGTGCATAGGATTATTTTGTAAGTTTCAGTATTTGCATGCTGTAAAGCAAAACGATAACATGTATGTTTAGAAACGGAAACTACTTAATTCTTCAAGGAATCCTAAAGGACAATGGCACACATTCCTTTCTGAATGGACTATTTATTCCACTTTTCAAAATGGTTCCTTCAATAATACATATTTTATACACATTCTAAAAATTAAAAGAAAACTCCCTATGCCATCCTTTGAGTTAAACAACGCCATCTTCAGGGTGTTTTGGTAAATTAAGGTTTACACATTATTTAAACGAGCCACTGGCATGCTAATCTTGATCTTTAGATGCTTAAAATGTACGAATTTGTTAACTGTTTATTTCTATTATGTGAATTAATTCAAAACCGGTCATGAGGGTATTAAGATAGCATATAGGGTTAACTTCTTTAACTCAGTTGTTCCTCTATCCGGCCTTTATTTGACACTTTAACCTATACAGAGAATGTCTGAAAGGTATTCTGATGTTGAATACATTAAGCAAAAGTATCCTTTTAGCAGGGTGCGGAATTTTGGAGGTTAAAAACTGAAAAGGATGCTTAGTGCCACTACTGCAAACTATGACTCAGGGACCTTCACATTTCACAGATGTGGAGGGAAGGTTTTACTTCGACAAAAGACGAAATTCCAAATTCCAAATACACCCTCAATGTTCCTCTCTGGCTTAATGCTTTCTGGAAGATGCTTTTTGTGGGGAAATACTTCCAAACACATATATGGGCCTTTTTAACTGCAAACAGCATGTATGGATTAAAGTGACTTCATACTTGCACCTACCAAGTTCCTTTATGGCTGTTGTCCAGTCTTGGTCATCTGTGTCTACGAAAGGGGTAAGATCACTTGGTATGCCCATCTCACAGAAGTCACGTTTTCTGTTGAAGTTAAAGGCCCAGCAGATGGCTGCCTCTGCACATAGCATCCCGCACTCCAGTCTGGACGAGGCAGTGCTGGTTACATTTGCGCTGAGGTTCCTCCTGGCACCCACTTGCCATTTGTATTGGGCTGCATCAATGACAGGCCACGCTAAAGCTAGGATGATGACGGCAAGGTTTGCTTCCATTTCGCCCTGTAGATGTACCGATGTTGTGTTTATATGTCTCGCATCCTGTAGATCTACGATGTTGTGTTATGTCTCTCACCCTGTAGATGTGCGATTTTGTGTTATGTCTCGCACCCTGTAGATGTACGATGATGTGTTTATGTCTCTCACCCTGTAGATGTGCGATTTTGTGTTATGTCTCTCACCCTGTAGATGTACGATGTTGTGTTATGTCTCTCACCCTGTAGATGTACCACTGTTAGTTGAAATATCGCATTTCACACTAATAAACACCAGTCAATCCTACCTTGGTATAAGCTACCTCATCCACTGATCATATTGATTGCACACGTAAGATCAGGTGATCATTATACACAGGATGTACGCCTATACATCTCTCATACAAAGAGGGCGTGACTTAACACATTTATATGTGAGGAATACACGCAGTCTGACACACACGTATTCAAGTACGTATATACCTTAATTATAGCCAACATCTTGAGAAATAATGCCTGAAAGTTGTTTTCTTTTGATTCAGCAAATCCCTCTTCATTTCTTTCAAATGTGACTCTATTTGACGAGTCATGTTTAAAGCATGAGGGTATTTCAGGTCAAATGGGTTAAGTTTGCTGAAAGGGTAAATCGGTGCAATACTTAAATAGAAACGCCGTACACACACCTTCATCCATTCTTTTGTTTATGGTAAACGAAGCAGACACCATATTGAGCGCGAGAGTTTATCACTTAGAAAAATAGGAGTAGCTTCTGAAATCCTTACAAAGTGTACTCGAAATGTCAGAGAAACGTCTTGTAAAAGTGAATACAGTGTTTTATTGCCGCCATCGCACGAGAGTACCAAAGCTAAAATGCTAGCAGGAGTTACCAGGAAGCTAAAGAAAAAGTGGCTGTACTTCCTTAGAGACAAATTATTTCTGCTTAATATTTATCTAAATAAGAGCTTGTGTCATATTGCATCTTTTTTTATTTTGTTATGCAAGTTGCTTTCAATGCAGCATTACGAAGGAAGCTTGTATTTCGGGAATGGAACATTTCATTGGAGTATCCTTTACTATTACACACCATTGAGATGATCATACCTCCGGTGAAGATTGTAAAACCTGATTTGTATTGTGCTTATTGGCATTTCATTCTATTTACTCAAGATTTTCAGGCCCTCACCATCTTACCAATTATTGAACTGCAGGTTAACATTACTGTAAACGGCGAGGGCCCAGCATCAATGACGACCTTGACATTTGATCTGATAAACTGAAGACCTCCCTCCTTGGGGCAACTCGCGATGTGTGTGGTTCAATGGCGAGAGATATCGTATGCATGAAGGGCATAATTTCAAAGTTTTTCTTTAATCTTTAGGAAAGTTGATTGTGGAGAAAATAGTCATGTTTGAAAGTTCCTGTTTGAAGATACTACTTGATTCCGTGAATGAACTATTCATCCTGATAGTCGCTCATTCTTTTAGCTTTCTTCAAATGCTTGATACGTTACTCTTATGAGTTACTTATCAAAAAAAATAGATGCATGTAACACCAACAAATCAACAATGTACAACTAGGAAATGCCAATTTTTTGCATCAATTTCATTAGATTTCTGACCAAACCAAGACGGTCTTTGTCAAACGTGAAATATATATATGAAAACTATAGATTTTTCTTGTCTAAATGATGCCTTGATAACCAACGAAAACCCTACTGGCAACGGAGACGCCAGCCTCTAAAGTGGGTGAGGGGGGGGGGGGGGGGGGTGGGTCTGCAGAGTGCATGCTCCCATCTGCGTTCTCCTTCCCAATTTTCTCCTGTAGATTTCTCGCCATGTCTTCTCCAAAACATGGTCCATTTGGTGGTTAAAAATCTTTTGAGCCAGCTAAGATTTAGAGTTATGTCAAAAAATATTGTGAAGTTTCAATCCACCATGGTGAATTTCCCCCCCCCCCCCCCCCCCCCCCCCCCCCCCCCCCCCAAAAAAAAAGTATTTTCTCCATTTTGGAGGTTTGCAGCATTATAGAAAGTCAGAAAAAGTGTTATTAATTTCCTAGAAACGAAATACATTTGGGCTTGGAAGATACAGCAGCATATGGGAGATTTTATATATAAATAGGGTTTTAATAATAGTAACTTTTCTGTAAGGTGGCAGGTTTCTAGTACTCCAAATTCTAATTAGTTCTTTAATTTCCCCACCTTTCTTACAATATTGATTTCTGTTATGTCATCCATTTTCGTGATGTCGCAGTGAATATCTAAAGATCAAATGTACTTGACTATTCAAACCCAATACTTGCCTTACCATGAAATACTGCTGTCTATTTAGGCCCCAATTTTCGCAACATTAGTTTTATCCCTGTGAATGTCCAAACCTGATTTTTTTAAACCATTTCAAGACTCTAATACTGTGAATAACAGAGTTTATATCTTCGTCAACAAACAATGTAGTCAACAAACAAGAATTAAATGAAGTAATATACACTAAAACCTTGATAAAAACTTTTAAATACGCTAAATTGTATTCGCCTTCAGTGTACGAACAGTACAACCAATATAAGTTAATCCACAGAAGAACGATCAATAACAAACTACTTCAAATAATGGGCATTGTTTCTGATGACGAATGTTTATATTGTAATGATTTTATAGAAACCATTGAACATATTTACATTCAATGTGAAAATTCAAGATAAATTTGGAATGATACTGAAAAATGGGTGAGAGAGATTTATGATAGTCATTTTAAAATTTCAGACATTGAGAAGATTTTTGGTTGTATGGAAAATAATCAAATCACACAATTGATTATTATCATGGTGAAAGATGTAATTTATAAAAGAGAAAAAAGGGAGGAAAAATGACTATATGTGATGTAAAAAGATCTTTACTAGAAAATATGAATGTGTGGAAGCAGAGTGAAATGATAAAAAACAACTTGCATATTTACACACTCGAGTTAACAGCTGTCTCATAGATTACGGTTATGGTGTGGCTGTGCATGGTAATGTAAAGTACATGATGCACCAATAAAAATAGAATGTCGAGTTTTTTATCTCATATTTTGCAAAATATCACATGTGTGATCAGTGCTCAGTGATAAAACTAAAATGACCAAGTCAATATTAGGGCTCACAGTCATGAATGTGATAAAGGTTGATAAAACGAGCTTTTGCTTGAAAGTGGGATGTCTGCAGTCAATACGGTTGCAGCCGATAAAAACAAACGCAGCCGATTTAAAACAGACCAGTGGCGCCACGCTGAACTGAAGTACTGTAAGTACACTTGGTTGGACACGGCTGCTATTCAATCAATACCACAACAATAGCCACTATGCTCTCTTCCAACCTTCTCACACGTGACTGGAGATAATGCTTTGTCTTGTAGTGTGCCTAGCTCCATTAAGGAGAGATGGTCGATAACTGATTCTTCTAAGCTAGATATGTTTTGCCGTAACGCCAAATACATATATATCCAAACATGCTTAGTATAGGCAATCATTAAACGTGTGAAAGGTGCAATGTGGAATGGGGACTGGCTGGGGAGGGTTTTCGTGTGCATGAGATGTGCCCTAAGTTACTCTCCATACTTTTGTAGCTGGCTATCCAACTAATAAGAAAAATCAGGGTAGACTGTTTGTAACCCGGCAATAAGTGAGAAAATGGCGTCATTCCTCGTCAACCAGGGAACAGAATTAGAGTTAAATTTTGGGCTAGTGGAAACTAAAATGTCAATAACTTTTGTAATAATTAACACAGAGCAGTGGTTCAGCATTCACACTGTGTGTTTTGATATCCTCTAAGCATCCCCATCATTGTATTATACATAAGTATAGTAATTAGGTCACTAAAGGTCCTAAGCCCACGAAAATGAGGTCAACGTAAAAAATTTACCTTTCCCAGTAAAATCATTGTCAGAGGGTACCGGTTTTAAATTATCTTCATCTATTGCAATTGTTAAGGCAGGAAGAGTATGAGGAACAGAATGGTTCAGATTTGGTTCACCATTCAAAATGTGTCTTATAATGCTATCCATCCATTACTTCCATCATGTTTGAATTTGAACTAATAATGAGGTCACCAAAGGTCAAAATGTTACCGATTTGGAGGACAAGTAAGAATTTGAGAGTTTAGTTTAGAAATATCTATTCATCATATATTATTCATTCTGGAACTTCATTTAAATGTCTGCCATGCATTCAGGATAGATAATACCAAATATGTGTGTAGCATTCAATGGCAACTGACTTCAAAGAATTGTATATGATTGGAAACAACCCAGGTGCTTTTATCAAAGTAGCCATTTCAAATGATACACAACCTTTGGACTGAGACTGGCAAATCAAATTACATTAGCAAATTCTGAAACAAACTAATAATGCAAATTATCTCTTCTGACTATTAACATGAGCCCCTTGAACCAGATCAGTATGAATTTGAGGAGGTTGATGAACTTCTAGTGGCAGCTGTAGCTAGACTTCCCATTCATGTATGACTTAACGCTCTGTAACTGTCTAAAATGTGCAACTGAAAGATGTCCATGTTATAAAAATGCTGTCCAATGCTGCATTGTCTATATATGTCAAATGGCAAAGATTGAAGTGGGTCATAAATCGGTTGAGGAGGAATGACGCCATTTTTCTCACTTACTGCCGGGTTACAAAAAGCTTACCCTGGTTTTTCTTATCAATGGGATAGCCAGCTACAATAATATGGATAGTAACTTAAGGCACATCTCAGGCACAAAAAAACATACACTATAGGGAACGTAGGCGTAGCTGCCTAGTGATTGGGTATGATTTCGTTAAGGTGATCAGTACCATTGCAACCTAGTTAAAAGCACCATCACATCACATCACAGCCCAATCATATAACCAAGTGTATCTCCAGATGCTTGAGTGTTATCAGCAAGAGAATATCATAGCCAACAGCAGAGGCGGATCCAGCTTCCGAATTTGACCGATGCACCATCAGATTATTGAAAGATCACCATATGAATTAATTCAAAACTGGTCATGAGGGTATTAAGATAGCATGTGGGGTTAATTTCTTTAACTCAGTTGTTCCTCTATCCCGCCTTTATTTGACACTTTAACCTATACAGAGAATGTCTGAAAGGTCTTCTGATGTTGAATACATTAAGCAAAAGTACCCTTTTAGCAGGGTGCGGAATTTTGGAGGTTAAAAACTGAAAGAAATGATTAGTGCCACTACTGCAAACTATGAATCAGGGACCTTCACATTTCACAGATGTGGAGGGAAGGTTTTACTCTGTTCAAATTTATTGTTACAGTCCTGTCTACATATATTCTATTTCATTTCAATATTTACAACTTTCCACTCCTATGGCATAATCTCATTACGTGCACAGATGATGGTCACTGCAGGTTCAGAGTAACCTTACGGATATCATTGACTAGGCCCAATAAGGAGTAAATTTCCGATTCCTTATAAATTTCAGATTATATCAAAATTTACACGGTTTTAGGTCCTTTTTACAGTTGTTTACATGGAGTATGCACAGTGGGACATGTAAGTTAAGTTCTTTCTTCACCATTCTTCGAACAAACTGCCTTAAAACAGCCATCCAGTGATACTTATAGTGATTACTGGAAACAGGGCATTGCATGATTAGTGCGACCTCCTCTGAATCACTGGGCCTGATTCCCTGATTTGGGTTTAAACGGTGGTTTTCGCCGGGTACTCCGGTTTCCTCCACCACTTACAACTGGCTAGTCACGACTTAGCTGCAATGTAGCAGAAAAAGTGACAAAAAACGAAATTCCAAATTCCAAATACACCCTCAATGTTCCTCTCTGGCTGAATGCTTTCTGGAAGATGCTTTTTGTGGGGAAATACTTCCAAACACATATATGGGCCTTTTTAACTGCAATAAGCATGTATGGATTAAAGTGACTTCATACTTGCACCTACCAAGTTCCTTTATGGCTGTTGTCCAGTCTTGGTCATCTGTGTCTATGAAAGGGGTATGATCACTTGGTATGCCCATCTCACAGGAGTCACGTTTTCTGTTGAAGTTAAAGGCCCAGCAGATGGTTGCCTCTGCACATAGCATCCCGCACTCCAGTCTGGACGAGGCACAGCGGGTCACGTTTGAGCTGAGGTTCCTCCTGGCACCCACTTGCCATTTGTATTGGGCTGCATCAATGACAGGCCATGCTAAAGCTAGGATGATGACGGCAAGGTTTGCTTCCATTTCGCCCTGTAGATGTACCGATGTTGTGTTTATATGTCTCGCACCCTGTAGATCTACGATGTTGTGTTATGTCTCTCACCCTGTAGATGTGAGGTGTTGTGTTATGTCTCGCACCCTGTAGATCTACGATGTTGTGTTATGTCTCTCACCCTGTAGATGTGCGATTTTGTGTTATGTCTCGCACCCTGTAGATCTACGATGTTGTGTTATGTCTCTCACTCTGTAGATGTGAGATTTTGTGTAATGTCTCGCACCCTGTAGATATACGATGTTGTGTTTATGTCTTTCACTCTGTAGATGTTCGATTTTGTGTAATGTCTCACACCCTATAGATGTAGAATGTTGTGTTATGTCCCTTACCCTGTAGATGTGCGATTTTGTGTTATGTTTCGCACCCTGTAGATGTACGATGATGTGTTTATGTCTCTCACTCTGTAGATGTGCGATTTTGTGTTATGTCTCTCACCCTGTAGATGTACCACTGTTAGTTGAAATATCGCAATTCACACTAATAAACACCAGTCAATCCTACCTTCGTATAAGCTACCTCATCCACTGATCATATTGATTGCACACGTAAGATCAGGTGATCATGATACCCAGGATGTACGCCTATACATCTCTCATACAAAGAGGGCGTGACTTAACACATTTATATGTGAGGAATACACGCAGTCTGACACACACGTATTCAAGTACGTATACACCTTAATTATAGCCAATATCATGAGAAATAATGCCTGAAAGTTGCCTTTTTTGATTCAGCAAATCCCTCTTCATTTCTTTCAAATGTGACTCTATTTGACGAGTCATGTTTAAAGCATGTGGGTATTTCAGGTGCAAATGGGTTAAGTTTGCTGAAAGGGTAAATCGGTGCAATACTTAAATAGAAACGCTGTACACACACTTTCATCCATTCTTTTATCTTAGGTAAACGAAGCAGACACTTTATTGAGCGCGAGAGTTGATCGTTTAGAAAAATAGAGAGTAGCTTCTGAAATCCTTACACAGTGTATTCGAAATGTCAGAGAAACGTCTGGTAAAAGTTGAATATAGTGTTTTATTGCCGCCATCGCACGAGAGTACCAAAGCTAAAATGCTAGCAGGAGTTACCAGGAAGTTAAAAAAGAAGTGGCTCTACTACCTTAGAGACAAATTATTTCTGCTTAAAATTCATCTAAATAAGAGCTTGTGTCGTATTGTACCTTTTTTATTTTGTTATGCAAGTTGCTTTCAATGCAGCATTACGAAGGAAGCTTGTATTTCGGGAAAGGTACATTTCATTGGAGTATCCTTTACCATTACACACCATTGAGATGATCATACCTCCGGTGAAGATTGTAAAACCTGATTTGTATAGTGCTTATTGGCATTTCATTCTATTCACTCAAGATTTTCAGGCCCTCACCATCTTACCAATTATTGAACTGCATGTTAACATTACTGTAAACGGCGAGGGCCCAGCATCAATGACGACCTTGACATTTGATCTGATAAACTGAAGACCTCCCTCCTTGGGGCAACTCGCGATGTGTGTGGTTCAATGGCGAGAGATATCGTATGCATGAAGGGCATAATTTCAAAGTTTTTCATTAATCTTTAGGAAAGTTGATTGTGGAGAAAATAGTCATGTTTGAAAGTTCCTGTTTAAAGATACTACTTGATTCCGTGAATGAACTATTCATCCTGATAGTCGCTCATTCTTTTAGCTTTCTTCAAATGCCTGATACGTAACTCTTATGAGTTCCGTATCAGAAAAAATAGATGCATGTCACACCAACAAATCAACATTGTACAACTAGAAAATGCCGATTTTTTGGATCAATTTCATTAGATTTCTGACCAAACCAAGGCGGTCTTTGTCAAACGTGAAATATATATATGAAAACTATAGATTTTTCTTGTCTAAATGATGCCTTGATAACCAACGAAAAACCTACTGGCAACGGAGATGCCAGCCTCTAAAGTGGGTGGGGGGGGGGGGGGGGGGTCTGCGGAGTGCATGCTCCCATCTGCGTTCTCCTTCCCAATTTTCTACTGTAGATTTCTCGCCATGTCTTCTCCAAAACATGGTTCATTTACTGTTGGTGGTAAAAAGTCTTTTGAGCCAGCTAAGCTTTTGAGTTATGTCAAAATATATTGTGAAGTTTCAATCCACCATGGTAAATTTCCCCCCCCCCCCCCCCCCCCCCCCCAAAAAAAAATCTTTTTCTCCATTTTGGAGGTTTGTCGCATTATAGAAAGTCAGAAAAAGTGTTATCAATTTCCTAGATACGAAATACATTCGGGCTTGGAAGATACAGCAGCATATGGGAGATTTTAGATATAAATGGGGTTTTAATAATAGTAACTTTTCCGTTAGGTGGCAGGTTTCCAGTACTCCAAATTCTAATTAGTTCTTTAATTTCCCCACCTTTCTTACAATATTGATTTCTGTTATGTCATCCATTTTCGTGATGTCGCAGTGAATATCTAAAGATCAAATGTACTTGACTATTCAAACCCAATACTTGCCTTACCATGAAATACTGCTGTCTATTGAGTCCCCAATTTTCACAACATTAGTTTTATCCTTGTTAATGTCCAAACTTATTTTTTTTAAACCATTTCAAGACTCTAAAAATGTGAATAACAGAGTTTATATCTTCGTCAACAAACAATGTAGTCAACAAACAAGAACTAAATGAAGAAATATACACTGAAACCTTGATAAAAGCTTTTAAATACGCTAAATTGTATTCGCCTTCAGTGTACGAACAGTACAACCAATATAAGTTAATCCACAGAAGAACGATCAATAACAAACTACTTCAAATAATAGGCATTGTTTCTAATGACGAATGTTTATATTGTAATGATTTTATAGAAACCATTGAACATATTTACATTCAATGTGAAAATACAAGACAAATCTGGAATGATGGGTGAGAGAGATTTATGATAGTCATTTTAAAATTTCAGACATTGAGAAGATTTTTGGTTGTATGGAAAATAATCAAATCACACAATTGATTATTATCATGGTGAAAGATGTAATTTATAAAACAGAAAAAAGGGAGGAAAAATGACTATATGTGATGTAAAAAGATCTTTACTAGAAAATATGAATGTGTGGAAGCAGAGTGAAATGATGAAAAACAACTTAGATTTAATTGATATAAACTGGTCAACATTTACACATTATTAGTATCAGTATTGACACATTACAGACAGACACAAATGCAAAAGATAGTTGGTACAAGTTGTAAGATACATATCAAAATATGAACTCCTCTAACATTCTATTACATACTGTATCTCAACTTACTGTAAACATCTACTATACAACAACATATGACATTGATGTTATTATTATTGTTATTATTATTATTATTATTATTATTATTATTATTATTATTATTATTATTATTATCACAAGTATCAATAGTAGTAGTAGTAGTAGTAGTAGTAGTAGTAGTAGTAGTAGTAGTGTCTGAAAAGTACATTGCTATATTACATGTTATGGAAATTAAAAATCATGTTGCACATGTGTGCAATTTGAAATTAAGAAAAATAAACTATGTAGTGTCGTTGGCGTGTTGCGAAATATATATTTTCACCCACTAGAATTGTGTTAAACGTTTAACGTGATTAAAACAAGTAATTTGGATGACAACGATACTATGATTCATCTTCGTCGGCCATCATCTATGCATTAATGATATGCGCATGCATGCATACATACATACATCTATAAATACATATATTGTATGTACA
Source organism: Maea johnstoni (assembly GCA_963942565.1). NCBI lineage: Eukaryota > Metazoa > Annelida > Polychaeta > Spionida > Magelonidae > Maea > Maea johnstoni. Next base: position 36,923,097 of record OZ012688.1, on the reverse strand, counting down.
TACATATATACAAACATACATACATACATACAAACATACATACATACATACATACATACATACATACATACATACATACATACATACATACATACATACATACATACAAACATACATACTTCCATGCATGCATACATACATACATACATACATGGAAACATGAATACAGACAGACAAACAGCCAGACATACATACATACATGCATACATACATACATACAAACATACATACGAACAGCGGCGGGTCCATATTATTAAAATATTGCCATATATGTTTGAAATTTAACTGGATGGCAGGGGGGGGGGCTTTTCTGCACTTCGTGAATTTAGCAGGTTACCTTGTTCTTACGTTTCTTTTGTGGATATTTCACATTATTTGATCACAAATATCACAGTGCATGTGATCTTTGTGTAACTTTCAGTATTTACATGCACTTAAGCTTAAAGGTATCATGTATGTTTCGAAACGGAAACTAATTATTTTGTCAAGAAATCCTTAGGGACAATGGCGCACATTCACCACTGACACGACCATTTTCTTATTCTCAAAGTTAAATGAAAATAGAAGGGTTTCTACTCCAGCGTTTTAGTTAAACAAAACCCAGTCATCGGGGTGTTTTGGTAAATACGGGTCTACAAATTATTCAAACCTGCCACTAGCATGCTAATCTTAATATGTAGATGATTAGAATGCACGGATTTGTTAACTGTATATTTCTAATACTTATCAAAAGGTGGTAAGAAACTGGGGCTCCCTGTGCTTAGATCGAGTTATCTTTCAAGTATCTTTCAACCAGACACTTCAGTACCAACCCTACCATGGTGGTTCAACTTTTTTATATTTGTACTTATAATTAACTGTGTGTTGACAGGTAAGAAAAATGCTTGGTTTACAATTATTATATCTACTTAAATACCGAATACTCGTACGAACCATGCTTGCATTCCAGCGTTTCGTATCATTTGTTTCTCGTCGAAAAGTACTTTCTTAATGAAACGTACATGTAATACATAAAGAAGAGTGTGCAAATGGCCATTAGGAATCAACTTATTACCATATTTGGTAAAGATTGCCATATATGGAACACTGCACGTGACCTAGAAATGTCACGCGGGAGCGTTCGTGTCACGCGGGAGCCCCGGTGGGGGCACTTGGGTATTTAGGGGGGCGCATACGTTCGTTATCAAAATAAAAAAATACCCCTAAAGCACTGATTTCTGGCCAAAAAAGAACCCTTATTTTAATAAAAACGCTGACTTTTTCCACTAAATAAACACCCCTTCTTTTATCAAAACACTGACATTAGATGAAAAGGAACACGTATTTTAACTTAAGATTTTATAATCCTCAGCCTGTTTAGCGGCAGCAAGTGGCGGCAGCAAACTCGGGAGCCCAGATACTTCAGGAGTCACTCGGCGTCAGAGCCGCGTATGTTTCGTGGATTGTAAGGGGATTTTGACCCCCATATTTCGTACCCGGGTACAAAAAAGTACCCTTCTTTTACAAAATCGCGGACATGCGGAGGTCTTAAAAAAAGACCCCTTCTTCCGCGAAATACGTAACGAAGGTGCGGCCCCCCTCTGTACCTGAGTGACCCCCTGGGGCGGGAGCTTTCTGGCGGGAGCGTTCGCTGCTTGTAAACAAAGACGCCAGTATTCCCTTAACAGTTGTTATCATGTTTATTTATTCTATGGTACCTAGCAAATAAAGAATCTCCCACTTAAGTATCGGATAACAGCCTTTCAACACGCTGTGAGAACTTTTATCTGGGAACTATTTACTATGCAGTATCTTCCGTAGTCATTTGGCCAGACACATTGATATTGACCCAGTACTGGTAAAGTAATTGAGTTGTGTCAGCAAAGACGCAAGCCAGTAAGTTTCCCCGGCTATTTATTGTTTATTTATCTAATGGGACGTGGCAGAAATAGGTTCTTCAAGGTGTGTGGTGGAGTAGGACAATTTTTGCACTCGTTAATAGAATTTTCATCTTGGAACTCGCCAGAGGCTCGTTCCAAGATGAAAATTCTATCCTCTCGTGTAAGAAATGTCCTTCTCCATCACACGCGTTCAAGAACCTCTATATCCCCACCGTGTTATTAAAGGTCACCGATATCAGAGCGTCGCCGATATATTTACACGTGTACCGTAATGTCGCGTATAAAGGACGCACCCATTTTCAAGCCTTTGAAATTATATATATACCTTAGCTTTGTGTATAATGCGCACCCCCTTTTCGGAAACATTATGGTACATCAACTCTTCATGAATAACGCTAGAAAACCAGTAAACCGCATTTGGCAATGAGTAAAATGTGACATCAATGCAACATCAACGTGACATCAATGATCATCACTCTGCGTCATGCCGTGCCTGATACCCATTGTCCTGCGCAGTATATTGAGTGTTATCAATAAATTCTAGTGGAGAGTGGTACGGTAATTTCAATTCGTAAATGCCACGGCAAGCATCGATAGACATTGTCTTGGCCGCATTATAATTGTAATTAGGCAATCTCCGAGTGGCCTGGGGACTTGATGTAAAACACCCTAGATCTCCAGCTTTGTGTATAAGACGCAACCCCGATTTGAGTGACAACGCGCCGGAGAGAACTGAATTCCGCGCTCCTTAATTACCGCCATGAAGGTATTCCCCGATTTATTTATAGAAGCCTCATGAATATCATTGTTCCCGTAAGTCTTCTGGCTATGGTCAGTTGACTACCGGGAAGTACGGCGACAGGTTTAGTTTATGTGAAGACCTGCGATGGAGGAGGAGAAAGTGGACTATGGTCCGCGGTTTTGGTTCAAGGTTCTGGCGCTTTTCTTGACGTTCATCGGTCGAGTAAGTAACCATCTTTGCACATTGTAAGCACCCCGAAGCAACTCTACCATGGTAGTTCAACTTTCTTCAATATTTGTACCTGTAATTGTTTTATGTTGACAGATAAGAGGAATGCGTTCAATACATGGTAGATCGGAATAAGGCAACTTTTGATACAAAATGAAATATGCCCTTTATGACAGAGAGTACTATTCAAGAAGTTTGGAATTATTATATCGGCGTGAATACCAAATACTCGTACATGACAGGATATGGTCACACAGAACTTTTTAAAGTCACTTGTTACAACTTAGGGTCTAGAAATCATTCAAGCCCGCCACTAGCATGCCAACCTGAATCTATAGATGCTTAGAATGCACGAATTTGTTAACTACGATGGTGCAAGTGTGAACAGCAGAAAAAAAAAATTTAAATTTATTTTCTCCACCGTTTTTTTACCAAAACAGCAGAAAAAATATATTTAAATTTATTTTCTCTAACGTTTTTCCAAAAACAGCAGAAAAAAAATATTTAAATTTATTTTCTCCAACGTTTTTCCAAAAACAAGAGAAAAAATATATTTAAATATATTTTCTCTTACGTTTTTCTAAAAACAGCAGAAAAAAAATATTTAAATATATTTTCTCCAACGTTTTTCCAAAAACAGGAGAAAAAATATATTAAAATATATTTTCTCCATCGTTTTTCCAAAAACAGCAGAAAAAAAATATTTAAATATATTTTCCCTGCTGTTTCAAATAGTTTGCCCTTCTCCCGCTAGATGTCCCCCTTCACCACTTCCAAGGGAGCACTCATTATTTGAATTTGATAGTATGTGGTGACCAAAATGGCATGTAAAAGTGGACAAAAAAGACATTTTGGAACATTCATAATTGATATTGAATATTGATAAATGAATGAGGAATTTCATAGTTCATTTATGAATTGCAAATATTCACTTTTCATTATGCGAGCGGTTTGAATTGTTGTGACCCAACTTCCGTGTCTACGACGGTCATGAGAGTGGCATGGGGAAAGATCGACTCTGTATTAAAGGAGCATAGGCACGGCCACTTTGCACCTTATCAGTTACTCAGGAAATCACAAGTTTACCTGAGGGGGGGGGTCTAGTATTTTACAAATGATAAACATGATTCGAGAACGCCCCGACCAACTTCCAGTTTGGTACGACATTTGTACTTAGTGTTATAATTCGCCGCCTATCCAAGTATTGGCTTCGTAGCCTAGAGGTTAATTGTCCGGCTCTCACGCGGACGATACGGGTTCAATTCGCCGACTCGGATGACCTTTTTTCATAACTTTGTTTCTTTTTTATTTTTAAAGATAGAAAATGAAACAATTTTTTCTGTCTATATCTGACCCCAAATATATATATATATATATATATATATATATATATATATATATATATATATATATATATATATATATATATATATATATATATATATACATATATATCCAGTTTCTATATATATATATATATATATATATATATATATATATATATATATATATATATATATATATATATATATATATATATATATATACTTATTCACTTTTCTCTGGGGGAAGGGGGTCGTGTGGGCGCAGAAGAAACTGGATATATTTGTGTGTATATATATATATATATATATATATATATATATATATATATATATATATATATATATATATATATATATATATATATATATATATATATATATATATATATATATTTATATATATGGGGTCAGATATAGACAGAAAAAATTGTTTCATTTTCTATCTTCAAAAAAAAAAAGAAAAAAAGTTATGAAAAAAGGTCATCCGAGTCGGCGAATTGAACCCGTATCGTCCGCGTGAGAGCCGGACAATTAACCTCTAGGCTACGAAGCCAATCCTTGGATAGGCGGCGAATTTATAACACTAAGTACAAATGTCGTACCAAACTGGGGCCGGTTGCAAGAAAATACTTACGTAAGTGCAAGTCCACTGGCAGACTTAAATATCCGGGGAAGTGCACTTACGGGTTGCAAGAAAAAACTTGCACTTGAAGTGCACTTGACTTGCACTTAAATTTTGGGCTATTTAAGTGCAACTCGTAAGACACCTCTAGAGGTATCTTACGAGGTGGACTTGCACTTAAAAATGGCCGCCGCTAATACATGAAGGTTGAGTTTAATGCATTTTAACTCCTTAAAACTTTAAATTAACATTTCTCATTTATGTTGAAATATGTTTATTTGGTTGCGTAGTAGTAGGATGTAAATTTACATAATAGGTTATCAATGGTTTTGACCGCTCAACCCCTCCCAGGACATGTGTTTCACACTGACTCTTATTTGAGTTGTGTATTATTTAAAACGACACCGTCCAGTCTTTGTGTTATTGACTGCATGCCAACAGAGAGTTGCTTGTTCGAAATTTATGGCGCGGGGGGGGGGGGGGGGGGGCACTCAGACACAGAGGGTAGCTAGAAAAAGTCAGCGTTTTTATTAATATAAGGGTGTTTTTTTGGCCAGAAATCAGTGCTTTAGGGGTATTTTTAAAATTTGATAACAAGCATATGCGCCCCCTCTGTACCTGAGTGCCCTCCCCCTGGAGTTATGGCCAGTGATCACTACTCCTGTGTAATCTTTTGTTTTGATATCCATATCTAAGGGTCTACCAAGGATATCCTGCAGCGCCCCTACCTAGGTTTCCACCTTTAAATGAATGGCCTATTGCAACAGATCACATACATACAAACGTCATACATAAGTTGTTGATTTCTATTACTTTAGCATGCAGAAACAGGATAATTTTTTTGATATTTTATAGTCTTTGTTATCAAATATAAAGCTTTTTGGACAATTTTTTTAAACAATGCATGAATGCAGAAATTTTCATAATTGTCACTTAGATTAATTCCAAAATTGGGTAGGAGCAGACAAATTAAGCTCTGTATCAAAAAAAAAACTCTCCCGTTTATATATAAAGCAGATTAACAATGTATGAACTTTTTAGAAAAGAAATCCGGCCAATTTTATTTCCATAATCCAGTACAGGGGTGATGTTTTGATTGTTTTCTCTAATTTACTTTACTCATAGAGATAAAAAAAAAGCTTTTAAAAAGAATGAAAATAAAAAACAAATGTTCAATTCAGCAACACAATCTGGCTTCCAAAATTGGTAATTTTGGAGAAGGAACTAAATGGTGCTGAGCAAAAACAAAATTCTAGAACATCCAATCCTTATTGTCTTTCTTAATTTTGACTTCTATAACAAGAAACATCTGAGAGAAAAAAAGAAATTTCTCAGAGGAATGAAATGTGTAGGCATCCAAAAATGGATGGGATGTGACAGAAAAAGGAGACAAAACTGACATGTAAAACATTTTTTTATAGTATTAACTGTGATATTTTATTTTATTAGATCTCTTAATCAAGTAAAAAGGGGGAAATTCAAGTATACAGTATACATTTTATGGAAAACAATACAATATATTGTTGGGAGACAATAGAACAAACTAACCTTATCCGAAACAATGCCTGATTGTTGTCAGTAGTAACAACAATGCCTTTGGAATGAAACGCAAGGCAACAGAGAAGGGGCATGCTCAACTGCATTGTGTTTTTCATTGTTGGCGTTCAGGGCCCCCTACCACAATGAGACTAAGTGCACTTGAAGTGCACTTTGTTTAAGTCCAAGTGCAAGTACTTTCTTGCAACCCAATAAGACCAACTCCTCGAAGTGCACTTAAACTAAGTGCACTTCACTTGGACTTTGACTTAAAATTTAAGTATTTTCTTGCAACCGGCCCCTGGAAGTTGGTCGGGGCGTTCTCGAATCATGTTTATCATTTGTTAAATACTAGACCCCCCCCCCCCCCCCCCACCCCCCCCTCAGGTAAACTTGTGATTTCCTGAGTAACTGATAAGGTGCAAAGTGGCCGTGCCTATGCTCCTTTAATACAGAGTCGATCTTTCCCCATGCCACTCTCATGACCGTCGTAGACACGGAAGTTGGGTCACAACAATTCAAACCGCTCGCATAATATATATGTTTATTGACTGTAACATTGCTGATACAAAACATAATGAAAAGTGAATATTTGCAATTCATAAATGAACTATGAAATTCCTCATTCATTTATCAATATTCAATATCAATTATGAATGTTCCAAAATGTCTTTTTTGTCCACTTTTACATGCCATTTTGGTCACCACATACTATCAAATTCAAATAATGAGTGCTCCCTTGGAAGTGGTGAAGGGGGACATCTAGCGGGAGAAGGGCAAACTATTTGAAACAGCAGGGAAAATATATTTAAATATTTTTTTTCTGCTGTTTTTGGAAAAACGATGGAGAAAATATATTTAAATATATTTTTTCTCCTGTTTTTGGAAAAACGTTGGAGAAAATATATTTAAATATTTTTTTTCTGCTGTTTTTAGAAAAACGTAAGAGAAAATATATTTAAATATATTTTTTCTCCTGTTTTTGGAAAAACTTTGGAGAAAATAAATTTAAATATTTTTTTTCTGCTGTTTTTGGAAAAACGTTAGAGAAAATAAATTTAAATATATTTTTTCTGCTGTTTTGGTAAAAAAAACGGTGGAGAAAATAAATTTAATTTTTTTTTTCTGCTGTTCACACTTGCACCATCGTAGTTAACTGTATATCTCTATTAGGTGAATTAATTCATAACTGGCCATGAGGCTAATAAGATAGCAAATGGGGATAACTTCTTTACATTTAACTCAGTTTTGCCTCTATCTGGCTTTTTGGAAAATTTTACCTATACAACGAACAATTGAAATGTCTTCTAATAGTGAATACATTGAGCATAACATATTATGATAAGTACCCGTTTAGCAGGGTGCAGAATTTGGGGGGGGGGGGGGGTTAAAACTGAAAAGAAAATGCTTAGTGCCCCTACTGCAAAACTATGAATCAGGAACCTTTAAATATCACAGTTGTAGAGGGAAGGGTAGGTTTTACGTTCAAATTTATTTTGAAATGCCTGTTGAAAATTAGAAAAATGTCGTATTTACCTATCCGATTCCATCATTTTTCAAAGAAGTCAAAATTAGAAGAAAATGTGAAAGCCTTTTCTATAAATATGTAAAACCTAAAGTGATAGCCTAAAAAGTGATAGCCTTAACATTCACAGTTGATTATGAGGGAAGGTGCGTCGGCTTTAACTGACATATAAATCTCAAATGATCTTATGTTCACAAAGTAACCCCGTAATCAACCTTTAACAAATTTTGAATTATTCCATAGTTTATAAAACAAGATATATTTCATTTATTCGTTACAAAAAATGCTATACAAAGGTTCTGAGACTATCAAGTTTCTGTATGTAATACTCATCAAAAGGTGATAAGAGTCTGGGGGTCCTCTGATTGTTGTCCTGCAGGGTCTTGATTATGATGTCTATTAAGGTGTCAATTTCGGAATAGATTAATAACGCAGATTCCCTAAAAATCACAACCGTTTACAGTAGGCACACTCATTGGATGATGTTAAGTCACTGATCACGATAGCCGTTAAGCCTAGTTTGGTATTGCAAGGAATATATATATATATATATATATATATATATATATATATATATATATATATATATATATATATATATATATATATATATATATATATATATATATATATATATATATATGAGTTAGTAACCTTACCACCACCTGGGGCATTGAGGTGCTTCAATAGAGGCTTAAAGTGTGTTAAGGTGATAGTCTAGTACAGCAAGATCATCACCACTAGGTGGCGTCTTTGGCTGGCCCCTAAGCATGGATATCAAAACAAAAGATTGCACATGAGGAGTGGTCATGAGGAGTGATGCAACAGTAAGATTTTTGATGTCCAATATGGGTTTATGTGTAACCATACCTTGAGGCATACCGTAATATAAACTCACACCATGCTGCCAACTCTATACATCTTACGCCTGAAGTGATCAAGTGCACCAAAATCACTTACTCGGTCACCATTTTCATTTTTTTTCTCTATCACTGGACGGTTTTCATGACCCCACACTCGAGTTAACAAATGTCTCATTAGTTACGATTGTGGTATGCCTGTGCACAGTAAGATAAGGTACATATAACGCCAATAGAACTAGAATTTTGAGTTGTTGTTTATCTTAAATTTGCAAAACGGCATATTCGTGACTTAAATTAGTACTGCCATCTATTGTTCTTACAGCATACCACTGGCCTTGTTGTACATGCATTAAAACAAAATTTGGTTCATGTAAAGCGGAGAATGGTAGTTACTATTAATAGCTAGTGGTCTGTCTGTCTGGGATGCGCAAATCGCAGACAGTTTCTGCTGAAGCCCTTTTCTCGTATCTTATTTTTAACCACTCAAAATTCATTTTCTGTAATATATTCGAATATATAGAAAATATACATATATGTATATAAAAATTAAGATAGAGATTGCCTGTGACCAGAATAAACTTAAGTCCAGTTGTGCATTAGTAGGGCTTGCGAAGGAGACGTTCTTTGATTATAAATTGGTTTTCGACCAACAGTCCAACAGTTTGCTTTTGAATTTATTTTGAAATTACTCTGACTACAAGGGAATGTCTAAATTAACCAGGTCAATGTTTGGGGTCACAGGCATGAATGTGGTCAAGGTTGAAATAACGCGCCCTTGCTTGAAAGTGGGCTGTCTGCGGTCAAGACGTCTGGACCCCGTCTGCAGCCGATTGAAGAGAGACCAGTGGCGCTAAGCTGTACTGAAGGACCTTAAAGCTAGGCTCACACAGCGGCCTAAGTGAATATGTTTCTACGCGAAGTTGGAATATTTCACTTCGTGTTCACTTCGCAGAAAAAAAAACTTTTTGGAAGCCAATGAACCATACCTAAGGAATCTAACACGTACACATCACAGAGTAAAGATGCAGATATACGAACGAAACAGATAGATAAAACGAAATCTATGTGAAGTGTACATGACCTGTGCTGAAGCTAACAAGAATGCAAAAACACCAAACACGACTAAACAAGAAAAGAATGTGATGGTAATGTGAAGTCTTCGCGCTACTTCGTGTTCTCTTCACGGTCACTTCATGGTCAATCGTGTTCAAAATTTGTTCACGAAGTCAACATGAAGATTTGCGAAGTGAACCAGTAGTACCGCGAAGTTAGAACGTGGGTTATGGGTAGTGGACAAGAATTTTTTTAGGTCAAACTTCGCGGTAAATTTTTGGAATTTTCAAAAATTTCCACGGCGGCCCCGAAGTGACCAGGTGTTATGCGGAAGTGGCCACGAACTGATTCCGGTTGATCGGAAAGCCAGGAAGAAGCTCCGCGATGTTAACAAGTACCGGATTTTGGCCACTTTGCGTAAAAACATATTCACTTCGGCCGCTCTGTGCGCCTAGCTTAAGCTAGGTGCACACAGAGGCCGAAGTGAATATGTTTTTACGCGAAGTTGGAAAATTTCACTTCGTGTTCACTTCGCAGAAAAAAAATATTTTTGAAGCCAATGAACCATACCTTACGTCAATCCAACACGTGCACAACACAAAGTAAAGATGCAGATATACGGACGAAACAGGAAGATAAAACAAAGTCTATGTGAAGTGTGCATGACCTTTGCTGAAGCTAACAAGAATGGAAAAACACCAAACACGACTAAACAAGAAAAGAATGTGTTGTCTTCGCGCTACTTCGTGTTCTCTTCACGGTCACTTCATGGTCAATCGTGTTCAAAATTTGCTCACGAAGTCAACATGAAGGTCTGCAAAGTGAACCAGTAGTGCCGCGAAGTTAAACGTGGTGTATGGGTAGTGGACAAGAATTTTTTTAGGTCAAACTTCGCGGTGAATTTTTGAAATTTTCAAAAATTTCCCCGGCGGCCCCGAAGTGACCAGGTGTTATGCAGAAGTGGCCACGAACTGATTCCGGTTGATCGGGAAGCCAAGAAGAAGCTCCGCGATGTTAACAAGTACTGGATTTTGGCCACTTTGCGTGAAAACATATTCACTTCGGCCTCTGTGTGCGCGTTGCTTTAAGTATAAAGCTTTGCGTAGTGCTTGCGATGTGCTTGTGGTTAGAAAGTCTTTTGTTCTCCAATTGTATTCTTAACCAAAAGCACCTCCCAAGCAGAACATAAGGGCGCTATACTTTAGGTCTTACGACACTTTTAGAAATCTCAGTTTAATTTTCCTGAAACTTTGCATGAGGAAAGAACATAGGATAGTGATCTTCAAAACAACTTAAAATCATGGGGTCGTCAACTTAGTTCTTTTTTCACAGATTTTTGAAAAATTGATGCAATTTATGTCACAAACATCTCATTCTCCATAATTGGTATCTTTCTTTGCTAAATTTATCCCTTCAGAGGTACTGACACTGCATGAAATACTGTTCTGCCTTGTTGAAATTATTTTTGTGCTCTTATATAGGAATTATTGGGCAAAATCAAGGAATTCGAGAAACAAGTTTTTAACCTATAATTGGTATAAGTCAGAATTGCATAGTTTAATTTTCACCATTTTTGTCTACGACATCTACACATTGCTCCTAATAAGAAGACATAACGAAAATGATAGGTCATCGTGTTAGTTTTCGAACCACAAATGGTCAAAGTTTGTGAAATAGGACTTTTTGGGGGCAAATTTTCATGAAAATGTTAGAAAAGAGTTTCTCAATTGTTACTATATATGCCCATCCTTGTATAAGATATTGTTGAGCAAGGGAACCCCATTTCATACATATGAATTATCACACATTATTTCTGAAAACGTGTAAAGACATCAAATTCAATGAATAAGAAAATCACTCTTTGGATACACTTTATAATAGGCAGGTATAATCATAATTGATACATATTCAATAAAAATCAATTTCTTTTCAATTTTTCCAATGGTGTCAGGTAAACTGTAATAAATTATTTTAGTTTGTCCAATACCCAATAGGTGTCACCGGTATAGAGTATCGTAAGACCTTAAGGTGATGGGTACCATTGCAAGCCAGTTAAAAGCCCTGTCCCAAAACACACCTTAAAGCAGCATAATCCTATAACTAGGTGTATCTCCAAGTTTCTGAGTGTTATCAGGTAGAGAATATCATCGCCACCTGTCATTATTCAATCCATATTCTGTTTTATTTCAAAATTTACAACTTTTTTTCGAATGACATATTCTCATTAATTACGCATGTGATGGTTACTGTAGGTTCACAGATACCTTAGGGATGTCATTGACTATGCCCAATAAAAAGTATTTTTTTGATTTTTTACTGCTGAAGACTTTTACGGGCCATAACATTTGAATTTTTTTTAGTGAGATACCGTGTGTGTGGAGCCTATAAACCAGTCGTGGTTCAGCAAGGACAGGCCTGTTGGTTCCGTGTGTGCTAGGGACAAAAGACAGCCATACAAAGACACACATCAGTGGTCGCGCGTCACAGTCAAAACAAAGGCGAAGGTCCGGTTTGCTATAAATAGTTGATATTTTTTCTAGCTTTACGGGCCTAATTCACTTGGGGTCAAGATTTCTCACTAGAATTTTCAATGTTATGGCCTGTAAAAATCTTCAGGAGTAAAAAATCAAAAAAAATACTTCTTATTGGGCATAGTCAATGATATCCCTAAAGTAACTCTGAACCTGCAGTAACCATCACCTGCGTAGGTTATGAGAATATATCATTTGAAAAAAAAGTTGTAAATTTTGAAATAAAACAGAATATGGATTGAATAATGACAGTTGGCGATGATATTCTCTACCTGATAACACCCAGGAACCTGGAGATACGCCTAGATATAGGATTATGCTGCTTTGAGGTGTGTTTTGGGACAGGGCTTTTAACTGGCTTGCAATGGTACCCATCACCTTAAGGGCCCTGGGACCCTAAATATAAAACTGTATGTAGTTCTCCCCTATTCGCTATCTTCTGACCGCTGCCCAAGTTGCTGGCCAAATTACAAATTTAATCCAATTCATACCTTTTGCAGTTATACATATGTAAACTAGAGGACAGTTTTGAATCTCTCCTGCAATGCCCAAAAGTGTGCACTTGAAATCAAAAGTCCTAGTATTCAATAGTATTGGTTGGTGAGATTTTATGGGTAGGAGAGATATTAATGCAGTTGGATACTATGTGCCTGGCTTTTAGGACACTCAGTTTCAGGCATACATTGTCTGGGACACTTATTTCCGGGGAAAAATATTTCTCATTTTACTGGCAATGCATCTGGTAAGGTTGCCAGGGGCTTTTGGTTAGGCAGTGGTTTTCACCGGGTACTATAGTTTCCTCAACTATTTACAACTGTCTGGCTAGGATTAAGCCGTAATATGACAGAAAAACTGACAAAAAAACGAAATTCCAAAATCTGAATTTCATATTGACTATCTGAAAATACATAGACTGATGAATGATCGCAAACACCTTTTTTATGTGATTTGTTTATTAGTCATTCCCAAATATACAACCTCCATGCTCTAAATGAGCCAAAGACAGTTTTATTGTTTCCTAGGGTTTATAACGTTTATAACTGCAGGCTACTTGATAAGTAACGTGCAGGGTGCACCACAGCCAGCATGCAACAATCCAGGACTTAATATAGCCCATTGCCCAACAGCAGAAAAACTGGGTGAACATAACCTTTACAACATTCATTTTCTCAAGTGAGCTTTCAACCTAGTTTTCATGGTGGTGCAACCTAGTTTGCTCGCATACATGCACACGTATGCATAAATCCATACGTACATACATACATACATACATACATACATACATACATAACATACATACATATCACAACATCAACTATTAGAAAGTCATTATAATTTTCTTTATTTCAGGGATTATGCCTGTACTCAATTGGCCCAACCTTGCTGGATCTCATTCAGGTAGCCCATACAGAAATGCACAACTCGGCATTTTTGTTTTTGGCCCAAGGAGCAGGGGTCCTGACAGGCTGCTTCGTGGTTACGCCCCTCCAGAACCGTATCTGCCCAGAGCTGCTGATGGCTGTGGTTAGTTTGCTGCAAGGGGTTGCTAGTGCTGCCATCCCTTGGTTGAACCTTCTTCCTTTGATGTGTGTCGCACTGTGTCTGCAAGGACTGGCAGTTGGTATTGCTGCTGTCGGTAAGTTTTTTTTAAATTACCAAATATAATTAATAAATAGATAAAGTATAAAAGTATATTCTTTTTGATAAGTAGATCTGAGTATATGCATGTTTTTATTTCTTCAAAGAAGATGACAAAGTCTTTTCTCTATACACATCTAGTATTCCTTAACAAATTATATGTGAATTACCAAGGGAAGCCTTTTAGAATTTCAATGTGACCATTTTTTTTATCCTGCAATGTTTGTCAGAGTAGTTTTTATTTCTAGTTCAAATGAAGAAGGATATGAGGGACAGGCCATATAGTCCAGGCAAACTAGCGTATTTCAAAAACTTATTTTACCACAATGCATTTTCATAAGGTCCCCCGACCAAGATATTAAAAGTCACGAAAAATCCTGGCACGGGAAATATGCTAATTTGCATAAATCCAATATATATATGGCCGCCAACAAATGAGAAATGACTACATCTCTGTAACCTAATCAAGGTTCAAAGTCATGAAAAAAAACATACTTGGTATTTTAGGTGCAAAGATTTATTTTGAACACCTTTCATTGAAATCATCTTATAAACTCATTTGCATAATCCAATATAGCCGCTAATAAATGAGAAATCGTTATATCTAAAGGGGGCTCGGGACCTTCGCAACTTTAAACAGGGTTTTATTTTTTATATGTCAAAGCTGAAAAGGTTTGCTACTTATTTCTTTGAATTAGAACTCTCAACTAGAACTACAAATGACAAAAAAGGACTTTTTAAAAAGCTTCCTACTAGAATAGAGGACTCCTGAAGCACCATGCTGTGATGTTTATTTAAGATAATAATAGGCCTTTCTTATCTGATCTCCCCTGGGAGTTGTGCTCTATTGGCTGATGCAGGTTGGGTATCAGGGAAGTTCCTGAACAGTTTATGAATGTGTATTCTATCAACAGGAAATATCCTGTTGCCCAGGAAGCCTGCACTGGGCAGTTATGAGGAAATGCATGTACTAGAAGTGAACTTATAGTCATCATGCTTGTCTTGAAATTCTACTTCAATCCTAATTGCTATGGAAAAATATGATTGCACTTCAGAGTACTTCTAGTGGAGCGGATTCACCTCCAGACAGTCGATTAGCCTTAATGGCCTCTTAATAGCCTGTTATCTTCCCTTATCAGTTGGGGGGAGGAGTGCTCACCAGGAGGCCATGCTCTTTCAAAAGAAACTACCAAAATCTGCTATAAAATCCACTTTTATTCCAATAAATCAGGTACAAAGTAAACTATTAGATTTTCAAACCATTCTACCAATACAGGTAAATCATATTCTTAATAAAGATTTGCCCAAAAAGTTTTATAAACAAGCAGGAAATCCTGTTAGGTTGTAGAAAATGAATAGCTACACTTATCTGTGATTTAGAATGCTTTTTGAAATCACCATACTTCTCATTTTTGAAAGAACCTCCTTCATTCAATATTTATCCTACAAGGCTCAAATAATTATACATGATGAAAAACAGCCTTGGGCAAATAATGTATTTTTTTTATATCTCCTCTAATTGTTTCTTAATCGGACTTCAAAAATAAAGAAAAGTCAAATTCAACCAAAAAAATACTGATCATGACTTTAAATTGCTGTAAATTTCTTTAGGAACAAAAAATTTAAAAAAGTGAAAAACTACAAAACATGTTCAGGATATTTGACCTCTCCAGAGTCTCAGCTTTCATAAAATATATGGTTTATTTGGGGTTTCTTGTACCTAGACCAGAGTATTGATCAATCTTTACGTGGAAGTCTCACTTACAGAATTAAGGTCCTGAGCCCCCTTAACAACCAGATCTCATTCTTTGGAAATTTGTATCCAGAGGTCTTTAGGTGCTAAAGTCCATTTAACATGTCTTTCAACACAATTGTTTCTTGGGAGATTTGCATAATCCCAGCATGGGTAAATGCTAAATTGCATAAATCTAATATGGCCACCAACAAATGAAAAATGGCTAAATCTCTGTAACCAAATCTTGTTTTGGAATAATGAAAAACCCTGTTCTAAATTTCCAGACTAGAGGATTCATTTAAAATACCTTTCAAAACAATTTTCTTCTGAGTTTACGTTCATCAATCCTATATGGCCACTTATAACTGAGAAAGAGCTATATCTTAACAACCAAATCTCAATTTTGCAATCATGAAAATTTGTATCCTGAGGTCTTTAGGTGCTAGACATTTCTCATTTATTTTACTGGCAGCCATATTGGATTTAGGCAAATGAGATCATAACTGAAATGAAACGTATTTCAAATGTCTTTTTATGCCTGAAAACACCCTAGTATAGATTTCTTTATGACTTAATACCGTGATTTGGTCACAGAGATATAGCCATTTCTCATCTGTTGGTGGCTATATTGAATTTATGCAAATAAGCATTTTCTCACGCTGAGATTATACAAATCTCTAAGGAAATAACTGTGTTGAAAGAGATTTTAAGCGACCTTTAGCACCTAAAGGCCTTGGGATACAAATGTATATGACTTCAAAATATGATATAGTTGCTGAGATATGGCCATTTCTCATTTGGTAACGGCCATATTGGATTTATGCAAATGAACTTATACGATAATTGTAATGAATGGTATTTCAAATGAATCCTTGTACGTATAAAAACCCTAGTTTATGGTTTTTCATGACTTAAAACCATAATTCGCTTACAGAGATAAAGCCATTTCTCATTTGTTGGCTGCCAAATTGGATTTATGCAAATAAGCATATTAAAAAGAATATATGTTGCAATTAGTTTTTTGAAATGCTAGATTGCCTAGTCTAATAAGGCCTTGCCAGTATACACGTTTTGGAAGGTTTAATACGTAATAAGTGGGCATCATAGTGAAATAGTCAGTATTGTGATTATATATATATATATATATATATATATACATATATATATATATATATATATATATATATATATATATATATATATATATATATATATATATATATATATATATATATATATGTATATATATATATATATATATATGTATATGTATATATATATATATGTATATATATATATGTATATATATATATATATATATATATATGTATATATATATATATATATATATATATATATATATATATATATATATATATATATATATATACACAATCATATCATATGATACATCCTGTTCAAATAATATTGTCTCTAATATTCATTCTTTCCTTTGTCCTGTTCTGATTTCAGCTGTTTGCACCATTGCCTTGAAGATCGGAAAAGCAAAAAGTCAACAGCTCATTCAGACAATCTATTTTGGAGGGTCCTTAGGCGGTATCATGTGCCCTCTTCTCGCACAGCCGTTCCTGTCCGAAACCAAACTGTTGCAGCTACCAGGCACCAGCAATTACTCAATAATTGGGCTTCCAATGAAATTCGTAATGGAAATGCCAACACTCCCACTCAATTCATCAGGGACTGGGATTGCTTACTTCTACAGCACGCCAACAAAAGTCATGTATTTCTATCTAATCATAGGTTGTTTCCTTTTACTTCCTAGTTTGACTTTCCTATGCCTGTATCTGAGTGAAAGGAAACATGGCTATGAATCTTTTGTTGCTGATGATGATGAAAAAGATAAAGACGACTCTGAACCAATCTCAGCAGAACCCACAAAGCGGACGTGTTTGAGTGTCGTTACAGTAGGAATGTTGATGCTTTTTGTGATATTGTACTTTGGTATTCAAGATAGCTTTGCAAATCTCCTCACAACTTTTGCGGTCACATCTCATTTACATCTCCAGAAAATAGAAGGCAACTACCTTACAATGCTCTTCTCTATAAGCATCGCAGTAGGGCGATTATTAGGAATACTCCTTGCGAATTTCATGAAGGCGGCAACCATGTTAGTATGTGATTTAACGGGCTGCATCATCGCAACATTGGTTATTCTTATATTCTATCATACACCTTATTTCAGATTTGTTCTATGGGGAATGATTTGTCTGTTGGGTTTAAGTTTTTCTTCAGTTAAAGCTTCTGTCGTGTCTTGGTCGGCAGAGAACCTTAAATATGAAAAGTACTATATAAATATCATATTTATAGCTCGTTGTCTTGGATTGCTGACAGTGCCTCCAACTATCGTTGCACTCTTTGAAACCATTGGTCCTATAACCCTCATGGCAGCGTCGGGAATATCCGTGGTCTTTCTCTTTGTGCTTTTCATGATAATGATGTGTATTGTACGAAAACATCCTGAAACAGACGTCAACAAGCCAGCCTAATAATGATGCACAATATCTTTCATATCTTACTATATATTATTCTTTTGGCGCCTATCTTAGCTTTATGTATTGTAAAGTGACACCATTCTATCGTGGTCACTTTTGGGAAGGACCAAACTTGCACACGAGGCCAGAAACAGAGTTCAATACAGTTGGATGGACGTAGATATTGGTCAAGTCACATTTATTATTTTCACAATGGGGATAAAGAATTTATCATCAGACCCCCTTCTCACTCAATTTGAATAATGATAAGCAAAAGAAAATTTTAATCACTTTCGTAAGGAAACTACAATACCCAATCCATATCAGACATATTTACAATCTTGACACTGTCTGAATCCTAACTTTATATGAAAGGATATTCGTTTCAGATTCAGTTCTATTTGATAGGGCTAAGACCTATTTTAGAGTGTTCAACTACTGTGCAATTTTGATATTGTAGCTTTCACCACAAGCGAACGTTAACAGTTTTAGGACATCCGAGAATGTTAGTCTCACAGTGGGATTACATTGTTAATCCACGAAGTTATATTGCAAAAAAAATAATTCATGTTTTCAAACTGCAGAAACCGTCTTCATTGCGATATTTTACTCAAATTCAAACCCTAGGTTCTATTTAGAAAAGAAAGCTAACTGAAAGTAAAAAAGGGAAATTAAGTTACTTAGGATATGAAACATTACAAGCATTTTAGTTATTGCTCATCTACAAGACGTTGAGAGCATTTTTATACCCATACAGGTAATATCTGACAAAAATTATCTATTTGCAATTTCAGAGGGTACATCTTTTCTTCAGCCGGCAAGGAGGGAATACTAATAGCTTATCATCGTCTAGGTTTCTTAACGGATGAAGTCATATTTAATACTTGAAATACCTCACGCCTACACATTTTATTGATCCATACACCTATCAAGAAGGAAGAGGAAACGACTCTGAAAGTTGTCAAGTGGTGCCTCCGTTCAAAGGTGGCCATTGTTAGAAAATCATTAACTAGTCGCTAGCACAGAAAGTCGCACGGAACACCCAATATTTTACATTTTCCTAAGCTTCGACCTACAAGGTACAACAACCAAAAAACAAAAAGAATAGGTATTTGAGGACGAGAATTCTACTGGTGCGGGCACCTTAAGGTATTTCTCACTGTAACTTACCCAAAGCCATCTTGATTACTTTCGGCTACTTCACCTTCCAAATATAGAAAGGGTCGGTAGATTGTAGCCTCCAAAACAGATTTGAGACTAGGACTCAGTACTATATTGATAAGTACTTCCGTTATTGTTTGATGTATTAGTTATATTATAAATGATGATTAAATTCCCTGCTCGTCTCTACATTGATTTATGCTGTGGTTAAAGCCCTTTACCACAGTGGATGTCTCTACGTCACCAATAAGATTGGTGTTAATGCATTATTTTTATTATTCTGGCTTTCAACACTGATTTACATCAAAACAATATGTATCTAGTCGATTTCCTACATAAACAGCGTTTTATTAACACTGATCTGAAACAAACGTTGTTTTTTATCTTGGGAAAATGGAAGTTTATTTCCTTGCCAGTATCACGGCCTTGTTATATAATTATCTAAAAATAATATCTTTATGTGTATGACAATTGATATTGGATATTGGTCAAATGATATCAAGACTTATCTAAATAATACTAAGAACTTCTTAATATGTTAACACTGCAATGCATGCAAATGAGAAACCTTTTTTTGCAATTTGTTTTAGGTCAAGTCCTTAAATCGACTAAAATGACTGGACTAGAACGTTCACAAACATTTCTAAGCAGCCGTGGACCTGAATATAATACAGCGCCTGAAAGGTTTGCACGGCTATGTGCGTTAGTTAATGTAAAGACTTGCGATGGAGAGCAAGGTGGAATACGGTGCACGTTTTTGGTTCGAGGCTCTGGCTCTTTTCCTGACCTACGTCGGTCGAGTAAGTAATCAACTTAGGCGTTGACCATTTAAAATATCTGGAAGGGGGGGAGGGGTGGGGGAGCATATACATTTTTGTAAAAAAATAACGTATTCAGAAATGGGCAAAATGAACAATCCTTAGTTGCTAAACAAGTGAATCTATAATCTGTCCTGGATTAAGCACCAGGAAATCGCTGAACATGGATTTCGTTGTGTCCCGACCCCTGAGCTTTTGGGTGCCATAAGTGACTGAATGCCACCGGCCGCTTAAGGGGGCTCGGGACCTTCGTTCTTTAATTGAGACTTCCATGTAAAGATTGACCAATATCTTGGTCATTGTACAAGAAAACCCCAATAAACTATATATTTTATGAAAGCTGAGAATCTGGAGAGGTCAAATATCCTAAACATGTTTTATGATACCATCACAGTTCCCTGGGGGTGGGGCCTAAAGACAGTGATGCGGATTTCTAATACATATGTTTTTGCAAAGTACCTCCTGGCTTCAATAAAGGTTAAACACAGTTGATATTTATATATCATATAGAAAACATCCTTGAGCAAATTCTACTTTTTCATTTTTTTAAATTTTTGTTCCTAAAGGAATTTACAGCAAGTTAAAGTTGTGATCAATATTTTTTTGTTGAATCTTACCTTTCTTCATTTTTGAAGTTGAATTAAGAAACAACTAGAGCAGATATAAAGAAAATGAAAAACTAGAATTTGCCCAAGGATGTTTTTGGTCATGTGTTAAAATCTCAGCATTCTAAGATCAATATTGAATGAATTGGGGCCTTTTAAAAATGAGAAGTATGGTGATTTCAGAAAGCCTTCAAACTAGCTGTTAAAGCCAGCCCTGCATATCCTACAGCCTATTATGATGTTCTGCCCCTTTATCCAACTTTTAAGGATAATTTGGAATAAGAATATGATTTGCATGTATTGGTAGAATAGTTTGAATGTTTGATAGTTCACTTGGTACCTCAATTACTGGAATAAAAAGGGATTTTTAGCAAATATTTGGAGGTTTCTACTGGTAGAGGCTGGACCCCCTAGTGAGCACTCCTCCCCCCAGCTGATAAGGAAAGATAAGAGACTATTACTGACTGCTAATTGCATATTGGCTGTCTGGCAGTGAATCCGCTCCATAACAAGTACTCAGAGTCTGCATCTTCAATTGCTATGCCACTGTCATCTGAACTAGTGCTCAGCAGTCTAAGCTTTCTATAACTTGCACTATGAATGGTTAGTGAATTCTCAGATTCCTCTTCCTCTAATGTATCCAAATCTTCTGGCACAGAAGATTTTTCATGCCATTCAAACCACCTCTTTCTCTTCCTTTTGGATATATTTCCCATTGTAAGAATACATTAAGACTCTGCACTGTCCAGGGACCAGCATCTAAATGTTCTCTCCTAACCATACAGGAAACCCTCTTCACCTAGGTAAGATATCCCAAACATCCTGCCAATCACACACCAGAATATATCTGGAGCATTTGATTGGTTTTACCTGAACTGTCTGACCTTCACCTGTAAAGCAAGACAGCTGATGCACAAGAATTACACCTTTTATTCAATACCCTAATTGCAATGCAATCATTGCTCAGTGCCTGTTTCCTGGGTAGCAGGATACTCCCATTTGATACAATACACATTGTGGTCCTGGCCAGGAACTGTAACCCCCAATTCACACCCATCAGTAAAGCACACTCCCAGGAGATCAGATAAGGAAAGGATATTAAGATCTTAGATAAACATCCCAGCTGGGTGCCTGAGGATGTTCTCTCCTCTAGCAGTCAGCTTTTACAAAAGTCCTGTTTTTTGTCATTTGTAGATCTAGTAGAGAGTTCTAATTCCAAAGAATAAGTAGCAAACCTTTTCAGCTTTCACATTTCAAAAAAACAAAAAAATGCCCTATTTAAAGGTGCGAAGGTCCCGTGCCCCCTTAAAGCTTAGCGCTGGCATACCACTCATTCCTAAACACATTCATTTTAGGTAAAGGAGACCCCACTTTCAAATTCCTATCTCCTGTGTGAGGTAATCACTTTTAAACTGACTTTTGCTCATTTTGTAAACATTTGATCGGTCTCTGACAAAACACGCTGGTAAGCTGCATGTTAATACAAAATAAAAAACAACAAATATTCGTTCAAAATACCATCCATACCATTCATACCGTGTTCAAATTATAAAGATAATTCATAACATACAAAAAGGCAAATAAGACAAATATTGAATAGAAAATGAAAAGGCTTCTGAGGAATGCATCTAAAAGATAGAAAGCCATACTATCTTTGATAAAAACTTAATACTTACTAGTTTTATCCCTGCCTTGGAAAGAATAACTGTCTCAGAAAGTAGCGAAAAAAAGAAAAACTTGTATTTGAAAATTCAAAAAAATAAATGACCCTAAAACTTTGGAAAAAAAACCATCTCTTTAAAAAATATACAATGCCCTCTCAAGGATGTGAAATGATTAATGCATTAACATATGCGTATCTTCAAACGACCCAGTATCCTCTCCATCCCTGTGTTGACAGGTAAGAGGAAGGTGTTTTAATTCTAAAGTGTTGGTTGTGATTGTTCCACATGAGGCATGTATGTATGTACGTATGAATGTATGTATGTATGTATGTATGTAGGTTTGTATGTAGTTTTGTATATATAGGCTATCGGCCAAATCTTAAAAGAGCCTTATTTTGCGAGTTTAATTACCCCCCCCCCCCCCCCCCCCCCCCCCCAATGTAGATGGATTTTTTTACCTTAGATGGATAGGGGAGTATATGGGGCCTACTAAAATGACGTGCCCCCACTTTGGGAAATGGTCAGTTTTGTGTTATGCCTGGTCAAACTGACCACCCACAAATCAGGGAATCGGAAGCCTGAAGCACACATATATTGAGGAATAATGGTATGGGGGGGTAAACGAATTGACCATAAGATTGCTCACATCTCATTAAATGCCACAAGTTTGGTATCAGAATGTTGGTCTGTAAGATACTTATCTTTTGAAATACTAAACACGTGAACTAACTCTATCCCATGATGTAATAAAGGTCATTCAAGGTCAAAATGGCTGCCAAATCAAGAATCTGGGATTTTCCCATAATCTCTAGTTTCCTTTTATTAACTTCTCAGTTTTCTTGAGGGGATGTATTTCTTTCCTGTAGCCACTTTTTCTGAAGGATTGCTTTCTAGTGGAGTTGTTAAACATTTTAGAAAGTTCATTGATTAGAATGTTAAATCTAGTTTTGAGATTTAAGCTACAAAGTAGGGTACCAGGCACACCTAGAGATCTCAGAAAGTGCCTAAAATGGTACAAATTTGAAAACCAAAATGACTGTATCTTAAGTTCTACAAGTCGGAATGGAGCAGATGATGCACGAAAATATCAGGTTTAATTTTCTCTTCAATCTGGCATATGATGATAAAAAACACTGAAATTAAGGGGTCATTGAAGGTCAAATAAAGGTCAAAATGTCAGATTTTCTCTAAAAATTCAAATTTTTGATGAAGGATTTTGATAAAGTAGTTGTGTTTTGTCATTATATAATGTCCGAAACCGGTTACCACAATAACTGACAGATATATTACCTGAAATATGGTCCACTCTTATAATTTGGACCATATACCGGTGAAAATGAAGTAGTTTTATATCAATATAGAGGTGTGAAATATGGCATTTAGCAATTCCATGCTTATAATAAGTGTTTAAAGACGGTTGGTGAGGAAGTGCTAGTATGGGACCACTGTTTAGGTCATAGACGTTGTGAAAACCAAACATCATAGGCATTGTTTGGTATCAAAATGTTCGCTGTCAGACAATCTTTTTATTTCATTCAACCAACCTAGGGTAAGGTATAGTGTTGTGATATTAGGGGTCATTCAAGGTCAGACTAACCCCAAGTTCATGATTTAAGGTATATCGTCTTTGAATTGTCCATTTAGCAGCTTATTGAATATTCCTGGAATACATCTTTTATCCTGGAAATAGTTCTAGGTGAGAAATATCTTCATAAAGGATTCTCAGACATTTTTGAGTCATTTCAAGACAAAGTCTGGGCCAATTCTGAAAATTTAGGGACCAAAATGACTGATTATGAGTGCACCCAAATATTTAGGTAAAGCAGCAGAAAGTTGACATAACAGAGTTGTATCTTATTGTATGTCAGCTTTCAAGCTTTTAAACTTGCCTATTGTGTTTGTCATGTAAGATTAAAGGCAGTGTAAAATGTTAAAGAATTTAAGGAAAAAATAACGTCAAATAAAGGTCAAAACATTCTTGTTTCTCTAAGAAATTCAAATTTAGATGAAGAGATTTTGATGGAAGGTGTGTTTTGTCATCACATAATTTCCTGATCAAGTTACCACAATAATTGGCTGACAAAATAACTTAGATATGTTTACTAAACATTTTTTTGAAGGGATGTATTTTTTGTCTAGCCACTTTTTCTGAAGGAATGGCTTTTATTGGAGTTGTTGAACATTTTAGAAAGCTCATTGACTTAAATTTCAAGTTCTATTTCAAGCTTTAAGGTACAACATAGGGTACCAAGTCCACCTGGCGACCCCAAAAAGTACCTTAAATGTTACAAATCTGAAAACCAAAATGACTATCTTAAGTTTCACTGGTTTGGAAGGGAGCAGATGATGCATCAAAATATCAGGCTTAATTCTTTTCTCTTCAATCTGGAAGATGATGGAAAAAAATACTAATAATACAATCAAAGGATAAAATGCATCAAATCATAAAATAGGAGGTAGATTGACCTTGAATGACCTCTAATATGACAACAGAACACCCTACTCTAGGTTGGTTGCATGAAATGGGAAGATTGTCTTACAACAAGTACTTTGATACCAAACAATGCCTAAATTGTTTGGTGCTCACACTTTTGATCACCTAAACAGTTGTCATATACTAGCACATTCTCACATACTCTTCTAATCATAAGCCTGAAATTGCCAAACGTCTTATTCCACATCTCCACATTGACGTAAAACAACCTAATATGCATGTATGTGTGTATGCATGTATGTTTGTTCATTGACCGCAATCCTATGATATGCAAACACATATGTATGTGTGTAGTGATGTATGTATGTATGTATGTATGTATGTATGTATGTATGTATGTATGTATGTATGTTTGTGTGTATGTTCATTGACAGTGATCTTCTGATATGGAAAAACATACAAAAAGACGTTAGGAAGGTAAGAAACGAAGTATATTGTAAATGAGGCATGCACAGAACATGTGGTTGGGAATTGATTAAACGAGGGGGCAACTGTTCCATCGAGCCCAAGCTGCTGGGACTGATTGCTTGCTAGAGGTTTAAGTTCTCTGCTCTCAATCTTGCCTTTTACATATACGACTTGTGTTTGTATGCATGTATGTATGTCTGTATGTATGTACGTATGTATATTTGTATATATGTATGTAAGTATGTATTTATATATGTATGTTCATTGGCTGTTATCTTTTGATCTGAAAAGACATACAAAAAGGCGTAAGGAAAACAAGAAAAGATGTACATCGTGAATCAGCCTCTGAGCTAGTCTTCATATTTTAGAATTGGAAATGGAGTTTATCAGCAGCTACTTAAGGCACTCTGTTTATGTGTGTGTGTGCGTGCGTGCCGGCGTGCATGCATGACTGCAAATATATATATATATATATATATATATATATATATATATATATATATATATATATATATATATATATATATATATATATATATATATATATATAAATATATATATATATATATATATATATATATATATATATATATATATATATATATATCATATATATATATATATATATATATATATAAATATATATATATATATGTATATATATATATATATATATATATATATATATATATATATATATATATATATATATATATATATATATATATATATATATATATATATATATTTATTATTAGTTATCCTCCTTGTAAAAAAGGGATACAGCCTGGTATCTGGGAGAAGCCAGCTGTATCGAGGCCGGAGGCCAAGTGCGATACGACTGGCTTAACGCAGGTACCAGGCTTTTTACAAGGATGATAACGAATTTATCATCATTTTCTTTTTCTTATTTCTTATTAATTTTTATTCATATTTATTCATTTTTTTATCATTTTTTACTTTAATCTTTTTTTAAATTTTCTAAATTTTAATTTTTAATTATATTTTCATTTTTATTTTCATTTTTTTATTTTTTTATTATTTTTTTATTTTTTTTATTTGTGTCTTGTGATTTTAAAATAAAAGAGGCTGTGACCTGTAAACCCATAGTCAAACCCATAGTAACCATGGCGAAGGGGGATAAAACATTTATTCGGATCCTAACATTGACAATTAATGAAAAGCAATGCAATACAGTCCAGTACATCACAGAAATTTACCAATCCGCTGCTAGTATCAGAGTGGAGCTGATGATTTGCTTGTTTTTTTCTGGCCTTTTTGAACAGTGAAAAATAAAAACTTGAATGATAAATGGCAGAGTATAGTTTCATGATGCCCTCTTTCAGCTGTTTATGAAACAAAGTTCACGGATCAAAATTAGCGAGTGCAATCATGCTGCCAATTCACTGGTGTTGTGTTACCAATTGGAGGTGACCTGATGTCTGATTTATTGGATCCCACTACCGTTTTCATGATTAATTTGGCCAATCGACAGAATGTGCTACGTAGGGCAGTGCTGCATTAATACCAATCTTAGGAATATGATATAACCGGCATACTAATTTAGGGCTGTGTTTTCACTTTGGGTATCATCATGTCAATTAGTGACGTGGTAGCTTTACCACTCCTGAGTTAAATGAGAGTCTAGTGTTGAGTAATGTTCAGTGGCACTTCAGGACAGTTTTTTCAATAGTAACCAGCAAATAACGTTGTTTAGATTTGTGTGTGTGGTGTATGCAGTTTAGTGCCGTATATTTTAGCTCCATGATTGTCCACTAGATGGCGACACCAGAAACTGGCATCATTCTAGCTAGATATGCATACATATATTAACTTGTGGAGGCAGCTCAAGTCTGTCAACAGCTGAGGGTCACGGCCCCAACTCCCTCAGATCAGAACTGAACTGAACACATGTGCACCTATGTATCATGTTTCTAATGTTGTGAAGTTAATCTGACACTTAAAAAGCGATGAGATTTACTCCATTAGACATTAGGTTGCCTCAAAATAGTTTGTTGACACTACTGCAGTTGACAGGCAGCATTGAAGATATTGCTCGCCGTGAGCGGTCACAGAAGCACACTAGCTCCAATCTACCAATGTAATCTTAGTTATCTTATCTAAATATTTAAAAGAAGGTGCCCACATTCAATATATTCAATGCCACTGAGCCAACAGTAAAAACCCTCTTTTCTGCATTAATTTTTTTTCTATGAGTGGCTTACGGGAAAATGTAATGAAACATGATAAAAGAAAAGAATCAACTTGATGATGAACTACCGGATTCAAATGTCCTTTTTGACAGAGTAATCATAAAGCGGATTGATGACCATATTTTTCAATAGAAAAATAGAATGTGAGATATCGTCTTCCTCATCGGAATAGGTAACATAGAAGAATTTAGGATGTCAATGTGATGCAATAACGTACGAGTCTCAATGATACTATTCCTAATTTTAGGCTGTCCTATGATCATGTGATTGACTTTCTGATGCTATCTGATGCTATTTCTATGCCTAGATTTTCTGACCATTGGTTAGCTATTTTGACCTCTTGTTGAGTCATAATAGCCCGAAAGATCATAGTAGGTGAATACAACTTCAATTTAGTATTTCACGTTTTGTAATACATTTATTTTGTTTATTTTGCTATAAATCGTTTTCTATCAAAATACATCCTTATACTCAGATCCTTTGTATGCTAATAGGTGAAGTTGGCCTATATTGAGGCCATGAAATTTGAAGCACGTAATACGAAATATGTCCAGCCCAAAATAGTTCTTCATCTCCAATCCACACGATATACCAACTATCGTTAAATCAAAATGAGTACCAAGATGATATATGCATTTATATATACACACTAATATGCCATAATAATTCCTTTCGATAATTGGGATATGCAGGCTATGAGAAAAAACAACTTTTCTTGATAAAGATATTTGACCTTCAACCACATTATCTTAAATGACAAGACTACCAATAGCAACAGTAAGGTATTACCAAGCCCTTTGCAAAGATCTATTCAAGTAGATATGATTCAAAAGAAACAGGGCAATATCTCCTTTCTTACAAAATTACGGTAAATTGTATGAATTTCAAATGGCTGCTGACCTTGGTGGCCATTTTGAATTCACAAAATCAGACAGAACTTTGTCCAGAAAGAAGATATTGCCCTTAACCTTTTAAAAATCATATCTACTCAAAGAGCTCTTTGCAAAGGGCATTGTTTAACCTAATTTTCGTTATTGGTTGTCGTGTTATTCAAAATAATGTGGTTATTGTTTCATGCTCCATATAACTTTTTCAAAAATGCCTTTTTTAAAAATTTCTTTTTGAAAGATTAACTGGAACATTGATAAGGCAATGCAATCAATATAGAATTTTGATTTTCTCTTACTAAATGCCTGAGAAGAAGGCTAAAAAATTATGTTGTGTTTTTTATAGTTCAAGGTCATTTGAAGGTCAAATCTTTTCATCAAAAAAAAAATTCTCTCATAGACTACATATCCTAGGTATCAAAAGAAATCATCCTGGCATATTAGACATATTGATCAATGTCCATTTTTGAGGCTTTCTGACTCAGTGTGAATGATCCTTTATTATTGTAGAAAACAACAATGAATAGTACTTCCAAGTAGTGTCATATGCCTTTTCAAGGTCGAAAAAGATAGACTACACATGTTTTCCATTTTAGAAATCCACCTCTTACAAATGTTTCAAAGCATAAGGTGTTCCATTGTGCTTTTTTATTTCTGGAAGCCACTTTTTGCTTCCATGATGAGTAAAGAGGATTCAAGAAACCGTCAAAGACAGTAAGACAGTCATTATTCATTCTGTTTATATTTTTGCAGACACAACTGCTCACCCAAACATATGTTTAACAGTTGAGCAGCAGCTGTTTAATTTTGGCATGCAAATGAGCCGAAATATACTAATGAGTGAGCAACATGCGTTTGCC
This sequence comes from Maea johnstoni, assembly GCA_963942565.1. Taxonomy (NCBI): domain Eukaryota; kingdom Metazoa; phylum Annelida; class Polychaeta; order Spionida; family Magelonidae; genus Maea; species Maea johnstoni. The sequence continues at coordinate 36,893,817 of OZ012688.1, read as the reverse complement.
ACTTCCACCCAGTGGGCACTGTACGTACAATGTACGTACATTGTACGTACAGTTGGTACAATGTACGTACAATGTACGTACATTGTACGTCCAGTGCCCGCTGGGCATAAGAATTGTATCAATAGTTGAGCAACACGTGTGCCACAGCTATCCTGTAGCTCATCGTTTTTATTTAAAAAGAAATTTTTCATCAGTGAAATAGTTGAGCGACACATGGGCCCAGGTGTTCAGATGCTCACCTTTTAAATTGCATGAGCATCTTTACTTATTGGAGTGGTTGAGCAACACGTGTTCCACAGCTATCATTTTGCTCATTGCATGCTTGATTTCCACGTAATCTCTCTCTCTCTCTCTCTCTCTCTCTCTCTCTCTCTCTCTCTCTCTCTCTCTCTGAGGGGTGAGGCCGTGGGGGTAACTAGATATGTATGCATGTAAGTTTGTATGTGTGCATGCGAGCGTGTTTACACATAGATAGATTAAGGCAGACAGGTAGATGGTATGATAGTTTATTGGCTGCATCTGGACAAGGTTTATGTACTGCATCATATATTGAATGTTATATGATCGGTAAAGGTTGTATTTACCCTTCCTCTTCAGGATAAAAAGGTTTTATCTATCCTCCCACCGGAGTGGTCGGGAAATATTAAGTTTTATTAACCCTCCCCAAAAGATGGGTCGTAAAAATTAAAAGGTTTATATGTCTCCTGGATGGCACTATCGTCGCAAAAACGCCTAGCTTTGCATAGGTCCGTGCTGCTGCTGCTGCTGCTACTACTACTACTACTACTACTACTACTACTACTACTTCCACCACCATTACTCATACTACTGCTACTACCACTACTACTACTACTACGTAGTAGTAGTAGTAGTAGTAGTAGTAGTAGTAGTAGTAGTAGTAGTAGTAGTAGTAGTAGTAGTAGTAGTAGCAATAGTAGTAGTAGTAGTAGTAGTAGTAGTAGTAGTAGTAGTAGTAGTAGCAGCAGTGGTAGCTATTGTAGTAGTAGTAGTAGTAGTAACGATAGCAGTTGTATAATTAGCAATAGAACATTTTCACATAAGTTATTTTTTTCTGTTGGCAGCAACAAGCTGACCACTGAACAGGTCTCATATTCTATGTTGAGGCTAGGCATTACTGCACCCATTAAACTATATATTTTCTTGAAGAAATTCTCAACTTGCAGACTGCACCACGGATTAAAGTGGCAAAAAAATAAGAAAGGTGCGAATTACTGGAATCAATCAACTCCTGAGTTACCAGTCCGACACCCTCCCAATGAGTCCGCCGAGTCTTGGGACTCTATTAGTGTAAAAACAGATTGATTTTCATATTCATGATTTGGGATCATGCCTAACATACCGAGAAAAATCTTGTTATTTACTATTTGGCCATTTTTATTAATTACCCCCCAAATTTAGATACGGCCCCAAAATGAATTCGATCTGCCCCCTTATCGTGTCAACATGTGGATCCGTAACCATCCAATATATGCTAACTAACATGGCCCCACCCGTAGATCATTTGAATGTCGTTAGAAACCAATTACCGATTACGGGTGCCAAAACAACGGAACAAACATTTTGATCTCCCGACTTTATCCCTTTGCAAATAAAAAGACAATAGTAAATGTATGTATGCCTTTACATGTCGTTAACTTCATGGTCTCTCCGCCGACTCTGGCAGATTCCACCACTTACAACTGCTAGTCACGACTTAGCAGCAATGTAGCAGAAAAGGTGACAAAAAACGAAATTCCAAGTTCAAAATACACCCTCAATGTTCCTCTCTGGCTGATTGCTTTCTGAAAGATGCTTTTTGTGGGGAAATACTTCCAAACACATATATGGGCCCTTTTAACTGCAATAAGCATGTATGGATTAAAGTGACTTTATACTTGCACCTACCAAGTTCCTTTATGGCTGTTGTCCAGTCTTGGTCATCTGTGTCTATGAAAGGGGTATGATCACTTGGTATGCCCATCTCGCAGGAGTCACGTTTTCTGTTGAAGTTAAAGGCTCAGCAGATGGCTGCCTCTGCGCATAGCATCCCGCACTCCAAGTCTGGACGAGGCACAGCGGGTCACGTTTGCGCTGAGGTTACTCCTGGCACCCACTTGCCATTTGTATTGGGCTGCATCAATGACAGGCCACGCTAAAGCTAGGATGATGACGGCAAGGTGTGCTTCCATTTCGCCCTGTAGATGTACCGATGTTGTGTTTATATGGCTCACACCCTGTAGATCTACGATGTTGTGTTATGTCTCTCACCCTGTAGATGTGAGATGTTGTGTTATGTCTCTCACCCTGTAGATCTACGATGTTGTGTTATGTCTCTCAACATGTAGATGTGCGATTTTGTATTATGTCTCTCACCCTGTAGATGTGCGATTTTGTGTTATGTCTCTCACCCTGTAGATGTGCGATTTTGTGTTATGTCTCTCAACCTGTAGATGTGCGATTTTGTACTATGTCTCGCACCCTGTACATGAACGATGTTGTTTTTATGTCTCTCACTCTGTAGATGTTCGATTTTGTGTTATGTCTCTCACTCTGTAGATGTCCGATTTTGTGTTTTGTCTCTCACTCTGTAGATGTCCGCTTTTGTGTTATGTCTCGCACCTTGTAGATGTACGATTTTGTGTTATGTCTCTCAACCTGTAGATGTGCGATTTTGTATTATGTCTCGCACCCTGTACATGAACGATGTTGTTTTTATGTCTCTCACTCTGTAGATGTTCGATGTTGTGTTATGTCTCTCACTCTGTAGATGTGCAATTTTGTGTTATGTCTCGCACCTTGTAGATGTACGATGTTGTGTTTATGTCTCTCACTCTGTAGATGTACGATGTTGTGTTATGTCTCAAACCCTGTATATCTACGATCTGTTATGTCTCTCACCCTGTAGATGTACCACTGTTAGTTGAAGTATCGCAATTCACACTAATAAACACCAGTCAATCTTACCTTGGTATAAGCTACCTCATCCACTGATCATATTGATTGCACACGTAAGATCAGGTGATCATGATACACATAATGTATGCCTATACATCTCTCATACAATCATATGTGAAGGATACACACAGTCTGACACACACGTATACAAGTACGTATATACCTTAATTATAGCCAATATCATGAGAAATAATGCCTGAAAGTTGTCTTTTTTATTCAGCAAATCCCTCTTCATTTCTTCCCTATGTGACTCTATTTATGAGTCATGTTTAAAGCATGTGGGTATTTCAGGTGCAAATGGGTTAAGTTTGCTGAAAGGGTAAATCGATACAATACTTAAATAGAAACGCCGTACACACACTTACATCCATTCTTTTATCTTAGGTAAACGAAGCAAACACCACATTGAGCGCGAGAGTGTATCACTTAGGAAAATAGAGAGTAGCTTCTGAAATCCTTACAAAGTGTATTCGAAATGTCAGGTAAAAGTTGATAACAGTAAATATAGTGTTTAATTGCCGCCATCACGCGAGAGTAACACCAGCTAAAATGTTAGCAGGAGTTACCAGGAAGCTAAAGAAAAAGTGGCAGTACAACCCTAGAGAGAAATTATTTCTGCTTGAAATTCATCTAAATAAGAGCAAGTGTTATATTGCATCTTTTTTTATTTTGTTATGCAAGTTGCTATCAATACAGCATTACGAAGGAAGCTTGTATTTCGGGAAAAGTACATTTCATTAGGAGTATCCTTTATCATTACACACCATTGAGATGATCATACCTCCGGTGAAGATCGTAAAACCTGATTTGTATAGTGCTTATTGGTATTTCATTGCATTCACTCAAGATTTTCAGGCCCTCACCATTTCACCAATTATTAAACTGCAGGTTAACATTACTGTAAACGGCGAGGGCCTGGCATCAATGACGACCTTGACATTTGATCTGATAAACTGAAGACCTCCCTCCTTGGGGCAACTCGCGATATGTGTGGTTCAATGATGTGTATTTGAAGATACTACTTGATTCAGTCAATGAACTATTCATTCTGATAGTCGCTCATTCCTTTAGCTTCCTTAAAATGCCTGATACGTAACTTTTATGTGATGGCCTACCCCGATTCCTGGGGGGAATTGGTTTGTGCCTGTCTGTGAGGGATGATATTGTACTGCTTGCTTTCCTTCTACCGTATGAATCTCTAAATGATGAATGAATCTCTGATCTTTAACACACACAGATGGAATTAGAAGTGTAGAATACCCAAGGTGCTAATGAATATTAAACTCGTGCTACCAAACTTAGTTTTCATTAACTCTAGTACAGTATATTCCGATTTGTCTATCATTGTCTTACTGATATCTTTCAATGGCAATCTAAAAATATATATATTTCAGCTAGTAAGATTACATTTTTCCATGTTGCTTTAAGTAATGGTTCCATTCTTAAATGGCATCTGTATATCTTAGATTAACACGGAGTGCAATGAGTAACCATTTTGGATTTTGACTGTTGCCGTGACAACTTGCATAATATCAAATAGAGGAAAGGACTATATTCTACCCATATCGTGTGATTTCTGTTCCTAAAAGTCCCTGATATTGTGATTATTAGCTACTTCCTGCTGCTATGATTGGCCAGTGCCGGTCATTTTGGATTTCAGCTGTTACAATAGCCACTGATAATGTTTTAAGATACTTCATTTATACCAAATGACCATCCTCATAAGTACCACTACTTAGTCTTAGCCCTTTGTGCAAAAAGCAGCCTTTATTTATTTGTTGTAGCTACAGTTCTTTTCTGTTTTTATGCAACATCTACTTTGCAAAGAAGCCACCATATAAAGCTATTGACCATTCATTAATCATTATCATGATGCGTTTCTATCAATATCAAATGTTTTACTGAATGTAGTAATCAATAGCTACGTTGCATTTATTCTTAAACTGAAAACTTAATCACTCAATGCTACCTACATTCCTCAAAACTATCTCTTAGTTGAGACTGTTGAATATCTCTTGGCTATATAATGACCCTCTAACATTAACGACAATAACATTCCAAAATATTCCATATATTTGCAGGAAACCATATATCTAAATCTTGATTGACAAAGAAAAACATCTTTCAACAGCTCATACACATGCAGAGAGGTGCTTGTACGTCATTTACCTATATTCTTCTAAGTAAGTTCAGTCTAGTTGCACCTAAATTTCCTCACTTAAACCTTTCGGGCTCATTGGTCAATCTTGATAATCAACAGTTCCTTGTTGTGATTTCTCTAAAACATAAATCTCCATAGTTATTCAAGGAATTAGCGGTACCTGTTGCAAAGTATTCCTCCTTAAGGCTTTCATTATATATGTACATATATTTAGATCAAATTGATATTCTTTCTTTCATTTCCAACTGTTCTTTTCTTATTTTTTAGGTTGTCGAAATGATGAAATGAAGATAATGCTCTGTGTTATGTCTTCATAAGCTTTGTAATCTTCTAAGATTTGTATGTGTGAATTTGTAACTGTCTTTATCCATTTCTGTACCTTTATCCAGGTTTGATTTGCATCTGTGCATGCATAAAGATATGTTGTGATTGTAAGGGCAATAGCCAATATGTGTCGTTTTCGGTTGTGTAGATAATGTATTTTTCACCATTCTTTGGGCTAGGATTTTAAATTTAATACTTTTCATATACGTACACTCCATACTTTTATTCGACAGATTTAGTCTTGCTGCAGACTATTTATCTTTTGTTTGTGATAAATAGTGAGAGGGCATATATTAATGAAACTGATGTCATATATGATAGATGTGCTTTATTTGCAAACATACGTAACACCATTTGCCTATAGTTATATCAGGATGCATATCATATTACAGACACTTTCAGATGATGTGTGAAATGCCGTACACATAGAGTTGTGTATCAATAATGTTGTTTATAATCATTAAGGCTAAACTTTTTATTATCCTGAAAGTCCATGTGAATATATCCTCCTACGAATGAGGAAAGTGGCATGTAAGATACTGTCGAATGGGATATTTCTCATAGGAATAGACCTTAGCTGAGCAGTCACTTGGTGGCCATGCTGTCTTACCATGCCAGTCTTCAACAATGGGAAAACACTGTCCTGTTATAATTCAAGTGTACAATTACTTTATTACGACTTTTTATTTCTTTTGTATCTTTTTTGTGCTGAAAGTATGATTCAAAAAGCTACTTTGAAAATCAATTGATCTGAAATTCAATAGACAAACCCAATTCAGTGCAATAGATTTTTGCAAAATGATTCCAATACTTCAACGTATGTATTTACAGGGTGCACCCAAGCACTTCAAAGCGGAGTGAGGGATATTCATTCCAGGTTTGTGGATTGATGCGAACATAGCGAGCTACAAATGGCTTCATCAACTCATACTCAACCATCTTGTTAGTGGCTGTGTTTCCCGCCAGTACCTGTGTAAAGAAAATGACAATGTTCATCAAGCAAACATAGGATAATGTCAAATACCAATTCTGTCAGATATAAAGTGCATAGATCTGGAACTTTAATTCGGTTTACTTTTGCTCTAGGCTAAATCGTGACTTGCCAGGTGGAAGTATTGGAGAAAACGGGAGTACCCGGCAATAACCACCACCTAACCCAAAGTCAATGGTAACTTTCTCACATACCCCAACAAGGATCCAAACCTCGATTAATGAAGAGATCGGACAGGTAAAATGTGTTTACAATAAGGGTAGTTCATATTGCAGAGATGTTCATATAACTAAAGGTTTAAATCTAACTGGTTACCTTATCAACGCCTGCCATCTCCTGGTAGCAGAGAAACTTCTCACCATCAAAGGAATGCAGCAGTTTGTAGGTTGTGACGTATTGGTTATTATACGGATGGTCACCTCTTGCAGCTAGGATCAAAGCCTCGACGCGACGAATACTGCCTGGAGTATAATCAACAAGGGTATGATTAAAGTGACGGTATCTACTGTTATTTCAAAATCCTTTTCAAAATGGTAAATCAGAAAAGGGTAACAGCACCTGAAACCGTTCTACCATTTTCAAAACAGTTACTAATAAGGGCAAAAATAGTAAGAGCGGTTTAAACCTTTGAAAATTATAAAAGCTTCTGAAGGAAAGATATTCTCCAGTTGTAAAGGTGTCTGATTAAACCGTCACTCCGGTCAGTGGCTCTCTTTCTCTTTGGATAGCAAATCACAATGACCTATTTCTGGACATTCTATCCAAATCTCCTCAGATGGGAGGTCACCAGATATTGAATGGTGAACGTATCAATGTTTCATATAACAACATATATAATAATTACCTACATGTAAGACTGAAAAGAACTTGTACTCAACGGGCTGGGAGTGTTTTCGTGTGCATTCAATATACCCTATACAACCATACATACAAATGAATCAGGCTATCTCACGATTGAGGAAATCAGGGTAGACTTTTGGTAACCTAGAAAATGTAAGCTAGAAATGTAAGCTAGAAAATGGAGTCCTTTTTCTTGATCCAGACAGCAAAACTATTTATGACAGGAAGGCAATTTCTTTACATTTTCATATTGTTTGCCTTATATGTAATCATAGTTTTGTATTGAATTGGTGTTGAAGCTAACACGTATAAATTATAACAATATGCACATATTGTATTGATACAAAAATATCACAATAGGCCAATTCAGAATACTGAAGAGGGAACGTGTTTTTTTATTTTGATAAATAAAGGATCTCATTGGCATGACAGATTTTGTAATGATTTTTTTCACTCGAGGGTTTTCCAAGAACCTTTTCACCATCTGATATCTGAATATCGTTTTGAAACATTTCTCTTAACCAAAGTTCCAGTTAAGTAGTAAAACTTATGCTAATTATATATTTCAACTAAGACTGAAATCCAGGACAATAACTCATCAAAGTAATTAAATATGGCAGTCTTCACTATGTTAGTAGTTAACTATAGCACTAGACTATAAGTATGTACAGGTGTCCTTTGAGAAAGCTTATCTCTTTTTCCCTCACTGTTATCCCAAAGTCGGGATTCCTAAAGGCCTGCCTGGTTATATAGGTCCTACTTTAGCCAGCCCTTGTTCTGTTCCTACCTAATATATCCTGTACAATTCAATCATTATTCTGCCAGAGATTTTCCATACATTTACCTTGGTCTTTGAACTAAACCAATATACATTCTTTCTATTTAGCCAGTTAAAGACTTCCACTGGATGTTCTTCTAATTTAATTATATTGTCAAACGGGTATAGGTAATGATACAAAAGCTACATTTTGATTTTGAATAAGTGCACGTATTGGACTTTTGGGAGAGTGATTGCTGTATGAGCAATTGTCTTTTTCAGCAATCTTCATTATTTTCCAAATTTCATTCATGACCATCCCGGTATGTACCGTTATAAATTGGATAAACCTATTCTAACAACATTTAATGTATTCATGCATATTTTAAAGAATCCTGAACATCCTGGGTAGTTATATCTCAATTGATGAACACCAACGTTTAACCCCAGTAACTAGCAAATGTGAATATAAGTCTTATGCATGTGTCAAATAGTATCTCTAAATGCTTAGAAAAAACTCCTGTTGCTTTGGTCTAACTTACCAAAGTCAGCTTGGATCCAGCCCTGTGTAGTGTACGGGTATAAGACCCATGCGGCCGGGGAAGATAATCTACCAAAAGGTGGTGACATATAGATGGGAGGCTGATCTGGTAATGACCCTGAGGCCATCAGGTGACTGTCTGGTATTCCAAGGGATGGTCCACTTATCAGAGCTTCTCGGTTGCATGGCCCTGAGAAAGAAAGTTTTCGAAAAATCTTCAATTACATATATATATATTAGAGCTGCACTCACCACTCGAGTTCTGGAGCAAACTCGCCGAGCTCGAGCTGAAATGTTCGAATCGTGAGCTGGTCGATGTTGGGGACACAAACGTAACACAGGGCACATAACACACATTATCAACATACATAACTGCTTATCGCTGTCATGTCTTCTTTACAATCCCCAATGTATACATTCAAGCGGTGGTGAGTGTTAAACTGACCTTTGTACCTCGTCAGCACGTTTTGAAATTAAATAAACTTGGCAATGTTAATACATGTCCGCCAATAAATATTTATTTCTTAATAGCTGGGCTGGAAAATAAATATCTTTTTGGAAAATCAGAAAATCCGTGAGCTCATGAGCTCACGAGTCAAACGGGTGGTGAGCTCATGAGTGGATCTCCCTCCGTGAGTGCAGCTCTAATATATATATATATATATATATATATATATATATATATATATATATATATATATATATATATATATATATATATATATATATATATATAAATATATATATATATATATATATATATATATATATATATATATATATACATATTTATATATATATATATATATATATATATATATATATATATATATATATATATATATATATATATATATATTTATTTATATATATATATATATATATATATATATATATATATATATATATATATATATATATATATATATATATATACATATTTATATATATATATATATATATATATATATATATATATATATATATATATATATATATATATATATATATATATATATATATATATTTATATATATATATATATATATATATATATATATATATATATATATATATATATATATATATATATATATATATATATATATATATATATATATATATATATATATATATATATATATATATATATATATATATATATATATATATATATATATATATAATGATAATAATTGATATTTGATATAGCGCCCTTTCCACCTATAATGTTCAAAAGCGCTTTAAAGAAAGTCAGTGGACAGTTGTTATGGTCCATATAGTCAAATAAACTCCTTTCGAAATAGCAACGTTTTCAAATGTTTCTTGAAGATTTGCACACTATCAACAGCCTTAATGTTGTCAGGGAGCTCATTCCAAAGGCGTGGTGCATAGGCACAGAATGCTCTGTCACCAAACCTTTTCAGATTAATGTGTGATATCTGTAATACGTTCTTAGTGTTTGATCATAGCTTGTATTGACGTGTTTGACTAACAGTTCCCTCAAGTATAAAGGGGCACATACTTGCATGCATTTGAAAGTCAAAAGCAGCATCTTGAACTCAATCCTTTTCCTGATGGGCAGCCAGTGAAGATCTCTTAGAACTGGTGTAATGTGATTATACTTTTTGGAGCCACTAACAACTCTAGTGGCATTGTTTTGGACTTTCTGGAGCCTGCATAGTAGCTCATCAGTGATTCCACAGAGAAGTCCATTACTTTCTTATTTTTCCAAAGTTCCTGAGATGGTGATTTGCAGACTTAAGGCCGGATCACACAGAGCTAGGACGGTGTCAGGACACTGCTAGGAGCTGCCACGACATGGAATTTCGTTCAAACATTTCGTTCAATTCCACGTCGTGGCAGTGTCCTAGCAGTGTCCTGACAGCGTCCTAGCAACATCGGGCTTGTCCTAGCTGCATCGGCGCCGGAGCCGACGTCGTGGCAAAATCTTCGACATGTCGAAGATTTTGCCACGATGTCGGCTCTGACCCAGGACAAAATTTAAATCGGCGACATGTCGCCGACGTGTCGCCGACGTGTCCTAGCAGAGACTGGAATGTCCTGGGTGTGTCTGGAGGTTTTGGCCGACCCCGACGCGCCAGGATTTACTCAGGACAGACACAGGACGCTGCTAGGACACGCTTTTTGCCGTGGCCTCATCACGTGACAGGGGGATTCCCCGAACCAAAGCGAGGCCACTTCAATCATGGCGCGCACGAAGACCAGCAAGCGGAAGACTCCAGCGACTTCGAAAATCTCCACACCAGCACAAAAGAAGCAGATACCATCGAACTTGAACCGTCCAATGGCATCTGGAAGTGATGTAGAAGATGGAGAATCGGTTGAAGCGGTATCTCACAACCTATCCACCCCGACAGTGAGTCTGGAAGACATTTCGATGCCGAAAACTAGACCCAAGCCGACAGCCACTTCTACACCAACAAGCAGCCACATGGACCGTCATGAGTTGTCAGACGATTCGCAGATCATGGACACCGAAAAGTACGCGGAAATCTACTGATGCGACCCCCGCATCACAAGAAACCTCTATCAACAAGCGTCGGAGATCGTGCGAGCCATATACCTTTACAGATGACCAAGAGTCTGAGCTGTCTGAGTGGTATCAGATGCATCCACTCTTCTATGACAAATGTGAAAAGCACTACAAAAACTCTGCTAAGAAGAATGGCCTGCTGGAGGATAGGGGGATGGAGATGAATCCTAGATGCACCTGTAAGTATACTTATCTTTAGCAAACCTTTTTAATTTGTCACATGTGTATAAAACAATGAATGTATGTATTAACTTATAACCCCTACATGCCCTACCAATTCCTGTATATTTACATTGCCTAGACATTTTATTGAATGATCATGTATGGGTACTTGTTTTATGTGTTGTTTGTTTATTTACAATGAACCCTAATAAACCCTTTTCCCACGTAATTTGTGTACATCTTGCACTGCGAGTGACGTGCCTATTTGTTTCAATTTCAGTAACTCAACTTAAAACCTTCTTTGAGACGATGCGGACAAGGTTTGGAAAGATATCGTCAAAGAAGTCAGGGCAGGGAGCGAGGCAGTTGTCCCATAGAGAGAAGTTTATTTACAACAACTTCCGCTTCCTGAAGACCCACGTCAAAAGGACAAGCAGCAGACAGTCGGACACTGTGAGTATTTATAATATTATTGAATATAAGAGACAATAAGCCTTTTGAAATACTACCTTTAGCATCACTGCAAATATAACTAATAATACATATTAAACTCCTCTCCCTTTGCAGTGTATATAAAGCATATTTCATTTTTTTTTTATATACCTATATAGTTCATATGTATTGGCATTGTTTAATATGTACATCAATTTTTTGAAACTGATTGTGGATGTATTATGAGTATCTTGGGTAGGCTGGAAATATATCGTTCACTATCATCTTCAACTCTGTATGTAGTGATCATGTAATTAATAATTTTGTAATGTCCGTTACATATCATTATGTATTAATAAGTACTTGGTTGTAAATGTTCATTTCATTCATTCTTGTATGCTTTCATCACTGAAAGTCAATTTCATGTTATCATTGATTTGCGATCGCTTTAGGAGTATTCCTCCATCTGCTGACATGTAACAAGCCAATGCAAAAACAAATATATCACTCCATTTTATTTTTATTTCCAGTTCTCCTCTAAGAAGGCTATGTCATCTGATTCAGAGAGTGATGTGGAAGATGATGGCCGCAACATCTCGGATGGGTCTAGCCAGCAGGAGGATGAAGAGCCAACCATAACTTCGCGCAAGAACCTATTCAAGGGAAAGGGCAAAGGGGAAGGGAAGTCGTCGCAGAAATGTTCGGCCAAAGGGAAGCCACATTTAACTATTGCACAGAAGGTAAGAAATTTATGTGTTATATACATACATAAATACACAACTCAACATGATTTGGATGAAATATCAGGTGCCATGAATTCATTTATTGCAAATGTACAAAGTTATATATAGGTCCATGAAATTATAGAGATATATTTATATATATATATATATATATCAACATGAAAAACAATGATTAGTTTATATGATATTTCCTTTCACTTTAACAGTTTACATATTTAAACAGGTCTAGAATTATAATTGGAATGGTGTTGTGTTGTACATAAAAATATGTGAAACATCTAAGTGTTACCTTCAACTGTGAATGTATTACATGTTTCTAAAGTTTATTAGCTGACTACATTATAGTACTAGTTGCTTATAACATTTGCATAATATAAATACACTCCATAATTACTTCCATATTGCTACTTAGATTTTGAAGAACTATATTGATAAAATTTGAGGTTATTGTTTTTATGTTAAATGTAGGTATATTATATAAAACTGTTAAAATAGTCAAAGATGGATATACCAAAGTAGCCTATATATATATTATTTTGCTCCTTATATTTGTAATAACAACTTCATTTTACAGTTACTGGATAGAGTAGACAAATCCGCCGAAGAGAGGGCGGTTGCGGCCAATGTGACAGTTTCGGACCATGATGTGGAGATTGAACACTATTCCAACTATCTGAAAGCCCAGATGAAGAAGATAGATTCGAGCAAGTGGATGGATTTCACTATGGACACCATGGGACTTGTCAGGCGCTATGTGTGTGGAGACAAACAAGCAACCCCACCACCATCCTCCCCCCCATCACCACCCATTAATGTGGTTGATGATAAGCAGGAGATCATCCATCCCACACCTATCAACACTCTCACAAGCCTCAACGTGGTCCAGCCAACCAGCACCCAGAATCTGTCCAGCTATCTGGCTTCCATTGCCACACCATCTCTCAGTCAGCCCATGTACAGCGACTTCCTCTCTCCCAGGATGGCTCTCATGGGATCACCATCCCTTCCGGCACATCTGATGAGGCCCGATATGGCACTACCTCCTGCAGAACACAAGTAAATCAGGTTCAGTTTGGATTGTACGCACATGTCGGAGATGTTGGCATTTAGAAATATGTCATATAGAGGTTAATAGTTGATGATTGATATGTTAAACTTTGCTAATTCGCTTTAAGAAATAATTATGGTACCTATGTAGGTATATGTGATTAGTCATAATTGATATATATATATATGTTATATTATTTGATACTTCATATTTTATTTGCATATTGTTATTACAATAATACATGTCATTGGTTGGATTACAACATTTCATTCCTGGTATGTTTGTAGTATTAATTATGATGTTATTCTAAATTATAACTTTATAATTTATGTATAGTTCATAGTGGGCCCTCACAAGTTTGTGGTAGATGTAATTACTCGTCACTTTATACTCATCGTGTGTACAGATGTACACTAGTAACTATGTATGCATGAGTGGGGAGATAGCTATGCTATCACAACATGTGTCCCATGAGATATCATTTAAGAAACATAAGTTTTGAGAAATTTATGAAGGTTGCCATGTGCTCAAACATAATAATATGTAACATTAATATATAGATCTTGTTGTTGAACCCTATATTTTATACAAACAATGTCTATGCAAATTGTTATGTGATTATTAATTTCCAATATCTTAATACTTGGACACATTTCAGTTAAAAAATTACATATATATTTGTACTATTCCATGTATATTCATGAGGTGCACTCATGAATAAGTATTATTTGTCATGATTGTTATATTACAAATCAGTTCATTAATACATACTTATGTATTACACAATGACAGTAGGTAATTTGAATTAATGAGTGAAAATATGTGTTGTTGCGGATTATGCTGTGCAACAAATGATGATTTTTGACATTTGAAAGTTATGTTGGTTTTGGATATTTATTTTAATAAAAAATGTTACTGTTGAAATGTTCATCTGTATTTGTTATTCATTGACAGATAAGTTAGTAAACACACCTATACCATTCCATCTTGCCATGGCACTGATCCTGCCTCTGAGTTGTAATAGGTAGTCAGGTAGTCCCTCATCTTCTTCCCATCCCTATGCGTGTTATTTCCTGCTCTCACATTGAAGTCAAGCATACCCATATCTCGCCTCCATGCTCCCGGTCTAACATCATGAGTGTTTGGATCTTCCACATCTAGTAAAGCTTGAACTCCCCTTGGATCCATGTCTATGAGCACATTGTGGAGTACGCAACATGCTGTTGCTATAGTTTGGACTGTCTCATGCTTCTGAAGCATAGGTGATATGAGGCAATGGAATCTGTAAATGAAAAGGAAGAATTGGTATAATATATAATTTTTTTCTTTTTGTCATTAGTTTTAACATATAAACATTAAAGGACATTTGAGTAGGTTCTAAATATTTGAATTTAAATTAAATATATAATATGTTACCTTTGAGCCAAAATGCCAAAAGCATTTTCCACCACTCTCCTTGCTCGAGACAATCTGTAGTTGAAGATTCTCTTTGGTTTGGTTAACCCCCTACTAGGGTGTGGTTTCATCAACCATGTTCGTAATCCAAATGCATCATCACCGATGAATGTGTATGGAACATCAATATCGTCATTGGGTAATTGATCAGCTTCAGGTAATCCCGCCACTCCATCAATGATGGCTTTGTATATGTTAGTTAATTTAAATATCCCTGAATCAGCGCACGAGCCATTGGCACCAATATCCACAAACAGGAATCTGTAATCTGCTCCTGCGACAGCCATCAGAACAATAGAGCAAAAGCCCTTGTAGTTGTAGAACTGTGTGCCAGATTTCTTGGGTTTTCTAATGGCAATATGCTTGCCATCTATGGCGCCTAGGCAGTTATGGAAGTTCCATACAGTGGAGAATTTCTGTGCCACTTCCTTCCATTCCTCAGGGCTTTTGGGACATTTCATATGTTCCGGCGAGTATTCTTGGATGATGGCCTCACATGTATCTGGTATGAACAGTGAGATTGTGTTGGCTGCCACTCGAAACCCATATTGTAATGATCTGTAGGTGTTACCTGTAGCTAAATAGCGTAAAGTTATGGCTATTTTCAGGCCTGGATCTAAAGGTGGCCGCCAATTGGTGTATTGTTTCGCAATGCGAGGTCCGACACGATGTAAAATTTCCATGAATAGTTCCGGTGATACGCGCATGAAGTGTTTGTATCCCCTGATGTCCTCGCGATTTAATTCTTGTATCAAATTCTCATAATGTCCAAATATTGGGCGTCTCAAAAGCCATGGTCTCACCCAAACTGTCCTTGGGGCCCACCTCCTCCTCCTTCTTGCTCTTCTCGGAACCCTTTGCTGACGCCCCTCATAATCGTCCAGCACCAACAGTGCAGCAACAACTAGCATGTCCTCTTCATCCATAATTTGACCAACATCTTGATTTTGCATGAATGCCGCCATCATTTATGTATGGCGAAATTCAGCTCAACATAGTATTGACACTGAAAACTACTCAAAAATGTTATCTACCTTTATTTTTTGTCGGCGACCTATGCAAGACGTCCTAGATATGTCGGTTATGCATCCCATACCCATCGCCGACATACCTAGGAAGTCCTAGCTACGTCTGGATACAAATTTAAGTTTTATTTTAACGTCGGCAACGCGTCCTCAATGTCCTAACACCGTCGGCGACCCGTCGCCGACACAGCCTAGACAGTCTTGACTATCATACTCACTTTGTCAAGATGTCCTAACACTGACTCAACAAAGACTTGATGAAGCAAAATTAGGTCGGCGACGTGTCGGCGACGTGTCGCCGACATGTCGCCGACACTACTAATTTGCATATTTGTCGTGACTAAACACATAGGACTTTTGTCGGCACTGGCGTCGGGCATGTCCTAGGTACGTCTTGGCAAAAAGTCCTAGCTTGTCGGGTGTGTGTGATCCGGGCTTTATGCAGACGTTTGATACATGTGCAGACATATTCTTGTTCGGATCAAAAACAGCACCCAGAATACCAACCGGTTCATTAAGAACTGGTACTATTACACCATTTACGGTAATACTAGGAATAGAGATTTTTGCTTGCATCTGTGGGGTACCCATGACCAGAACCTCTGTCTTGTCTGCATTCAATTCCAGTTTATTTTGAGACATCCATGTATAGATGTCGGTGAGGCAGTTTTCCAACTTTGCTACCCCTATGTCGACTACGCGCTGATCGATAGGTTTGATAGAGATGAAGAGTTGTGTATCATCTGCATAAGCATGGAGTTCTAGGCCATGCTTTCTTATCAGTATTCCTAAGGGTAGGAGGTAAATCAGGAAGAGCAGAGTATTGATCCTTGTGGTACAGACCATAGGATTTCCTGTGATGCAGAGAATGAATCATCTGTCTGAACTCGAAGAGTACGGTCACCAAGATATGAATGGAACTATTCTAGGGCTGGCTCTGTTATACCCAGAGTGCTTTCCATTCTAGAAAACAGCACATCATGGTCTATGGTATCAAATGCTGCTCTTAGGTCAAGTATAACAATGCCATGCTGGTCAGTGATTGTAAGGACGTCATTCTGTACCTTCACTAGTGCTGTCTCTGTGCTGTGACCGTGTTTATATGCAGATTGAAGGTATTCATGAAGATTGTTATCTGTCATGTAACTTGTCAGTTGTTGAGCAACCAACCTCTCTAAAACCTTAGGTACAAATGATAGGTTGCTAACAGAGGGAGAGTTTTTCAGTATCTCAGGGTCTAAGGTAGATTTTTAAGCAGAGGGGTGACCACAGCTGATTTCATAGATATAGGTACTTCACTTGACCTCAGTGAAGAATTTATGTCTGTGATTGTTGGAAGCAGTTCATTTATGGCATACCTTATGATCCAAGTGGGTATCGGGTCCAATGTTCAACTTTTTCTAAGGACATTTACATCTGATCTTCCGTACCTTCTCCTTTGTCGTGGTTTGAAGAAAACTTAGAGTTGAGGTAGGCTTATCCTGGGGTATGTTCCGTTCGATTTCAGCGCAATCAGGTAGCTCATCTCTGATTTTCTCAATCTTTTCTTTGAAAAATGTTGCAAATCTATTTGCGAGGTCTTGAGCAAAACTATATGCTGGCAATTTTGTCATTTTGTGTCGAAAAAGAAGGTTGTCTATAATTTTTGAAATAGCTTTAGAGTCATTACCGCATTCTGTGATTCTTTCATTGAAGTAGGTTGCTTTACTGTTTAGTAGTAAAGTATTGTACTTGAACTTCTCAGCTCTGTAAATTTATTCTTCCTATTGGGTGGGGGCCTCTATAAGGTAACCACATTGAAGCAACGTGACCCAGTATTGAACTGAATCAGCATATTCTCAAAACTGTCTGACTTGTACTTTTCAGAGCAGGTTACTTTAATGGAAGCCTGATGTACTACTCCCACCCTTCCATAACCGCGATTTCCTCGTCTCGGTATGTGGCTAAATTCATAGCCTGGGAGTGTCAGTCCTTTCACGTAAAGGTCATATTTTCCTTGTTGGTAATCCAGGTCTCAGTCAGGGAAATGATATCAATGTTTTGATTGATCACGATATCCCTGATGATGTCAGTTTTGTTCCTGACAGACTGGATATTCATGGTACCAACAGTAGGTCCTGGGCCTAGTGATTCTTCATTCCTCCTCTTGTTTACTCCAGATGACACACCTCTATGGGTCTTGGGTCCAGAGTAGATGTTGTTTATTCTCAGGCCCTGATTGCCCATAATGGCACACTCGAGTGACAACTTGACCCACATTGAGTAGGAAGTTCCTGGAATAAACCCTCACTGGGGTCATATCGTGTTGCGAGCACTGGACATCTTGATGGTATCAATGTCAAGTGTAGATGTCAAGGACTTTTATTGCCCTTTTACAACTTGACTACAAATGGTTCCTGCTCTAATGTTCCCTGTGGCTGAGAAAAGCCTGAAAATGTTGATTTCAAATCCTTGAAAATCTTTAATTCCAGGCTTGATACTTGATGATTGATCCACATATTTCTCCTGGCTGATCCCTGTCATGTTGCCTTAATCCTATGTGATTCCTAGTGGATAGCTTGTCCTTTATCACCTACAATGGATGATAAGTCCAAGAGCCCACACAACAGGGAGGCAGCCCAAAGGCGCTCTACAGCAGCAATATATATATATATATATATATATATATATATATATATATATATATATATATATATATATATATATATATATATATATTATATATATATATATATATATATATATATATATATATATATATGTATAGGTATATATATATATATGTATATATAAATATATATATATATATACATATATATATATATATATATATATATATATATATATATATATATATATATATATATATATATATATATGTATATATATATATATATATATGTATATATAAATATATATATATATATACATATATATGTATATATATACATATATGTATATATAAATATATATATATATACATATATATATATATATATATGTATATATATATATATATATATATATATATATATATATATATATATATATATATATATATATATATATATATATATATATATATAATATTCAGAAAAGAGGACTATGCGAATGTATCATTCGGAAAAGAGGACTATAAATATATATACTAGTAATTTAAAATCGGAATAGAGGACTATAAATATATATCATTCCAAATAGAGGACCAAGGTATGTATCATTCAGAATAGAGGACTACAGAAATGTTTCATTCAGAATAGAGGACTACATGAATGTTTTATTCAGAATAGAGGACTACAGGTATGTATCATTCCGAATAGAGGACTATGGTAATTGGGTATGAATCATTCAGATTGGACAACTACAGGTATGTATCATTCAGAATAGAGGACTAGAGGTATGTATCATTCAGAATAGAAGACTACAGGAATGTGCCATTACGAATAGAGGACTGTAGGTACGTATCATTCAGAACAGAGGACTACAGGTATGTATCATTTAAAGTTGAGGACTCTAGGTATAAATCATTCGGAATAGAGGACTCCATGTATGTACCATTTTAAATAGAGGACTATAGGTATATATCATTCAGAATAGCGGACTACGTGTGTTAAGCGGTGGGTAATGGGCCAAATGAATAGTCGTCGGGTGTTCTGGCCATAGATGGGTTAATAAAATAACCCTTAACTAATATTGGGTGGCGAAAGTTTGCATGAATAGTGATCAGGTCCTCTGGCCATAAATAGGTTAATTAAATAACCTTTAATCTATCCTGGATTGCAAAAGGTTAAATGAATAGGCTATATTCACATAAGCGCTTGTACCACCAGAGTGGTACAAACAGCAGCTGGGGGCCCTATTACTGCTGTGCTAAGCATAGCAGAATAGCTTGTTTTCCAACGTTCAATTTATGCTATTCAAAAAACTGTTATTTTGTGGGAAGTTGAAAAAGATATCCTCTAAATGTAGTTCAGCATGCATAACTGTGTAAAGGAAGTAAAATAAATTTGAGTGTGGCATTTTATCTTCTATTTAAAAAGTCTGATCTATTTCAGTTGACATCTACCTCTCCAGAGCTCTTTCAACATAACCCACTATCAATGTTATCTGACCTCTTCATTTCTAAATTAACATTTAATGGTCCTTTAAGAACATTATGTCACGCTTTAACAGGAAGCATACTTCTTCAAGGGTTTTACCATTTCCTGCCATCCACTTACCGCATAGTTAATCAAGAGTTTGCATTAGTTTACTTCATTTTCTGTGGACAGATCTATGGTTGACTTCCAAACACAGATAGTGCTTCAACTCAGAGACCACCATCATGATGGTGGTCTCTGCTCAACTACAGCAATTTCAGAAAATGATTGTGGCAGTATAACTAATGGTTTGTGGGAGCTAACCATGATCTCTCTGATAGGCGGCAGTTGCCACTGGTACTGAGGTAAATCCCATTTAAAAACATGTTCATCTCCTATTACATGCTAGAAAAAAAAGTAGGGTAGGTAGGTAGGGAATTCATTTAATCTTATCATATTTTTGTCTCTCCTCCTTGCTGCATTAGATGTAAATATAAAGCAAAATAGCAACATCTAAAGTAGTGGGGTATCTTAATCTATATAAATCCATTAAAATATGATTATATATTGATATTTGATGTTTTCTTCTTTCTTTTTTCAATTTCTTTTGTATCCATACATGGAATATGAAGCATTTACATACTTTTACCTTGCCTTTTAAATGAAATGACATATCATGGTCTGACACTTAGTGTTCAGGCTAGGGGCCCAAAAAGGTCTTTTGATTAAAAATAAGTGTTTAAAACATACTACTGTAAAACTGGTAATGTTTGCGTGTAGTAAATATTGCGTTTTTTTCATTTTCTCTTTTATGCTTGTTTTAATTAATGCGACGCCACCAGACGTCAGATATCTGAAACAGAAGGGACAGATTTATGCGTGTTTTAATTATTGCGTCCTCATGCATTCGTAATAAAACGCAATAATTAAAATCACGCAATCATTACCAGTTTTACAGTATTTTGGGCCCCTTACCTGAACAATTTAGGGGCCCACAGCAAAATCTAGGGACATATGCCCCTGGGAAAGTCGAACCCTGTATATTTTGGGCAATAAAAAGATTAGGGTAGGGCAAAAATTAGGGTCGGTAGGGTAATAGGAAACAAGCATTTTTCTTTTTAAACCTTTGTGCTCACAGCGACCAAAAGCAGCCCAACAATTTTGATGAAATCTTGCTGGCAAAAGCATAGTTAGGAAAATATTTGATGGAGAAATGTCAATCAGGACATAATATCAACAACTTTCCTTCAAACATTTTATAAGATCATTCTCAATTCCAAAGTTATTGTCAAAAGTATCTTAGATCCAGCCGACAATTTCTGTAGGAACTCTAAAGCATAAATGGATTAAGAAAATGTTGAGTAAGTGGTAGCAGCCAAGGTAGAAACAGTTAATTCTTATCATGGTTATTGAGATTATGACCAAATATTTGATAGAGAAAAGCAGTATGATGTGTAGAATACTTGGGTGCTAGAGAAACGCCTGCTCTCTCCAATACAACTAGCAGTGGGACAGCAGCCGTGACAACACAATAGGGGGTTGTTTGTACCCCTTAGCCAGTGACCACATGGGCACGCTGCCTTATGTGAAGCATCCCTATTATATCAAGGTGCATTGGCCATGAATGGGCTAATGAAATAACCCTTAACTAATTATGGGTGATAAAGAATTAAACGAATAGCATTATGATGCTCTGGCAATGAATGAGTTAACAACCTTTAATATATTCTTTGTGGGTAAAAGGTTAAATGAATGGTCATCAGGTGCGCTAACCTTGAATGGGTAAATCAAATAACCCTTAGCATATTCTGGTTTTCAAAAGGTTAACTGATTTATTCGAAGGTGCATCGGTCATGAATGAGATTACTTAAGAACCTTTGATATATTCTCGGTGGGTAAAGGGTTTACTGAATTCTTTTTGGAGGCTCTGACCATAAATATGTTGATAAGATAACACTTTACTAATTCTGGGTGGCAAAGTGTTAAATGAATAATCTTAAAGTGAATTGGTCAAACATGGGTTAACTTAACAACCTTTGATATATTATGAATTGGAAGAGGGTTAAATGAATTACCGTAGGATATTACATACATTCATGTCTTACATAATAAAACATACATATAAATAACAATAAAGAGTGTGTCTGTGTATGTGTGTGTGTTAAATACAATACTAAATATATTGCATTCACTCATTCCACCAAAAGAGCGTAAATATACTGCCTCCCTTAAAGGAAATATGAAGAACACACAACTATGATATATGATAAATTTTTACTATGAAAAGGATTAATCATTTCAAGTCGGTAGTTATTTTTACAATGGTTGATTTGAGCGGTTTTTAGGTGACTGAATCTACGGCATAAATACCATCCAAACCATAGCAAAACAGCAGTGAATAAAAAAAAATCCTGCAATTCCATCGAGATTCGATCCGGGTCCGACTGCTCTACAATACAGTATGCCAACCTGCCTAACCATTACCCTAACCTGCTGTTCGATATCTGTTCAGTCAAAATTAATTTAGAATAGATGGCGCTGTAAGTCAAAGATGTCGGCCATGACATACTCTCTACTACAAATTCTTCCCCCCATTAAATTCGAGTCTTACGGGAGCAGGAACGTAATTAACGTAACCCTTTCATGCCGACTGACGAAAACGGCCATGCGGGAACATATTGCAGGGGTCAAACCCTTGCCAAATGGCACATGCTCCTCTAAAAAGGGATCCAAACTCGGTATTAATATATAAGATGATGATGTGGGATCTTCTCTGAATAACTGTGCCTCATACATGCTTCTAAAAATGTTTAGCGGAACTCCCTTCTGCGCACTGTTCTGGGAATGGCCTCCTGACAATGATGAGGATGTAGTAATTGGTATGTGTTGTGGAAAATGTAACTTCTATTGTATATGCGAGTGGTGCGATTGGTACAGAAACCAGTTTTTAATAAAGTAGGAGAAAGCATTGAAGTGATTGTGAAAATATTTAGTGTATGTCTCAGAGCACCTACCGAGTACAGCAATGCCAGTTCCCCAGTCAGGGTCATTTGTACCATCAAAGTTGGGCAAGTACCCAGCCGTTTCTATCTCGCAGGAGTCACGTTTTCTGTTGAAGTTAAAGGTCCAGCAGACGGCTGCCTCTGCACATAGCATTCCGCACTCCAGTCTGGAGGAAGCAGTGCTGGTCACGTTTGCGTTGATGTTCATCCTGACACCCACTTGCCATTTGTACTTGGCTGCATCAATAACAGACCACGCTAAAGCTAGGATGATGACAGCAAGGTGTGCTTCCATTTCTCCCTGTAGATGTAAGGATTGTGCGTTAGGTCTCGCAACCTGTAGATCTACTGATGTTTCGTTATGTCTTGCACGCTGTAGATGAACCGATGTTTTGTTTATACGTCTCACACCCTGTAGATGTAGCGATGTTGCGTCTCTCACCCTGTAGATGTAGTGATGTTGCGTTACGTCTCTCACCCTGTAGATGTAGTGATGTTGCGTTACGTCTCTCACCCTGTAGATGTACCGATGTTTTGTGTATACGTCTTACACCCTATAGATGTAGTGATGTTGCGTTACGTCTCTCACCCTGTAGATGTAGTGATGTTGCATTACTTCTCTCACCCTGTAGATGTAGTGATGTTGCGTTACGTCTCTCACCCTATAGATGTACCGATGTTGCGTTAAGTCTCTCACCCTATAGATGTAGTGATGTTGCGTTACATCTCTCACCCTGGTAGATGTAGTGATGTTGTGTTACGTCTCTCACCCTGTAGATGTAGTGATGTTGCGTTACTTCTCTCACCCTGTAGATGTACCGATGTTTTGTGTATACGTCTCTCACCCTATAGATGTAGCGATGTTTTGTGTATACGTCTCACACCCTATAGATGTACCGATGTTTTGTGTATACTTCTCACACCCTATAGATGTACCGATGTTGCGTTACGTCTCTCACCCTGTAGATGTAGTGATGTTGCGTTACGTCTATCACCCTGTAGATGTACCGATGTTTTGTGTATACGTCTCTCACCCTGTAGATGTAGTGATGTTGCGTTACTTCTCTCACCCTATAGATGTACCGATGTTTTGTGTATACGTCTCACACCCTATAGATGTAGTGATGTTGTGTTACGTCTCTCACCCTATAGATGTAGTGATGTTGCGTTACTTCTCTCACCCTGTAGATGTACCGATGTTTTGTTTATAAGTCTCACACCCTATAGATGTACCGATGTTGCGTTACGTCTCTCACCCTGTAGATGTACCGATGTTTTGTGTATACATCTCACACCCTATAGATGTACCGATGTTGCGTTACGTCTCTCACCCTGTAGATGTACCGATGTTTTGTGTATACGTCTCACACCCTATAGATGTAGTGATGTTGCGTTACTTCTCTCACCCTATAGATGTATCGATGTTTTGTGTATACGTCTCACACCCTATAGATGTAGTGATGTTGCGTTACGTCTCTCACCCTGTAGATGTACCGATGTTTTGTGTATACGTCTCTCACCCTTTAGATGTACTGATGTTTTGTGTTTACGTCTCTCACCCTATAGATGTTGCATTACGTCTCTCACCCTGTAGATGTACCGATGTTTTGTGTATACGTCTCACACCCTATAGATGTAGTGATGTTGCGTTACGTCTCTCACCCTGTAGATGTACCGATGTTTTGTGTATACGTCTCGCACCCTATAGATGTACCGATGTTGCGTTACGTCTCTCACCCTATAGATGTACCGATGTTATGTGTATACGTCTCGCACCCTATAGATGTAGCAATGTTGCGTTACGTCTCTCACCCTGTAGATGTACCGATGTTTTGTGTATACGTCTCACACCCTATAGATGTAGTGATGTTGCGTTACGTCTCTCACCCTGTAGATGTACTGATGTTTTGTGTATACGTCTCACACCCTATAGATGTAGTGATGTTGCGTTACGTCTCTCACCCTGTAGATGTACCGATGTTTTGTGTATACGTCTCACACCCTATAGATGTAGTGATGTTGCGTTACGTCTCTCACCCTGTAGATGTACCGATGTTTTGTGTATACGTCTCGCACCCTATAGATGTACCGATGTTGCGTTACGTCTCTCACCCTGTAGATGTACCGATGTTGCGTTACGTCTCTCACCCTATAGATGTACCGATGTTGCGTTACGTCTCTCACCCTATAGATGTACCGATGTTTTGTGTATACGTCTCGCACCCTATAGATGTAGCGATGTTGCGTTACGTCTCTCACCCTGTAGATGTACCGATGTTTTGTGTATACGTCTCACACCCTATAGATGTAGTGATGTTGCGTTACGTCTCTCACCCTGTAGATGTACTGATGTTTTGTGTATACGTCTCACACCCTATAGATGTAGTGATGTTGCGTTACATCTCTCACCCTGGTAGATGTAGTGATGTTGTGTTACGTCTCTCACCCTGTAGATGTACCGATGTTTTGTGTATACGTCTCACACCCTATAGATGTAGCGATGTTGCGTTACGTCTCTCACCCTGTAGATGTACCGATGTTTTGTGTATACGTCTCTCACCCTGTAGATGTACCGATGTTTTGTGTATACGTCTCGCAGCCTATAGATGTAGCGATGTTGCGTTACGTCTCTCACCCTGTAGATGTACCGATGTTTTGTGTATACGTCTCACACCCTATAGATGTAGCGATGTTGCGTTACGTCTCTCACCCTGTAGATGTACCGATGTTTTGTGTATACGTCTCTCACCCTGTAGATGTACCGATGTTTTGTGTATACGTCTCGCAGCCTATAGATGTAGCGATGTTGCGTTACGTCTCTCACCCTGTAGATGTACCGATGTTTTGTGTATACGTCTCGCAGCCTATAGATGTACCGATGTTGCGTTACGTCTCTCACCCTGTAGATGTACCGATGTTTTGTGTATACGTCTCGCAGCCTATAGATGTAGCGATGTTGCGTTACGTCTCTCACCTGGTGAGGTATCGCTGTTACAGGAAGTCCCGCTATTTTCATTGAGTTATATTCAAACACCAGTCAATATTACCATGGTATTAGCTACCCCACCCTCTGATCACATTGATTGCTCACGTAAGATCAGGTGATCATGATGCATAGGATGTGTGCCTATAGATCGCTCATACAATAGGGGCTTAACCCATTCATTTATGACTAATACACGCAGTCTGACACTCACAAACGCATATTCAAGTACCATAATTATAACCTATACCATGAGAAATAATGCCTTAAAGTTGTTGTCCTTAATAGATTCAACAAACCCCTCTTCATTTTTTTCTAATGTCACTATTTGAGTCCTTGTTTTAAGGCACTCTAGCTTTCTGTGAATGGGTTTCAGCTAATAAATGAATGTGAAGTAGTTGTTACTGCAAAAATATCCAATCCCATGCTGTACATGGGGACTACTATAAGATGGGCCTGAAGTTTTCATTTCTTTTGATTGATACATTTTAGTCTCTTATTTCAAATGATTGTTGTCTCACAGCGTGTGTTGATGAATCATGACTGAGAACTAGAAACTAAAAAATACAAGAGCGACGCCAATGGTTCAGTAAGGGCTTTGATGTTTCAAGTGGTTAAGGTATTTCATTGTGTTTTTTTATTCTCTGCCTCTAAACTTCCTGCACGCACACGTCATTGAGTATGACTTAGAATCCAAACCCGTGCTGTGCACAGGGGCCAGCTATTTACTGTGAACGGCGAAGGTCCGGAATCAATGACGACCTTGACAGACGACCTCCCACCTCGGGGCAACTCGCGATGCGTGTGGTTCAATGGTGAGAGATATCATATGCACGAGGGGCATGATATCAATTTTATCTACTTTAATTAATCTTAATTCTGGAGAAAAGAATCATCTTTGAAGGTTCCTATTGGAAAAAAACTACTAGTAGTTAAGGTAGAACCCTACTCAATACCCGGGTCATTCTTAAGACTTGAATACCTGAAAACGGAGTCAAAAGATGTCAACGGCACGTGTGCTATTGTATAGGTTACATCTCATCTCATAGTTACCAAAAATGATAATAAGTGGCTATTTTGATGTGATGTGACACTCCTAAAGAACATATCTGGCTGCGTTTTTTTTGGCAAAATGTCAATACCCATCCTTTACTTGAAATCAGACTCTACCATTTGATCATTCATGCCTTTGATACGGTCCAAGGTCCTACCTCCACAGGGGATCTGCACAATGAGTATTCTAAAAACATTTTTGAATGTTCCCATAGAGCCTCAAAATTACTAACAGAACGTGGTTTATGTAGTAAATGCTGATTTCCAGGTCATGCCATAGTTCAAGGTACCTGTGTCATGACCTTGGACCTAGGGGTTGATTTTTGTCATATTCTAAAACACTGGCTTTGAAGACTGTGTCGTTATTCACTTTCATCCAATTTAAAAGATGAGATAAAAATATTGGTCAAAATGATTTAGCTCGAGGGAATCTGCATGGTCAAAGCAACCAGGTCGTTTTGGACCATTTTACAAGGAAGACCCTTATGCCCCATCAGCCCCGAGGATCTTCGTGGGGATGTGATACAGATGTGCAATAGCTGCTCCTCCATATACTAGTACTTGCAATGGATAAAATACTGTTAATTGATTGCGTAGCCATAGGGTGTAAATAGACCACGATTAATAGAAGATCAATGGTTCTGACAGTTCAACCTCTTTCAGACAAAAAGGTGTATGTGTTTAACATTGACTCTGGGTTGAGTTAATCCAGAAATAGGTATCATCATGAGACCGTCCCGCTGTTTGTTTTGTATGCCGCACGTCAATAAGAAGGTCGCTTGGTCGAGATTTCTGGCCAGTGATCACTACTCATGTTGTAATCTGTTTTGATATCCATACTTTTAAGGGCCAACCGAGGACAGCCGACAGCGCCCCCACTTATATTTCCACCATAATTTAGTCAATGAACTTTCAAACTTTTAACTTTGAAAATGGCCCTGCTATTAATCATTGATAATAAATCATCATCAACCATTCGTCCTCAAATCCTTTAAAGACAACCAATCATCGCTGTGCTCTAGGATGGTCCAATCATCGGAAGGGGAATACATATAGAATACCACAATCACAATGCTTCCGCGTGTTATATTTAGTAAGAAAAATCAATCTTTTTACGCTTGAATTTTCCAACAGCAGCAAATGAAAAAGGTAATCTTCACAGGTAGTAATTTTGAAGGGTCCACTATATATTCACAGCAAACAGACTGACATCACCCTAAATTGAAACTATTGGAACGGGGGGTCTGTACCCCGGCAGATCTTCACTCCTCAACGCCCACTGACAGACCTTAACTGATATTAGGCCACCTACAGGTAATAAAGGTAAAGGTATTCGGTTTATAGTCTTGTATCCACCGAAGCGCTCACACGACCTTCCTCCCCTAGCAGGCCTGTACACACGGAAACCATTTCAATCCCACGTGGGATATTCCAGAGCAGCTGGCAGCATATAGCACACAAGCTCTAAGCACTGCCTTATTGGTGATAGGTACCCAATTCTGCAGCTTGGTAGACTGAAGCAATATGGAATAAACTGTCTTGCCCAAGGATAGACCAAAGTCCTCTGGCCGGGAATTGAACCAGCGACCTACTAATTAGTCCGACACCTAACCAACTGAGCTACTTTTGTCCCCTACAATAGGTAGAACTGTTATACTATTCAATGACATTAAGTTTTAAAATAAGTTAAAACCATTCATATGTAAATCATCCGTATATCAAACTCATTGATCCCTTATTTATTCCCCTTGAGCACCCTTTCACTCTTGTACAAATCCTTTGCAATCGACACGCAAAAAAGTTGGTTGGCATTACTCAGTTAAGCAGCTGCATTGCATCGTATGTTTATTGGGTGTATGCAGGGATATTGAATCATACATCACAAGTACATCAATTCAACTATAACAGAAATCTAACACGAAATAAATAATACATTTCACAAACAAAAGAAGATGAACAAACTTCATGTTATTGCAATATTACAAGGACTTATCAAATAGTGTCATCAGGTGGCCTCATAGTAGGTGCTTATTCGCGGTCTTAAACGACTTGATATACATCCCTATTACTGAGGGTCAAAGAACATTATGTTTGACAGGTTATAACGGAAATAATGAAACATGACATCATCTATACAAACCCTCCCAAGGGTGCAGTCTAGCCTGTACAAACCTCAGCTCTCACTAGGGCTAATAATCAACCAAAACCCGATCTCTGATTTAATGGTTAATGATATATTTTATGTGTTAAAACGTAACTCCAAAATGCGACAATTTTGTTGAAGTCTATATTTAGCAGGTTCGCGCCCTTGAATATATTAACGATTATCTCTGGTTTGCTAATAATCATCTCATGGTTCTCATTTACTTCGTACAAGACATCTAGAAACATTTCTTCCCTCATATACTTATCTCATCCCTTATATTAGTATGGTTGGACATTGCATGACTATATGAACTGCGTCATCTTTACAAACCAGGTCAAATAATGAGCCAATCTTCTTCATTATCGTTTTTAATTTCATTCTTGCAAAAAGACCTTGCCACAGACTGTTCACTTATGTTGAAAATACCTCGGCTTCGGAACCGGTTGAAGGAAATTGAAATGCAAGAGATTTGGGATTGGGTGAGGTTTTCCACCTGGTTCCCTTAACTATTATAGAAGAGTATAGATGATTAGCCTTTAAGCGACTCACAAAATGGCGATAGAGGAAAATTTTCAAAATCTAATTTTTGGCAATGTTCAGATCAGCGAAATGATCAGAGAAATCGGCGAGTACCCATGACATTATTTTGGTTAAGGTGGACTGCACATTGATGCTGGTGCAGAAGTCAAGTCTCAGTCCCGATACTTCACGTCAGTGTTGCTCTCAAATCGTGCATAGGCCCTGGAAAATAGAGAACAGTTAAATGATATCATGTCTCATCCCATTGATATATTCAGCTCAAGAATTGTCTAACAGCTTTAAACACAACCCATCAATTAAAGCATTTTTCCAAATATATATATATATATATATATATATATATATATATATATATATATATATATATATATATATATTTATATATAAATATATATATATATATATATATATATATATATATATATATTTATATATATATATATATATATATATATATATATATATATATATATATATATATATATATATATATATATATATATATATATATATGTATATATATATATATATATATATATATATATATATATATATATATATATATATATATATATATATATATATATATATATATATATATATATATAAATATATATGTATATATATATATATATATATATATATATATATATATATGTATATATATATATATATGTATATATATATATATATATATATATATATATATATATATATATATATATATATATATATATATATATATATATATATATATATATATAAATTATGAATCCCAATAGGAACACAATAAAATGTTTCTAAAAGAGAAACGGCAACTTTGATCAAATTAATTTATTCTTTCAATGCAAATATTGCCAAGACACTTCCATGTGTGTCATAACATGAGAACGCATGTGAATATGAATAAATGAAACTTACAGGGTTATGAACATTCCAAAGATAAAGATGGCGGCCATGATGAGGAAGACGAAGCCTGGCATGAAGAAAAGCGTGGCGGAATAGACATTATTGCCAATAACCCGGGATAAAAACGCGTTGGCCAGCTGCATACTTGCCGCAAGAGACAGCATTGTTCCTGGAATGCAAAATATTATATATGTCGTACACTGTAAAAATTATATGTAAACATTTACCCTATTTGGATGAAACAGAGCTGCACCCGATTTGGGTCAAATTTAACCCTGACATATGTGTACCAGGTTAACCATTACTTTTGTGTAGTGGTGACTGCTTTCCTGCCTAGGGTTAGATGTTACCTGGTAATGTGGGCTAAACGTTTATTTTGGAGGAAGGGGCGAGTATTTATTATTGTGATGCATGACCTTTACCATACTAATATCAAGTACGCTATAACGTATAATTAACATACATCTTCAACAAAACTGCCACCGCAGTCCGGTTCAGGTATTAATATGCTTGTCTGTTTAAGAGTGGCCCAAAACGCCTTAGGGCTGCTCCATTTAAAAGTGTGGGCAGGAGGAGGAATGGAAGGTTTTTTGAAGGGGTGGAGGGGCCGAATTCTGAAACTCTGAAAAAGTTGTATCTTATCCCATTAGATTATATATGATTTCGGGCAGGAGGGGGGAGGGTGTCGAATTTTTAATTATCTTCCGTTCCGGAACAAAACATGAAAACTAAATTTAGAAAATAGAATAAATAAAAGAAAGATAGCTCCTGAGAAGTAGTAATACTACCAAACGGACAAAAATTGTTGATATTGCTGAATAGTAATGTTGGAGATAGAGTGGCTACTGCAGCGATTGTACTCAGAATTCCTACCTGTTTCCCGTTGTTCTGTCAGTTTTGAGATCATGGACCTCAGAAGGGCAAGAAGATGAGGTGCGAATATCTTGACCACTGGCACTGTAGAATATGATAAAGAAATACACGTGCAAAACACTGTTCAAGTTAAACCTTGCATGTTTTTGTAGATGAAACTAGAGTGAAATATATATCATCAAAGATTTTACAATCTTCGATCAAAACCGAAGTAGGCATTATTAATATTAAAATCCAAACAAGTATATTTCAAAGAACAAGGTCCTTTGAACAGCAAACCATTTACTTTTAGTCATTCCAAGTTTTCTAATTCGTGGGTTCTCAGGATGCGGTACGCATTTCTGAATAAGGTCGCCAGTTGTTATATTATGGTATTAAAACAATTTAGGAGAAAGACGTCTTTGTGCAATTGAATCATGTTCCATTTTGACTCATTGTTTGCCAGCAGATATGTGAGCATTTTTGCTTTTGTTTCAAGCATAGATCTCTCAGGGAAATTTATGGAGCTTGTGGACAAAGAAAATGGGGTGGGGGGGGGGGGGATTACAAAACCATTCTAAGCTGTTTGAAAGAAGGGCCTCAATGCATTTGCTTACCACTATACATTTGGGTTATACCAAAAGTTCAATATGATGAGCAATGTATGTAACAGATTAACATATTATATCATATATCATGAAAGGGTCGAAAAAACACACGAAATAAAGGAAATTATGTACCAAATTTTGGCCGGTAAATACAGATGAGTGGCATCTGTCGATGTAACAACCGAAACAATTAAAAGGTGGCCCTGATCAAAATGTTCATGTTCATAATTGAGAGCGTTTTAAATGTCTGCGGGAAATGGGTAGCTCATTTGTTGAATCATTGGAATTTTTTTGATTATCTGCATTATCGTTTAACCCTAAAGGCTGTTCCATTTAAAAGTGTGTGGGTGGGGGGGAGGTACGGAAGGTCTTTTGAAGGGGGAGGGGCCGAATTCTGAATTAATTTATCCCATTAGATTACATATGATTTCTGGCAGGAGGGGGGGGGTGTCGAATTTTTAATTATCTTCCGTTCCTACCCCCACCACACTTTTAAATGGAACGGCCCTAAGTCAATGTCCGTTACTGTCCATACGCACCTAGAAACATCATAACGGTTGTTACAGAGAAAGCCTGCAGAACCTGTGAGGCTGCATAGAAAAACGCTGCCACGGCAAGCATGTAAGAGTCCTTCATGAACTTTTCCAGGACGAAGACGCTGAAAACCTTGGAAAAGGACCTGATGACCTCTCTGGCCGTCGTGTAGAGTCCTATCATCACCGAGTCCCAGCAAAGCGGAGCATTCAACAGAAAGAGAGTTTCTACCGCCCAGTGGCCCTCGTCAGCCAGACCAAACAAAAGGGCCAGAAAGAGCAGTGCGGGAAGCTTGATATGTCTTTTTGATGTTTTCTGACCAAATATTAGTCTGTAGACTCGTGCGGGGTTAAGGTTGCGCACCTGGACCGAAGAACTCGACTCAAGTGTTTCCGGAACTGCAATTATGATATAGATGATGTTGGCCAGGCATAGACATAGGGGTAAAATTAATGGGTAGAAATAACCGGATTGTTTGATCCAATATCCACTCAGGATGCTGACGCAGGCGTCGGATATGCTGTAGAAGAAAGTCATACCCGCCATTCGCAGGGTTCGGCTTTCTTTGGTTGTGATGTCAGCAAGATACGTGAAGCAGACGAAGTTGACCGTCGAAAACCAGCCCGTGATTCCCTCCACAAAAGCTGAGAGAAAAAGAACGCGTACATCGATGTGGAACTGTATCACGACCATGTATAAGGCGCATCGAAAAAACAGCCCGATGGGCGGAAGTACCATGATGTATTTCCGGCCTATTACGTCACTCAGAAAACCCATTAGAATGGTAGAGATAAATGCTGCCACAGAAGTGACGATCACAAAATACATCTCCCACTTAGCGCTGGTGGCCTGGATCTCCTGCTGCAGAACAAAGTACGGATCACTGGCGTTGATGTAGCAGACACTCGTGTCGGAAGTATTCGAGGTGTGGTTCCGGTCATAAAGACCACCATCTTGAGCAAAACGTGAAAAAAGGTACTGCTGCAGCTGCGGCATAGAACTGTTGACGGCCATGTAGTAAAGGAAAATTACAGGCTCCACTATAATCGTGCGGAAACGTCGTTTGGTTGATGCTCCATTTCCGGTTCCGAGTCCATTTCCGGATGAAACTTCCGGTTGCTGAACTCCGACATTGATGTCCGAGTCGTGTTTATTTCCTGGTAACAACGGTGCCCGATCCGAAGAGTCTTCCATTCTGGTAGCCTTATAATATATGTTCCACTTTATACTGTAATGCACCCAAACCAAGTCAGCCCTCTCATCAAATGTGTTTAAATGAGCTTACGAAATATTATATAGATGTGGTCAATATCTGATAGCAATAGTGCTTCTGCGCCAAGTCCATTCGAAAGGCAAATTACTACTGACTGCAGTTAATGAACGGTGTACTCAAATTCTGCCACCAGTTTCCTTAACTCCTCTTATTGTAGCTGTACTATAACCATAGGTTTGGCTGTGCCCGTGTGTACAAAATGTAGGTTTTGGAAGTAGCCATGGTTGCTGTAAGTGTCCACCCCAACCGACGTTGACTCTCTCAATACCTGACCTGTCAACACAACAGACGAAAGTAGGTCAAATTGATACATAAGCCGGGAGAGTGGCTACGGCTGGTATAGCCTGAGGAACAGGTATCTGCCACAGTCTGAAAAATTAAGGAAAAACGAATGAATAGCGTGTTTTGTCTGGGTTATTTTTATCCCACCCCTATTAGGCCTATCCCTTTAAAAAAGCTTAGATGACCAAACACAAGCTTCATCAAAGATAAAAAGACCGTGAAAAAGCGCAAGGTTTCAAGACTTGAACGATCACCGTCCGGAGGTGTCCGTGTTCTCACGGTTAGAAAATTGAGGTTTTCAATTGTAGCCAGTGAACCATACAACACGAAGACAACACGAAGACAACACAAACCCAACAAGATTCAATACGCATATATACGAAGCAAACACGTACATAAACCGAACTATGGTGAAACTAATAGGCCTAAGAGGCCAACATGACCAAAACACGACTGATCGAACCAGAAGACATCGTACGTGATGCTAATGTGAAGTTTAACGAGAAGTGAACACAAAGACAACATGAAACCTTAGATGAACAAACACAAGTGGATTTGAAACCAGCCGGTCAACCTGAACATGCTAGCCTCAGCCAGTGTCAACTAATAGCCGCTAATAGGCCAAAATTGGTGCTCTGGGCACCCCCAGCTGGTGGTGGAAATAAGGTTTCTTAGTAATGTAATCGATGCGAGAGCCCTGATTGGTCCTTGTTCCCACGTGACCTCGCGCTGATGCCTTATCTGGTACTCATGGCATGAGTCCAGCACTTAACTGTAGGGCATATAGTAATTGGTCTCTCGCTACATATCCATTCTTTTCTTCATCCAAGTTGAAACCAACACTAAAGATTTCGCTTTACCGCCCTGCTGGAGGGTATTTGTGCTACTTAAAACTCACTCATTTAAGCACTCAAACAAAGCATATACTGGGTATCATGGCAATGCAGTACAAAATAAGCGAGAATTATTAAATGCCTGTAAAGATACCAG
Organism: Maea johnstoni; assembly: GCA_963942565.1. NCBI lineage: Eukaryota > Metazoa > Annelida > Polychaeta > Spionida > Magelonidae > Maea > Maea johnstoni. The sequence goes on along the minus strand of OZ012688.1, from coordinate 36,858,575 downwards.
GTATACAGTATGTAATACTGATAATTATCCCTTAGAAATGATTTTCACCGATGATATTTTCTACATAAGGTTTTTTACATTTGTTGTGAAAATAGTTATGTCATAAAAAATAGAGCTCAGTGAAGTTAGCTAGCTACTTTTTCCTTTTTCCTTATTCATGCAGTTACTTATTCGTTTTCACTTTATACTTCTTCGACGTTACTTCTTTATTCAAAACAGGTCTCAAAGGATTGATATTTTTAATAATAGTAATACAGAAACGCACTATTCAGTCAGTAGAATGTCCAAGAAAGGTAATATAGGTCAAATCTACAAAGAGAATTATTCACAACTAGAGTGGCGCAGGCATTAATTTGAGCCCGGTGCGGGGTTACCTACTATGATGTGGACCCATAATACTGCCAAAATAGCACAAAAACCTCAAAAATACTCACATTTCTAAAATGATTTGCAACTATCGAATAGGAAAATATGTTTTACCATACTGATGGCAATAAAAATCAATTTTAACAGGAGTGGCGTTAATTTACCTACTATGATCACGGTGGACCCCTTAAACTGCCAAAATAGCATAAAATCCTCAAAATTACTCACATTTATGAAATGATTTGCAGCTATTGACTAGGAAAATATGTTCAACTATAATAACGTCAATAAAAATCAATTTAACTAAAGTGGCGCAGGCGTTAGTTTGAGCCCCGGGGTGGGGTTACCTACTATGATGTCGACACCTAATACTGCCAACATAGCATAAAAACCTCAAAATTACCCACATTTCTAAAATGAATTGCCACTATTGAGTAGGAAAATTTTGTCAACCATACTCGTTTCAATAAAAAATCAATTTCAACCAGAATGGCGCAGGTGTTAGTTTGAGCCCGGGGGTGGGGAAACCTGTTATGTGGGTCCCTCAAACTGCCAAAATAGCATAAAATCCTCAAAATTACCCACATTTATAAAAGTAAAAGTTATTGGCCTGCAGACAGCCAATCAGCAACTGGCCTGTTATCTGATCAGCTGAGAGAGGACTTCTTACCAGGGGGGGGGGGTCATCCTCTTCCACTGGAAACCTCCAGATCCTCTCTAAAAACCCTTTTTATTCGAATAATCCAGGTACTAAGTGAATTATCGAATACTAGTATTCAAACCATTCTACCATATAAACTAATCATAACCCCAAAGGTTTTATAAGGGAGCATACAATCAATTTAGAATGTAGACATTGAAGAGTACTAACCAGAGATTTCGACAGTTTTCTGAAATTACCATACTTTGCACTTTTGAAACAACCTCTTTCATTCAATATTGATTCTATAAAGCTTAAATGTTACTATATGATTAAAAACAGTCTCAGGCGTGTAGGGATTTTTCCTTTTTTGCTCTATATTTCTTAATCGAACTTCAGTGAAGTGAAATTCTACAAAAGGATATTGACCATGACTTTAACCCGCTATGAATTCCTTCCGGACGGAACAAAGATTCAATACAGATTGAAAATCATTACAGGCTCAATAATGTTTTCTATGAAATATCTTAACATTAACTGTGTCACTCATTCATTGAAATCGGGAGGTTATATGTAATGACATATGTATGAGAAATCCACATCTCTGTCTTTCGGAGATGTCACAAAATAAGTTTATAAGAATATTTGACCTTTCCAGAATCTCAACATTCATGAAATATATAGTTTATTGGGGTTTTATCGTATATAGAGCAAAGTATTGGTCAATTTTTTTACATGAAAGTCTCACTTAAAAAACAAAGGTCCCGAGCCCCCTTAAGTATTTTACATACATCAGTTAATTCATTGACTTCTAAATATTCAATGCGAGCAATGGTTACTTTATAAATAAAAAAAGACCTTTGCAGTGTGTGTGTCTTCACCTTCTTCATGACCTTCTATTGTATTAGTGAAAGCTTTACTTTTAAGGTGATAGTCTAGTACAGCAAGATCATCACCACTAGATGGCGTCTTTGGCTAGCCCCTAAGCATGGATATCAAAACAAAAGATTGCACATGAGGAGCGGTCACCCGCCACGAATCTCGACCTAGCTACTTCCTATTGTTGTACGACCACGAGAACAAAGGGCGGCTCCCTTAGGGCCCTCCGCGTTAAATTGGTCCCAAACAACATGGGTGTCTGCTTCGACCATGCAGATTCCTTGGAGATAGACCATTTTGACCAATATTTTCATCTCGTTTTTTGGCTGAGAGTGAATAACGATACGGCCTTAGAAGCCATTGTTTTAGAATATGACAGATATGATAGGTGCAAGGTCCTGTCATAAGTACCTCCTATTATGACAGGACCTGAAAATCAGCATTAGCTACGTAAACCACGTGCTGTTTAATAGCAATCTTGAGGCATATGGGAACATTCAAAAATGTTTTTAACATACTCGTCGTGCAGATTTCTGGTTTAGGTAGGACCTTGCACCTTGCCAAAGACATGAATGATCAAATGGTAGAGTTTGGTTTTCAAGCAAAGTGTGAGTCTTGACATTTTGCCAAAAAACGAAACACAGACAGATATGTGCGTAAAGGGTGCCATATCAACTCAAAATAGCAAATTATTGATAAGTTTATCATTATTCTGTAACTATGAGATGTAAGCTATACAATAGCATAAATGACGTTGTCTACATTCAACTCAGTTTTCAGATATTTAAGTTTTAAAAATGACCCGGGTATCGGGTAGGGTTCTACCTTAACTGTATGCCATAGAGCGAGTAAACATTTCTGTAATCCAGATTTTTTTTTATTTTGCGTGCAATAGATCTCCTGGCAGGACTTTGGTTTAGAATTTCGTTTTTCGTCTCTATTTTCTATGTCAAGGCTGAGCCGTTGTTAATGACGACATCATATTTACTTTGACCACAGTGTGTTAGCTATGCTCAATGTGGAATAAGGCCTAGCCCTCAGTGTCGAATAATCTACCAATATCCCAACATCGGTAGATTATTTTACAGTTGTTTAGGTTATGAAGTTGAAAGATATTCAGAACGGCAACATATAATGACCAACGAAGATGCCAGAGTGCATTTTCAAGGTGATTTCACTATTAAGGGTCAGCTGTTTATTTTGAACCTCAGCACTTGCGTTCTTTTATTGACTCCAAAAACTTTGGAAAATATGTTTACATCATCACCATAACATACAATTGACTTTCTTTTAAAACATGGGTCTATATTACTTCAGCCAATCAAAGCTCTGGAATATTCTGTCATAGATGGAGAGCTCACCAGGAGTTGTCGAGTAGTTTAATAACAAAAGAAGAACAATTTATCCAGTGGACGTTGCTTAACCCATTCATGCCTATATTGCCCAAAGCCGCCTGATAGGTTAGGTTATATGACTATGTCAATTTTCAGGAAATATTTGAAGGAGAAATGTTGTTCAGCGATAAACTAACAATTTCCTTCAATTATTTTTCTAATTTGTAATTATTTCCAAAACTATCATAGGTTCAGACAATACGTGTCAAGGACATCACCAAGCATGAAAGGGTTAATATCCATATGCCACTCGGCGGTACATGCTTAGAGCAACCAGAGTAAACAAGGTACGTCTCATGATCAGCACTGAAGGAAGGATGAGGAAGGAGTTGGGTTTTACGTCGCTTTCAACAGCTAAGGTCATATCGCGACGGGATAGAAACCCGGAACCGGGAAGAAATCCCCTACTCTTCACGAATCGTTCCAACGGGTCTTTCAGTTGCAGAAGGATTATAGACAGTCCTCCACAACACCGCACATTTATATAGCGACCATGCCAACCCGCTTGGGGATCCAGCGCAGACTCGAACCTGCGAACTCACGCTTGGGAGCCAGGCATCGTAACCACTAGGCCACGGGGGATCCCTGATCAGCACTGAAAGAAAAATGTCCATCCATCTTTTGTCCTTGGACGGACAGTCAATAAATACGCAATACTACTACAATTGAAAGCAAAACGTCCATCCAAAAGATGAATTTAGAATATTAACGCAAATACAATAATTAAAACCAAATGTCTCAACAGCTCGGGTATTTGTTATTTATTTATTTATATGAATGCACCTTACAGTCAATGAACATATAGTACCTTCCATTCTTTTGGACTATTGCTGGTACTTTTATTCCTTTGTAACAAATATCAGGGCAGGAAAAGTCGATCACAAACAGCATTGTTTTTGGTAAAATCGTGTTCCTATAATTCTGAAGACAATCTCCTAAATCGAACCTCACAATGATAGTGAAAAGTCTCATATTCGTAATTGTATCCATGAAAGATTTGAAGTACCTATTCAAAATATTTATTTTTTAATGATCTCGGTTCAGCTGTATACTGTTTAAAAATTCATGGCAGAAACATATTTGCGGAATGTACACGCATGCCTTTTTCAAGGTTGTACAAGCATCAATTATTTCATTGAAGTTGACCCTCAACTGTTCATTGGAAACAACAATTAGCCACAATTGAATGTGACGATAAACAAAATTCAAATTCAAAACCTGCTTTATAAAAAAAAATACAGTGTACGTGTCTTCGACCTTCTTCAGGACCTCATATTGTAATATAGTGAAAGCAATTTTTCTTAAAAGTGTGTCATAAAACAGAAAATAGTTATGCAATCCATAATTCTGTATTTTGCTGACAGAAGGTTTACTGGCGAATATGAAGAAACAACTACTGAGAAGGTTATTGATTTAAAAAAAAACAGCATATTTTGCCATAACTACTATCAACATATCTTGCCTGCTCTCAGTTGTGTATTGAGGCCTACATGGAAACACTACGGGTGAGCAACGTTAGGTGCCTCTATAGTTTCCGGAATACATAGTAGTATAATGTGGCATTACGCATCATTGAATTTATCTTCGTGCAACAAGGAGTTTATATAAGGGCCGTTCCATTTAAAAGTGTGTGGGAGTGGAGGAACGGAAGCCAAATAAAAATTCGACACCTCCCCCCTCCACTCACAGTTCAGAATTCGGCTCGTGAGGTTCCACATCGAGCTGGCTGGAATTCGACTTTATGCAAATGATATGGTAATGAGGTTTTTGAGTCGAATTCGACGTTTAGAAAAAGTCGCAATCGACTTTTGTACCTAAGTTCGGCAAATCAAATTCGACCTTGTTTTTGGCGCGAAAAATGAAAAGTCGAATTCAAAAATCAAAAGTCGCATTCGCATTTTGGGGCCTTCCAAACGGTTTGGAAGGCCCCAACATCGTTATCTTGGCGCATTCGCGCGGAGTCTACTTTTCCGATATGCTAATGAGTTAACTCCCAGTTCCTCATTTGCATAAAGTCGAAAGCGACATCTGGGAAGTCGAATGCGACTTTCTTAAAGTCGCATTCGACTTATTTGAAATCGAATGCGTAAAATAAACTTACGCATTCGATAAATTGATCATGGTGGTTATTTTCCCACAATGAAAATGTCGAATGCCCATTTGAAATGTCGAATTCGACAAAATGTAATAGAATTCGACATATGAAATGGATACTCGACATTTGAAAGGTCGAATGCGATTAATATGTCGAATTCGACTTCAGTAATGTCAAATTCGACATTTCAAATGCGCATTCGACTAATGTCCATTTATTTCCGCACGCAAATTGGTAATGTTTTCCCACGCCCTTGAAGGTCGAATGCGCACTTTTTAATGTCGAATTTAACTTCAGAGAGTCGAATGCGACATTTATAAGTGTGCATTCGACAAAATGGAGGTCGAATTCGACCTTTCAGTAGTCGAATGCGACTTTTAACATGTCGAATTCGACATACGAAAAGTCGAATTCGACCTTTGCTAACATATAAAGGCAGGCCCTTCAGGGGATAGCTCATTCCTGCCCTGAGGGTCCTGCAGCACACATCTCCAGCATCATGGCCATCACCAAGAGCACAGCCAGACGCAAGGCAGCCAAAGCAGCAGCACCGCCATCACCATCACCTCCACCATCCGAGGCCCCTGAGGAAGAAGAAGAAGAAAGAGTTGAGAGGGAGGAAGAAGAGGAAGAAGAGGAGGAAGAGGAAGAAGAGGAAGAAGGGGAATCAGAAGAGGATAATGAGGCGACAGTGGGGAAGAAGAGGAAAGGCAAGGGAAAGGGCCCAGCAGCAAAGAAAAAGAAAGTGAAAGCGGCCAAGACAGCTCAGCTCAACAAGGAGCAGGAGCTTGAGATATCAGAGTGGATCGGCGACCACCCCTTACTCTACGATCGCAGTATGGTTGAGTACTACAAGAGCACTGGCCACCGGGATCAACTCTGGTTTGAAAAAGCCAAGCAGATGGGATTCCTGGAAGAAGATTCTCCATTCGTCTCCTCCAAGAGCAATCCATTGTACAAATGGTACCTCAACATTCGCACCAGACTCAGGCGGCACAAGCCATCGGTGTCATCAGGAAAATTGCGCTCCAGAGAAAGATTCCTCCACTCCAAATTTGGCTTCATAGTGGCAGCAGATGCAGCGTCACTTGGTGGTGAACAAGAGCGCCTCGACCGGCAGCAAGTTAGCTACAGAAAGAAGTTGGGTGGACCTTCTACTTCCACTGCTAATCCAGATGCAGACGACGGACCTGACCAGCCACCAGATTTTCCTGCAGACACATCGAACATCGAACCAATCGAAGTTGGAGAGGATATCTTGGAGTCGCTGAACCTGGAATCTGCTACTGCTCGTCCTCCAATGGCTGCCACAGCATCTTCATCCAACACTGCATTGTCGCAGATGGTGCGACAGAACAGACAGCTGTCCAAGCAAATCAGCAGTTTGCTGCAACACCATACCCAAGATCAGTCTGGAACGGGAGTTCGGGCGGCAGCTGGTGCATCCTTTGCTGCTTCTTTGATGACAGAAGTCCATCCACATCTGCAGATGTCCATGCAGCAACACGTCCTTCACACCATCTTCCAATACCTTCGAAGAACAGACGAGATACTGGGCATACCTCAAGAACAGCCTCCCTACCTCTACCTACAACAGTCATCGGGTTTCTTCCCTCCTCCGCTACTACAGCATCAGATTGATAACCCATATCAGATGCCACCATACATGCAGATGACTATGCCTCCACAGCAGATGCCTCCACCGCAGATGCCTCCACAGCAGATGCCTCCACAGCAGATGCCTCCACCGCAGATGCCTCGACCACAGATGCCTCCACCGCAGATGCCTGCACGTACTCAGCCTACCTACACTACACTGCAGCCAGTTCCGGCAGTACCAACTTCCAGCCAAGCATCATCATCATCGAGTGGATTTTGGGGACAAGCAGTTGGACCAGCGACGCCAACAACAGCGGTCAGGGCTACTACGACATCCACATCTCCACCATCCCCTGGATCGAATCTCTCAACTCCAGTGAATGTCTCCACTCCCGAACCAGCCGCGGTCATCAGTCCAGCTACTCTTGACGCCTTGGAAGGCATGTTGAGTTAAATATAGTATATAGATGTATATCCGATAGAACTTGTATAATTGTACTTGTAGATTAAACTTTGTTTTTTATATAATTTATTACTCAGTGCCAATAAAACATTGTATTTGATTTTGTTTTGATAATAAAGCATTTACATTGGACTGTATAATGAATAAAAAACATTAATTTCCTATTAGCATAACTCCTCTTCACATACAATGGTGAAGTTAAGTTATTGCTAATAGTTATTTGATGTTTATTTATTAATATCTTATAGCTCCAAAAAACCACAATGCATAATTTGCCAAAAAAAAAATAATAATAATAATGTTATTGTTTGGCAAATTTGCTTTTACTGGTTTGTAGAGATGCGTGATTATATATTTCTACATGTGACTAACTTTTATTCATATTACAGATGCAATCCAACCATTACCTACCCCAACTAGGGAGACCAGGAGTAGGACTTTCAAGAAAGACTTGTGAATTTTCTGTACTGTAATTTGATCTGATTAAAGGGTTAAACCCTGCAAGTTAAATGAAATTAATTTGGAAATAAAATATGATACTACTACCCCCACCATCCCCCCCCCCCCAAAAAACTATCTATCTGTGTTTATATATATATATATATATATATATATATATATATATATATATATATATATATATATATATATATATATATATATATATATATATATATACATATATATATATATATATATATATATATATATATATATATATATATATATATATATTTGTATATATATATATATATATATATATATATATATATATATATATATATATATATATATATATATATATATATATATATATTTGTATATATATATATATATATATATATATATATATATATATATATATATATATATATATATATATATATATATATTTGTATATATATATATTTGTATATAAATATATATATATATATATATATATATATATATATATATATATATATATATATATATATATATATATATATACTGCTTCATTGGGGTGGGTAGAGACTTATATGCGCAAGTGACATTAAAAGGGTTTTTGTTTTTCGTGGGGGGGGGGGGGGGGGGGGGAGAAAGGGGTTCTAATTTTTGGTTTCATTTACCCCATTTGTGGGGTTCTCTCTTTCAATAATATTCATCTTTACTACATAAAATACAAAGATTTTATTACATACTATTTTCATTACATACATTAACAATCACTATTGGTGTGCACATGTTGTAATGTCAATTTATGAATATCATTTATTCATTTACATTTCTTCAATCATTCTATTCTGCCATTCAACTTCTCCCACTGGACTGCTGAAGTAGTGGCTCAGGTAGACTCGTTGTTCTTTGGCATATCTTCCTACTCGTGCTCCTCCCTGCACTTCCAATTCTTCCAAGGGAATATTGTTTCTCCAGACACCAGGGACAACGTTGTGTAGTCGATCCTCCCTATCAACAAGGTGGTTGTTTGCTCTGGGATAGCGCACCCTCATCAAGTTGTGGAGGCATATGCAGGCCAAAATAACCTTGCACACAACCTTTGGTTTTTGCTTCATCTTCCCCAACAACACTTGGAAACGATTGGCAAGAATACCGAAGGTATTTTCAATCACACGCCGACCCCTAGACAGCCTGTAGTTGAAGATTCGACACCGGACATCGATACCTCTTGCAGAAAATGGCTTCATTAACCACGTCTTGAGAGGGAATGCGTCGTCACCTGCAATGAAGTAGGGCATGTCACGATCATCACCAGGTAAAGGTTCTGCATCTGGGAACTGGATGGTGTGGTTCTCTACCAAGTCCTTCAGCTCACATTGGTTGAAGATTTGGGCATCACTGGCTATGCCGTTGCAGCCCACCTCAGTCCAAATGAACTTGTAATCTGCATCACATAATGCAAACAAAATGACGGAGAAGAATTTCTTGTAGTTGTAGTAGAGGGAGCCTGTTCTAGGAGGACACTGGATACGGACGTGCTTCCCGTCAAGGGCACCAACACAATGTGGGAGATTCCACCGCGTCTCGAAGAGGTCTGCGATGGCTTTCCATTCGTCTTGGGTGGTTGGCATTGGAATCACCTCCTGACCGTATTCTTCGATGATGGCATCTGCAACTTCTGGGATGATGCGGACGATACTGCTCTTCCCAACACGAAATGCATACATCAAACTCTTGTAGTCATTCCCAGCAGCAAAGTATCGGAGTGCGATGGTTAACTTTAGACCTGGTTCTAAAGATGCCCGGAATTTGGAATCTGGCTTGAAGAGACGTGGTGTGACCCTCTCTGCAACTTCAGCGTACATCTCTGGATCCATCCTCATGAAGTTACGGAAGCCTTCTACATCTTCATTCTTCAGTTCTTGAATAAGCCTTTCATACTGTCCAAGTATGGGTCGTCGCAGAATCCATGGACGCGTCCACCATCGAGGTTCTGCTCGCTGTCTCCGTCTTTGTTGGGCAGGAACATGTTGACGGCGCTGCTGCTCAACGTTGATGGCATTTGCAATAACAGCTTGGATGTTGAGATGATGCATCACCAGACCGTACAGCAAAACTTCTCTTTCAGCAACGTAGGGTCGCAGGTAAGGCATAATGGATACATGGACCTCTATGGTTCCACCTTGGTGAGAGTTATACCCGCTCTGCTACCCAAGGGTTGAATGAAAATAGGTAGCTGCTCACCACCCTTTTATACTTTTCTAAAGTTCGAATGCGAGCAGTTCCATGTCGAATGCGAACAAATAATGTCGCATTCTATATTTTTTATGGTCGCATTCGACAATTTATTGTCGCATGCGACTAATCCAATGTCGCATTCCACTTTGAAAAGGTCGAATGTGACAAAACTCTGGAAGTCGCATTCGAATTTATGAAAGTCGCATTCGACTTTTAACTAATCGAATGCGACTTTTAAAATGTCGAATGCGAATTAATATGTCGAATGCGACTTTTAGAAAGTCGCATTCGACCTAACCTGTCAATCAACCAGGTAATTTGCATAAAATCGCATTCGACAAGTCTTTCGTGCGTTCGCACAACCGTTTTCGACCTTTTGACTTCTAACACGTCGAATGCGACGTTTAGCGATTCCACATCGCATTCGACACGCCTAAAAATGCCTAACCCCACGACAATTTTACGTGTCGCATTCGACTTTTAGCGAATTTTTGCAAACTGGTCGAATTCCAGCCAGCTCGATGTGGAACCTCACCCTTACGGGATTCAAGCCGTACCAGGCCCGTTTAAACGGGTTTACAGAGACTTCTGGTGGCCTTATTTTTACCATATTTTTTTATCATAAAAAGTCACATTCATGTACATGTATATTCAAACTAAAAAAAATCTTCTAAAATAAAACTTTTTTTAAAAAACATGTTTTATATTTTCAATATTTCCAAAATAATCAATTAAGCAGAATCTTCTTATTGTAAACATTATATCTTTTGCCCTGGGATTGGGATGCGTGAAAAATGGTATCTATATAAGAGGTCAGAGATCAGTAATTAGTATATGAGAAGCATTGAACTCTTGTCGGTGCTTTATCTAACAACTTAGTTAGGTATTATGAGGTGAGATCTTATGGGTATGTATTGGCTGGTCACATGATATAAATCCTGCAGAAGTTGTTTGGAACATTTTATTTAAATGTAGATAAATAATTCAAAATTCTGTACCCCCCCCCCCCCCCCCCCCCCCCCTCCCAAACAAAATTCCGAATTCTGGGTGAGGGGGTAGGGGTTAGATTATTCAGAATTCGCCCTATCGCACTATCCCCTTTGTGCGGAGGACGCACGGCCACCTTGAAGAGGCCTTGAGGAGGCCTTCCTGTGAAATAGTCCTTATGAAATAAAATTAACACCTGTTTGTCTAGTACACCGAGATTATCACCACTAGGTGGTGTCCTTGGCTGGCCCCTAAGAATGGATATCAAAACAAAAGATGACACATGAGCAGTGTTCACTCGCCACAAATCTCGAGCTGGCAACAGTCTATTGTGTTCACCTCGAGAGCACAAAAGGCAGGGCCCTTGGGGTTTTCCTCGTTACATTGCTCCCGAACGACATGGCTGTCTGCTTTCACCATGCAGATTCCTTCGAGCCATTTTGAGCAAAGTTTTCATCTCATTTTTTGACTGAAAGTGAATAACGATACTGTTTTCGAAGCCTGTATTTTAGAATATGACAGATATGAACCACGTCTAGGTGCAAGGTCATGTCACAGATACCTAGATCTGACAGGACCTGAAAATCAGCATTTACTATGTAAACCACGTGCTGTTAGTAATTTTGAGGCTTATGGGAACATTTAAAAATGTTTTTAAGATACTCATCGTGCAAATCCCCTGTTGAGGTAGGACCTTGCACCTCACCAAAGACATGAATAATCATATGGCAGACTTTCATTTTCAAGTAAAGGGTAAGTCTTGACATTTTGCCAAAAAACTAAACACATCCAGATATGTTCTTTAAGGGTGCTGCATTACCTCAAAATAGTCATTTATTGATAATAGGCCATGGGCCAAAATCTCTAGGTTGTCAAGTCGTCGCAAATTTGGTGGGGCAACTTAGTTTTGATAAAATAGGCAAGATTATGTATTATTAAAACTATTTTCATTTATTTCCTGCCTATTAGCTTGCACATTTTTGTGTTTTAGCCCTTAAAAGATAGATAGATAGGCCCTAGTTCACAAGTTATGCAATAGGTGGCGGGATACTATGTTGGCAGTATCAGCCAATCAGATGCCATGAAATCGTATGATGTCAGCCCTGTGCCCTAGTTTGCAACTTATGCAATAGGTGGCGGGTCACTATGTTGGCAGTATCAGCCAATCAGATGCCATGAAGATCACAACAAAGATGGCAGCCCACATGTGTTGTTGTATACATGTTGTTATTGAAGAAGATGGCCCAATTTTACTGACTTCTGACAAAACTCTACAAAAAATTAAAGACTCAGCAGAGAAATGGAGGTATTTAGATGGTGTAGAGAGAGAAATTGCAGAGAAATATTGTTCTTCAGCTGTGGAATATGCAGCTGGTTATAAATGTGCTGATGGTTATCACATGGCATGTTATAGAAAATTTACTGACATAACTAAAATAAATAGAGCAATCAAGCGCTGTGCTAAGTTGGTTCAACCCATCCCTGAAAGGTGTGCTGATGAGATCACCCCAAGGAAAAGCACTCGACAGGTAGAGAATCTACAACTTCTAGATATTTTATGATCTTAGTGTTATATGCTAGAGGTATTTTCTAACGGATTACCAATCATTAAGACACATCAGTGGAGGAACTATCAGCATAAATAGGTTGATGTGACATGCTACCTAGGACTTATTATGGATCATATCATATCTATACTGGTCCACCATAAAATAATTAATTGTTTCACATGTAGATGATGAACATGCAGAGTGAAGGTGAAGTCAGCTAAGACTTTGGAACCACACTAGTCTTTTCTAGCTGAGGTGTCAATGGATTCAGGTACAACAAACGTGGAGATTGATGCTTATTTAATTTGAGATTCTAGGGGGGGGGGGGCATGTTTGGGTTAAAAATTCTGGGAGACTGCAGGGCTTCTGGTTTTTAAATTGCCATAGCCTCACCCAAGATCGTATAGCCCTATCTTAACTGAAGTGTCAAATGGTGTTCTACAGATGATCATATTCCTGTAATCCTCTTAACATGATCTTAAAATGTCACTTTTCTTGTAGCTAGTTGCGCCACCAAGTCAAATATTGTTGTAGCCCTGCTCAATTTTCAGTAGCCTCTGGCTATGGGGCTAGTGGTTAGCTTGACACCTAAGATTCATTCTCATATGGATTAAAAATGCTGTTGATATGTCAATGCAGTATTGTAAATCTAAGAAAGTGAACAATATGGGAATACTAGGTATAGGATTCCTTACAAAAGACTTTCAAAACTACACATTCATCTATATTGGACACTCTTGATAGTCCAATATCTTGCTTCAATGATTGTAATGGATCTTAGTAGACACACAGTCACACACACGTCACATGCACACAGAAACACATATCTGGAGTGGACTAAGATGTGTAACTATTTACAGGTCATCACCTACAAAATAAAGGCTATATTTATGGCTACAAATGCAAATGCTTATAGGCCTTATCAGGTTATTTTGGAATATGTCATTTTGGATAATTTAAACACCAAAGCCAGACAGTATGAAAACATTTCATGATGTTGCTAATTAATAGCAGTTCTAATCATCAACCATAAAGTACATTAGGGGCAATTTGTGGTAAGCTTCTAATGTATACTCAGTACAAATCTTTTAGAGACAGACCCCTAAGCATGGTGTTAGCCAGCAGGGCGTCTGGGTGTCTTTTTGGACACCCAAACCTATGCATACAAACCCTTAAAAAGCACCTCTCAGGACACCCCAATTTTTTTTGAGGAATTTCTTAAAATGTCAATCTCAAGCATATAATTTGACTTTTTTCATCTCCATGTAATTCCCATGACATTCTATAAGGATATCATGCCTTATTTTGATATATTTATACATGTTTATGGTTGAAATCTGAGAATATTGTGGTCCCCCTTAAAATTTGGACACCCAAAAATTTAACAATTGCCAATTTTAGGCACTCTGTTTCTAAATCCTGGCTAAGTCCCTGCCCCTAAGACCTCAGTTTTGCATTCATTTTTTTGTATTATTACCCTAAAACCAGGAAGTATCGGTTCATTTCATACTGTGTACTTTTAGCAGATTCATTCAACATTGAATATTTGTGTGAGGTTTGCAATTTCTACTTTGAAGTGTGAATTTTTTCGGGTCAGATCCCAAAAATATCTCATTTTCAATCATTTTCAATTACCCTAAAATCAGGAACTATGGGTATATTTCATAACTTTAATTAGTTATTTCATAACTAAAGCAGTTTTAATTAATTACCTTCAAAGAATATCTGTGTGAGGTTTACACTTTCTACACTGAAGTATAGGTTTGTTCTAGGTCACATCCCTAAAATCTCATTTTTTAAATCATTTTTGCTTCAATTACCCCAAAAATGCTGTCACTAAGGGGGGTCTTTCACAGATTTTACCGATGATAGTCATTATCAATAACTCTCTAAGTGTACTTGTGTGAGGTTTCCAGCTTCTTCTCTTAGGCCTAGGATTTCTATTGTCAGATCCCAAAAATCTCACTTTTTCTACTCTTTTTTGCTGAATTCACCCCAAAAACACACCCTATGTGTCAATTTCATAATATTTATTGTATCAGTTATAATCAGCAACCCATGAAGTGTATTTTTGCCACCTTTGGAGATTCCACTTTCTTCCCTAGATTTTTTAACATCATATTCCCAAAAAATCATGTTTTATGACATTTTTTGCCTAAAATGCCCCCAAAATAGTGTTTAATGGTAACTCACGCCCTGCGTCCATTAAGAATATTCATCAGCATCACTCAAAGTATATTTGTACCGGCAAGTTTCACGCTTTTTATGGAAAGTGCACAATTTTTGTCTTAGCCGCCCCGCTAGTGTATGTATTCAACATACTGAGTTACCTGGACGAATTCCTAAAACTGCCTGTTTTGTGGCATCATTTTTTAATTAAATAAGTAAATGAGCTACAAGTAAGTTATCATCATTTTCTTGAACTGGAAAAACATATGAAATAGACCCAGAACAAGTATTCACTTTTGTGTACCATTTGCACAAGTAATAGAGGTATTGCACAATAAACACGTTTTTGCAACTTTTTAAGTGAAATCACCCAAAAATGGCCAATAAAAATTTTTCTACATGTTTGTATGATACTCCCTGTTCATGTTCATGATGTAAATGATATTTGTACAAAGTAACAAGTGTATAACTTATTTAGTTATCTTTTTATTTAAGAATTACAAAAAACTCAAGTTTTCTTTCATTTTCGGAGGTTTTTGCCATCAAAACCATCTTACCGGGCAAATGGCCATGACATTCCAAATTTACACAATTCATTATGACATTTACTATCTAACACAGTTTTCTAAATAAAAAAAATCAGTGATTTATTATCACAGTTGGGTGTTGTGGGTATTAACAGAATTTCACTTATTACAAAAAATGTGTGTTTTTAGTCGTTTTTGGCACAAAACCACCCAAAACGGCCTTCATGTAAAATATCTAGCAGTGATTCATATTTGTAAGTTTACAGCACATGCTTAAGTATGATTCCACAAGTTTTCAGGTTTCTACCTTAAGAAATGTATTTTTTATGAGTAAATCACCAAAATCATCTGTTTTCCACCCGTTTTGGCCTTAATTGACCAATAAATAATTAATGGGCAACTCTTTTTGCAGGAACTTTTGTTTTTGTGACCCCCAGGCCATACCGACCATGAATCAAGTGTATTTAAGTTGCCCCACCAGATTTGCGACGAAATTAAAAACTAAGCACATTTTCTGGCATTGGCCCATGGCCTATAAGTTAACCATTATTCTGTAACTATGAGATGTAACCTTTACAATAGCATGTGTCGCTGTCTTCATTAAACTTCGTTTTCAGATATTTAAGTTTTAAAAATGACCCGTGTATCGAATAGGGTTCTACCTTAATATATTAGATAGCCTTCCAGACACTATTGTGCTTGCGTCAGAGGCCTTCATACTAACCGACCCAGTCCTCAGTAGGTTTCTGTAGACCTGTGATATTGGCCCTTACGGTTCTGGAATGGATCTCTTGTGTTCATTGACACTTTTTCTGCCATATGGCTGTTTGTCAATGGTTTATGGTAGAGAAAATTGCAGCACCAAGCGAAAAACCACCCATCCCCTAGTCGCTGACAACTTCCTCACCTAGCCCGTGTAGTTTATAATGGGTAGACCACAAACAATGGGTGTCATAACCTCAGACCACCCAACTAACCGGATAGCAGGACATTCGAAGGTGTTGTCTTTCACCACTACCGTGTTCTAATCCCAGTTGAGGCATGTGATCAAGTTATTAGCAGCACTGGGTAATGCAGCGATTTTTCATAACCACCCAGTCTCCTCCACCATTTGTCTCGTCACAACTCTGTCAATATATGGCAGAAAATGAGACAATGATCAAAATTCCAAATTCTTCTACCTTGAGTGTAGGCTACACCAGTCCACCAATTGAAGCCAGGACAAAAAAGGTCTTTTTTACTTTTGAATTGCGATAAATGCATGCAAATGGAACAAAGAAATAACAACAGACATTCATATAATTTTGCTGCATGTATTTATTGAATCTTGAACTAGGATTCAGTACTTCAATATCTCAGACTTTGACATACTGGTTAACTCTCGCCATTACATTACAAATCCAGGCATTTTCCAACCTGTCTTTTAAATCGGAATACTATGAGAATTGCATACGTCCTATTATCCAGGCATGTCATTCAGAAAAATTCAAGTTTAGGATGTGCTACTTCAGGGAATGAAATGGGAGTTTTTGATTAGTCAAACATTTAATAACTGAATACAAATTCACCACTGTCCAGCTCAGGTAGTTCAAAACAGCATACTAAATGAACAAAAAACTTAAGAGGGTCTCTGTGAAAATCGTGTACAATATAGAACTAGTATGACACGCTCAAATATAGGATGAACTGCTTCTTTTCCTTTTTTGGCCATTATCAGAAAATATGCATATCTAACACGTTTGCCCGAATAATCAGCTGCTGTATCCTTCTCCCTTTCATGCTCTTTTGTCCACATCCTCTGACAACTGTAACAATATCTTGAAAATAAAGGTAACTTCAAGAATATTTATGAGAAAAAAATATTTCCAAATTGAAGATACAAAATGTCAATTCTTTTTCAAGTTTTTAGTCACCTTGGTTTTCAAGATACAATGATTGTTTTAGTATAAGGAACAGTGTTTGTACCTTGTACACCGAAGAGAGACCTTTAACCCTTCCAATGCTGAGGCTACTTTCGTCCAAAGCACAAGAATGCAAAGATTTTTGACAAATTATCGAAACCCTGTCATGTTGGTATTCATTAGATAGCTCTCTCCAAGTACTCTCGGGTGAGTACCCATTTGCCTGGGTTTCAGTAATTTTCACGTTTTTGTGCATTATTTTGTATTTGCAAAATTAGCCACCTGCAGCATAAGGGTTAATCACAAGCACCTCATGTCAATATCTACAGTAAAGATGTACAATTCCTGTACCAGTTGACCCCTTGCCTGCCAGCCAGCAACTGGTAGAAAGGAGAGAAGTTGCCCAGGCATGCCTGGCGAGATATTGAGGCATGCATGTTCATGGCAGCTCACCAGCTTATGAATGCAATATTTAGCTGTGACATCAAGGGCGTGTAGTCTTAACTCTACCCAAGCATCAAAGTGGTACCTGGTATGCCTGCACATGGTGCATTAATTAGGTGTCTTAACTGTAGATATGTTTAATCTCTAACAAAACCCATCCATGCTCAGAGCTCCTGGCCTGTTTTGAAAATCACAGACTTCTGGCTTTTCAACCGCATAGAACACGCCCTGGACGATTCTGCACAGACGAAGCGTTTATGTCAAAATGCCCTAATAGAAAGGCCTTATAGAACAGGATAAATAAGGAGCTTGACACACAGCTGTGGTTATACGACTCTGCTCCTTCATCCCTGCATATACATGTGACCACACTACCATGAACATCAGCAATCACATTGTTACCCGTTCATAACAGGTAAATCAATGAGGCTCTCGGAGCATGACTGGGATAAATATTCAATGGACACTTCACTAACCCCTGTAACTACACAAACCACCACTACCCTCAATACCATGGTCTTACCCTCGTCACTGATAGTTAACTTGCCAGCAAGTAAATGCTTCTCTTTCGATGGACACCATATCAATAACAAATTCAAGCAATATAACGTTATCCCCATTAGTCACCACAAATACTCATGAATGGAATGATGGTTATCACCACTTCCCTATGCCCGAACCTTAAATAGCCAGTCGGTCATCAGGATATCCATTGAAAACCATCGAATAACTGAAAATATCTGGCAGCGTCTTCTCATGTCTCAAGTAATAGCTAAATCGGGTACCTTATATATAGGGCATAAAAAACCTGTCAGCAATCACCATGAGCTGGACCACATGGCCAAGCCTCTACACATTTTTTATTCGAATTGGGAAACATCGATAAGCATTAGTGCAACTTCCAGAAGCTAACTTCGGCTATTTAAGGTAATCTTCATACATCGAATATAACCATCCAATTACAACAATTGCTTCATGTTTTTCAAATGTTGCCATCATGGTATGATTGATGTCAGGGGCAACAGCACCAACATGGAACGTATAAAGGAACATGGATACCTCACACTGTGTTGGTTCATTTTGCTCATCATGGTTACTCTATTCACACACCTCATAGCAGCATTAATTTGTAGGCATATCTTTTCTACAATGAGTTGAGTCAACCTATTCATGCCTGCAGTGGCTGATGAATACAGGTGAACTTGGATATGACAGACTACTGTACGACGGATCTTTGCATATGACGTACGATATGCTTGGTCCGAGTTCGATGCCTATCAAGTATTCGTCATATGTATACGACAGATTTTGCATATGCCGGACCAATTTTCCTGGTCCCATTGAGTCTGTCATATCCAAGTTCACCCGTACTTGCCCTTGTGGTGATCAACATTTTTCACATTAGTATCTTGAGAAAATATTTGAGGGAAATGCCAATCAAAATTCCACCTACAACTTCCAGGTTTGGGTCCTTTTGTTAGGTTAGTTTTTGTTTCAACGAGGGAGCTCTATCAGGTATGATGGGGTTAAGCACTTGTGAGAGCAACCAATTACCCAGATTTATGAAAGATACCCAAGTACACAATCCACAAACAACTGAACTAGAGATCCAGAGAACTGATTAGAAAGAGAAGTGTTCATTGCAGACTGAAAGTATCAATAATCATCATTCCAACTTGCAATGCAACAGTCCCTTCTTAACCCATTCATGCCTGGAGATCGCCATGACAAGTGTCGTCTGGACCTATGACAAGTGTCGTCTGGACCTATGATACTTTCGAGAACAACTTTCAAATTAATCATAAATTTGAAAAATATTTGAAGGGGAGTTTTCGGTTAGTGTCTGATCAACATTTCTTCTTCAAATATTTTCTGAAAAATGTCTTTGCAAGAGAGAGATATCACCAAAATAATCAGGCAGTTTTGGTTGCTATGGGCATGAATGGGTTAATCAGCAAGGTAGCATGCTGGAGAAAGGAACAATGAATTCAAATTCATGACAAACAGGGCATACGTTAGCAAAATGAGTGGTGCCCATTTGTTCCAAAAACTCTGGTAATCTTATGTCATCACAAACTTCTAAGAAGAGCTTTATAACTTGATCCATCTAAGTTGGCACTGTAATTCACTCCTTCAGCATTCTTAGAAGATTTGTCCAGTACAAAGTTCCTCTAATGGCAAGTGGACATTGGCCAAATGAGACGGCACATTCTGGGAAAGATGAACAGCCCACCAGGGTTGCATAGTTCACCCAGCACAGGCAGGTTCTCT
Source organism: Maea johnstoni (assembly GCA_963942565.1). Lineage (NCBI taxonomy): Eukaryota > Metazoa > Annelida > Polychaeta > Spionida > Magelonidae > Maea > Maea johnstoni. The sequence continues at coordinate 36,838,614 of OZ012688.1, read as the reverse complement.
AGGGGAGAGGTTCAGAGATTCTTGTTGGGCTAGTACTAGAAGAGTCTTTGAATCTCATAATACGTTACATGGTTTAAGGAGCCCGGGTCATGGTGTGCATGTTTGTAGCACCCTTTCTATTTTCAGTAGGAATTCATTTTTCCCTATACAAGTAGACTGCAGGGATGAATGAGCTAATAATGAAGTGCTCATTGACTGTGCCCTCATCTTTCATCATCTTTTCCCGAAAATTGTTCTGGTGACCAAGGGCCAGGACATATATCTAAAGGTGAGAGGGTCTAAGCTTAAAGGCAACAGAGCTGGTGGTTATTTCCAAAAAATAAATCTCACAAGATCAGAGTCCAACAAGGACTAGCACTTGATATTTCTAGACAAAGCAAAATGAGATCAATAAAGCTCCAAGCACTGTGAAGACTTATTCTAAATCAATGTCTCAACATACCATTATTATATATTGAATTGTTCAGTCTTTCTTGAGAACCTAATGACATCTTAATCCACTCATGCCATAAGCATGCTTGGTCCCTTTTAACTTAATGAATTCCAAAATATAATCCAACATATTAAAGAGTATGAACAAATCAGAGGTTGTCTTTACTAATGTTTCAAACACATATTCAAGTTAAAGCTGTGTGCCATTTTTTTAGAAGTTTACTAAAAAGAATTCTGTATCTGACGGTGTAGGTACCATGTGAATGACAGGGTTATATTTAAACACGAAGCAAAAGAGAAAAAAGAAGACACTTTCAGTGCCAATGTCATCTACAAATCATTAGGAAATAGAGGGCCAGTTTCTCACATCTATGCCAGCTACGAAAGAACTTATTGGTAATATTTCGCATTTTCTTAACTTACTATGGTAACTTCATTCTTTTCATATATATACAATCATGTATTAGAGGGATAACAAAGTAAATATTATGCACTGTCAAACAAGACAGGTTGTGGGATTTTAAAGGAATTGCACTTTTTGGACCGAGAACATACCCCAGCATTTCCATTAGCACAGCAATGAGAAACTAAGCCCAAGTTAAATACAGAAAAAGAAGAGTTGAATTACATATGTTGACATTCTATTAATCCTTCTATCTAATGCTACTTCACAATTGTCTCAGTTTCTTTAAGGCCCTAGGACATATTTTAAACCTATTTCCACCAATTGAAGAAATGGTGGAAAGAAACGTCCACAAAAAGCATTCAAGCACCAAACACAATCCCAAGAGTAGCACCATTGCATACTAGGCCTCTGAAAGTACCATAGCTAAAAAGCAAGCCATGGCAGCTCCAGTTACGAGTACATCCCTATATTGATGAGCATCTAAGAGCTGACTAAACAGAAAAAGAGAGGTGGGGGAAACAGAATACAGGCACAACGACCTGGCTAGTCAGAGAGTGGTCAATCTGTGGGTCAGAAGAGTTTGGCACAGGCACCAGTTGTCTAATCACTACAAAATGTCAAAAATCAAAAAGAGCTGGTTTTAGAGCTTCACTCAATTTTGAATAGCTACCAACCATGTTTGTTATATAGTTATGGGGAAACCCAGCTATCAGCAAATGGTAGCTTTAATCAAGCTCACTGCCTAGCAGGCAGGTGCTAGTGTATAAGCAACACTAACCCGTGTAGCTATCAAAGTTAGCTTTTAACCCTTCCGATGCTGAAAATACTTTTGTCCGAAGGACAAGAACGCAAAGATTTTTGTAAAACATCTAAATCTTGTCATGTTGGTATTCATTTAATAGCTCTCTCAGAGGACTCTCAGATGAGTACCTAAGTGCTAGGGTTTCAGTAAAAAAAATTGCATTATTTTGCATTGGCCAAATTAGCCACCAACAGCACAAGGGTTAAACATGTGTAGCTATCGACGTTAGGCTTTAAAGAGGTAAGGAGTATCTATCTAGCTGCAAAGATTGTGTGAACTAAGAATCTGACGATTTTGCTCAATTAATGGCAATAGTGAAAAGGAGAGATGAAGAGAGAACCTACCCTCCATAAATGCTAGTCATTAACAATGAAAAAAGACCCACCATGACGTCATCTAGTGTGAACTTCTGCCACTCTTACTAAAAATCTGATTCAGGTGGCACAACTTCCACTTAATACAATAATAATAATCCTTCCATCAACACCATCGTCATCACCACCATACTAAATACCATTTGATTCTCAGTACACTGTATCAAAGAACTTTACAAAAGAAAAGAACTGTTAATATGAACAAGCACATACAAAAAGGGGAACCTCCCGTTCATCCAGGCCACTTCACTTACGGCTATATACAGACCACTTTCACTTTCTTCCCAAGGACGAAGACACGACGTTCATATTAATCTCCCTCGTCACATTCAAAAATTAATTAAGTAGACTAGTCTGGCTCGACCTGCACCAGTTGTGAGAAACATAATACCACCCAAAAAGGTTTTTGCACATCCGCGAACGCAAAACCCAGTTCAAGGAAACCAGGGCCACATGCTGGCTTTTTACAAGTGCACAAGTGTTCTGTGGCTACAAAATAATACGACTGAGTCTCCCTTCAAATGCAGGCATCCCTTTTTCATATAATATTAATATAACCAGTATCTGTGTCTATCCAAATTGCAACGAAAAACTGAAAATTATCAGATCGAGGACATGCTAGCCTTGTCCTTAAGTCCAGAAGCCAGCCGAAGCCACTTAGTCCAACCTCACATTGAATACTCTACAATAAATAGTCCACTCGCTAGCTTGCTTTTCTCCAATCCTTCCGCCTATCATCAACAATCTTGAAGCTTGCAGTTGATACGGTAGGTTGAGTTCTGTCATGAGATGCGTTGGCTTTCTCCTATTTTCAACAACAAAAAATGTCCTCCGCACCAGTAGTTGTATTATTAGTAATAGTAGTAGTAGAAATAGTAACAGTAGTAGTAGTAGTAGTAGTAGTAGTAGTAGTAGTAGTAGTAGTAGTAGTAGTAGTAGTAGTAGTAGTAGTAGTAGTAGTAGTAGTAGTAGTAGTAGTAGTAGTAGTAGTAGTAGTAGTAGTAGTAGTAGTAGTAGTAGTAGTAGTAGTAGTAGTAGTAGTAGTAGTAGTAGTAGTAGTAGTAGTAGTAGTAGTAGTAGTAGTAGTAGTAGTAGTAGTAGTAGTAGTAGTAGTAGTAGTAGTAGTAGTAGTAGTAGTAGTAGTAGTAGTAGTAGTAGTAGTAGTAGTAGTAGTAGTAGTAGTAGTAGTAGTAGTAGTAGTAGTAGTAGTAGTAGTAGTAGTAGTAGTAGTAGTAGTAGTAGTAGTAGTAGTAGTAGTAGTAGTAGTAGTAGTAGTAGTAGTAGTAGTAGTAGTAGTAGTAGTAGTAGTAGTAGTAGTAGTAGTAGTAGTAGTAGTAGTAGTAGTAGTAGTAGTAGTAGTAGTAGTAGTAGTAGTAGTAGTAGTAGTAGTAGTAGTAGTAGTAGTAGTAGTAGTAGTAGTAGTAGTAGTAGTAGTAGTAGTAGTAGTAGTAGTAGTAGTAGTAGTAGTAGTAGTAGTAGTAGTAGTAGTAGTAGTAGTAGTAGTAGTAGTAGTAGTAGTAGTAGTAGTAGTAGTAGTAGTAGTAGTAGTAGTAGTAGTAGTAGTAGTAGTAGTAGTAGTAGTAGTAGTAGTAGTAGTAGTAGTAGTAGTAGTAGTAGTAGTAGTAGTAGTAGTAGTAGTAGTAGTAGTAGTAGTAGTAGTAGTAGTAGTAGTAGTAGTAGTAGTATCAGTTGCTTGCTGTGGTAGATGTAGGGAGCAAAGAGGGTCTTTATGAAGGAGATCCACCCAGTAGTAGTAGTAGTAGTAGTAGTAGTGATATGTTGTAATGGCTGCTGCTGCTGCCAGGAGATGCGGGCAGCAGTGAGAGAGGGCGACGACGCCCCCCTGCACCACCGCCACCCCTCGGCTGCTGCTGCTGCTGCTGGTTGTTGTCTGGCTGGCTGGGAGCCTTGCAAGCTAAGGGCTGTGTGGCGTAGTTAGGTGACTACACTCCTTGGTTACGACGAACTATGACTTCACGGGAGCGGACTTCTGGAACAAAGAACACCATCTAAGTAACCATAATAAATACAGTGCATTGAAATAATTAACCAGAGAAAAGAGCGTGAATTCTTGATATATTGGCAATAAGTAAACCTCTACACGTATAGTCACACAAGTGCTCAAATATAACATACAACATATTAAACCCATTCTTGCCTGGAGCACCCAAAACTGCCTGACTATTTTGGTGATATCGCTCTAACAAAAGCACTATTCAGGAAGTATTTGAAGGAGTCGTTCATCAGAACTATATCCAGAACTCTCCTTCAAATATTTGGTGAATTATACTTCATTCCAAAGTTATTTTCAAAAGTATGACAAGTCAAGACGACACACGTCAAATAGATACAGTACAGGCATGGATGGGTTAAATCCTTAATAAGTACCATATTTATATAAAATATTTTTTGGTTATCTGCATTCAATTATCTTAGAAACTTTACAAGATCATTTAACTGGAAATGTGATGGGGAATAACTCCCGGTGCACCCCAGAAGATTCTACTTTGTGATAAGAGTTGTATATTTCAGTAATGACTGATTAATGGATATCTACACACATACATGTGCATTAACCACTCACATTTCTGTTGTTCCTCCTGTCTATACCTGCTGCCTCATAATCATACTCGTAATCCACCCAGCCTTGGTTACGCCTATTGTTTCCACGGTAATTGCCTCTGTAACCTAAGGAAAACAAAAGAGATGTTGCTTCAACAGGGTGTATTGATAAGTATAGATGATTATTGTGAAAATTAACACAAGTTGACCTTTTTCAAAAAAACTCTTGTTTTCTAAAATTGCCCCTGTAACCTGGGGAAAACAAAAGAAATCTTGCCTCAACAGGTGTATTGATAAATATAGATAATATTTGTGAAAATCAACACAAGTTGACTGTCTTCAAAAAACTCTTGTTTTCTATACCTCTACCCTTTGTATGCCATAGAAAATAACCTACATACATTTTTTGGTAAACTACACCATTGTGATTGTGATCGATTTGGCTTAAACCAAGGTGAAAATGAGAATGAAAATAAACAACTTCACATTCAAATGTTATCACCTCAACGAAGTACCTAGAAAGAGACTACACTAGAACCCCCTGAATCTTCATGGAATCTATTAGCCTACAGTTATGACATGTACTTTCTATATGTAGTTAGATCGGTAAGAAAGGTCTGATCAATGGAAATCACAGCTTCCAGCTATCAAACAATTCATCTTCCTGACAGTTGGTGACAAAAATGCCATAGAAAATACAGATTTGGCTAAAATCAGGATGAAAATGAGTTTTAAAGTAAATTTACAATCAGCTGTTCTCTCATATTTCATATTTTAACACCCAAATAATGTACCTAGGAAAGAACAACTCTAAAAAGAAACTCTGTATCCCTTTCTCAAAACCAAGTGGAACTGGTTTATCCATAGTTATGTCCTGTACATTCTTGGTATTGTAGTTAGATCGGTAAGAAAGGTCTGATCAATGGAAATCACAGCTTCCAGCTATCAAACATTTTATCTTCCTGACAGTTGAGGACAAAAATGCCATTGAAAAGACAGATTTGTCTAAAATCAGGATGAAAATGAGTTTCAAAGTAAATTTACAATCAACATATTTTATTACCCAAATGATGTACCTTAAAAGAGACTATACCATAACACTCTCAAACGTAATGGAATCTATACAACAGCAATTATACATGTTATTCCTGGGATGTTGTTAGATCGGTAAGAAAGGTCTGATCAATGAAAATCACAGCTTCCAGCTATCAAACAATTCATCTTCCTGACAGTTGATGACAAAAATGCCATATAAAAGACAAATCTGGCTTAAGGTGCTTCAGTACACGGGGGGCCACGACCTCTTTTCAATTGGCCGCAGACGAAGTCCAGCCGTCTCGACCGCAGACATTCCACTTGTATGCCAGGGCGCGTTTTTTCAACACATTCATGCCAGTGAGCCTGAACACTGACCTGCTTACAACCTTGTGATCAGAGCAATTGTAAAAAAATTCAAAAGAGAACTGTTGGTCGAAATTAATTACAACTGTATAAGAACCGTAGATAAATGAAATAATATTTCTTTTCCAAGCCCTATTATTGTACGGCCGAACCTAAGTTTATTTTGGGTCACCTATAACATCATTCTTATTTTTTAAACATTGAAATCTACTGCATCAAATAATTTGGAGTGGTTAAAAATCAAATACGAGAAGAGAGATTCAGGAGAAATGATCCGTTGTGTGCGCATCCTAAGCAAATACTAGTAGGTCACTCGCAATGTCAAACAACCTGGAGTCTAATAGTCAAACAACATTTGGTTTACTGTTGCATAAAACGAACGCAAGTGACTGACAGTGGAAACACTAGATGGCAGCACCAACCTGATACACACGTGTGCTGTTTTGGAAATTTAAGATAAACAACAACTCGAAATTCCAGTTTTATTGACGTATGATGTATGTTACATCACTGTGCACAGGCATACCACAATAGTGAATAGTGAGGCATTCGTTTACTCGAGTATGGAGTGATGTAGCGTGTCGTACGACAGTGCAGGTAATGCAAATGGCGACCGAATCAGTGATTATACTACACTTGGTCACTTCAGGCATGAACTGTATAGAGTTGGCAGCATGATATGAGTTTATTTAGCGGTATGCCTGTGGGTATGATTACAAACAAACCCACATTGGATTTCAAAAACCTTACCGTTGCATAATTTGGTCGTCAAATCTAAACGTTTGGATGTTGTAATTTTCCCTTTATTTTGATCAATATTTTCGTTTGTTTTGCACTATCCAGCAGTTTAATGTTATGGTTTTCATGCAGGTTGGGTGTCTTCGTGCTCTGCACCTATGAATTATATAGACCCTTTGATATGATGGGCATACAGCCTGATACAGGCTGTATTCTAGGGAAGTCGGTTAACACTCTTTAAGCCCCTACTGAAGCACCTTAAATCAGGATGAAAATAAGTTTCAAAGTAAATTTACAACCAACTTTACATGAGTTCATATTTTATCATTCTATCCCCTCAATGATGTTCCTAGGAAGAGCCTACTATATCACTCCCAAACATAACAGAACCTATTTACTGGCATTTACAGCATGTACATCCTATATGTTGTTAGATCGGTAAGAAAGGTCTGATCAATGAAAATCACAGCTTCCAGCTATCAAACAAATCATCTTCCTGACAGTTGGTGACAAAAATGCCATATAAAAGACAAATCTGGCTAAAATCAGGATGAAAATAAGTTTCAAAGTAAATTTACAACAACTACATGAGTTCATATTTTATCATCTCAATGATGTTCCTAGGAAGAGCCTACTATATCACTCTCAAACATAACGGAACCTATTTACTGGCATATACAGCACGTACATCCTATATGTTGTTAGATCAGTAAGAAAGGTCTGATCAATGGAAATCACAGCTTCCAGCTATCAGACAATTCATCTTCCCAAGAATTGATGACAAAAATGCCATATAAAAGGCACATTTGGCTTAAATCAGGGAGAAACTGAGGTTCAAATACATAATCCTTATCAAATCTACCATCAGATTTTAATGACAACTCTTTCTCAAAACATAAAAAAAAAATACTCTTATCCATAGTCAAGTCCTGTACTTTCTAAGTATTGTTGTTAGATCGGTAAGAAAGGTCTGATCAATGGAAATCACAGCTTCCAGCTATCAAACAATTCATCTTCCTGACAGTTGATGACAAAAATGCCATAGAAAAGACAGATTTGGCTAAAATCAGGATGAAAATATTTCAAAGTAAATTTACAACCAACTTTACATGAATTCATATTTTATCATTCTATCCCCTCAACGATGTTCCTAGGAAGAGCCTACTATAACCCTCTCAAACATAACGGAACGTATTTACTGGCATTTACAGCATGTACATCCTATATGTTGTTAGATCGGTAAGAAAGGTCTGATCAATGGAAATCACAGCTTCCAGCTATCAAACATTTTATTTTCCTGACAGTTGGTGACAAAAAGTGCCATAAAGACAAATTTGGCTAACATCAGGGTGAAAATGAGGTTCAAATATTGAATTCCACTCAAATCTACCATCAGATCTCAATGACAATTCTTTGATGAAACTCTGTATTCCTTTGTCAAAACGTAATGGAACTCAAGTTCTGTACTTTCTAGATTTGTTGTTAGATCGGTAAGAAAGGTCTGATCAATTGAAATCACAGCTTCCAGCTATCTTACAATTCATCTTCCTGACAGTTGGTGACAAAAATGCCATAGAAAAGACAGATTTGGCTAAAATCAGGATGTAAATGAGTTTCAAAGTAAATTTACAATCAGCATATTTTATTACCCAAATGATGTACCTTAAAAGAGACTATACCATAACACTCTCAAACATAATGGAATCTATAAAACAGCAATTATACATGTTATTCCTGGGATGTTGTTAGATCGGTAAGAAAGGTCTGATCAATGAAAATCACAGCTTCCAGCTATCAAACAAATTCATCTTCCTGACAGTTGGTGACAAAAATGCCATATAAAAGACATATTTGGCTAAAATCAGGATGAAAATAAGTTTCAAAGTAAATCTACAACCAACTTTACATGAATTCATATTTTATCATTCTATCCCCTCAACGATGTTCCTAGGAAGAGCCTACTATATCACTCCCAAACATAATGGAACCTATTTACTGGCATGTACATTCTATATGTTGTTAGATCGGTAAGAAAGGTCTGATCAATGAAAATCACAGCTTCCAGCTATCAAACAATTTATTTTCCTGACAGTTGGTGACAAAAAATGCCATAAAGACAAATTTGGTTAACATCAGGGTGAAAATGAGGCTCAAATATTTAATTACACTCAAATCTACCATCAGATCTCAACGACAATTCTTTGATGAAATATTGTATTCCTTTGTCAAAACATAATAGAACTCAAGTCCTTTACTTTCTAGATCTGTCGTTAGATCGGTAAGAAAGGTCTGATCAATTGAAATCACAGCTTCCAGCTATCTAACAATTCATCTTCCTGAGAGTTGGTGACAAAAATGCCATAAAAAAGACAAATTTGGCTAAAATCAGGATGAAAATAAGTTTCAAAGTAAATTTACAACCAACTTTACATGAGTTCATATTTTATCATTCTATCCCCTCAATGATGTTCCTAGGAAGAGCCTACTATATCACTCCCAAACATAACAGAACCTATTTACTGGCATTTACAGCATGTACATCCTATATGTTGTTAGATCGGTAAGAAAGGTCTGATCAATGAAAATCACAGCTTCCAGCTATCAAACAATTTATTTTGTCTGACAGTTGGTGACAAAAAGTGCCATAAAGACAAATTTGGCAAACATCAGGGTGAAAATGAGGTTCAAATATTGAATTCCACTCAAATCTACCATCAGATCTCAATGACAATTCTTTGATGAAACTCTGTATTCCTTTGTCAAAACAATGTAACTCAACTACTGTACTTTCTAGATTTGTCTTTAGATCGGTAAGAAAGGTCTGATCAATTGAAATCACAGCTTCCAGCTATCTAACAATTCATCTTCCTGACAGTTGGTGACAAAAATGCCATAGAAAAGACAGATTTGGCTAAAATCACGATGTAAATGAGTTTCAAAGTAAATTTACAATCAGCATATTTTATTACCCAAATGATGTACCTTAAAAGAGACTATACCATAACACTCTCAAACATAATGGAATCTATACAACAGCAATTATACATGTTATTCCTGGGATGTTGTTAGATCGGTAAGAAAGGTCTGATCAATGAAAATCACAGCTTCCAGCTATCAAACAAATTCATCTTCCTGACAGTTGGTGACAAAAATGCCATATAAAAGACATATTTGGCTAAAATCAGGATGAAAATAAGTTTCAAAGTAAATTTACAACCAACTTTACATGAGTTCATATTTTATCATTCTATCCCCTCAATGATGTTCCTAGGAAGAGCCTACTATAACCCTCTCAAACATAACGGAACGTATTTACTGGCATTTACAGCATGTACATCCTATATGTTGCTAGATCGGTAAGAAAGGTCTGATCAATGGAAATCACAGCTTCCAGCTATCAAACAATTTATTTTCCTGACTGTTGGTGACAAAAAATGCCATAAAGACAAATTTGGCTAAAATCAGGATGAAAATGAGGTTCAAATATTTAATTCAACTCAATAACAATTCTTTGATGAAACTCTGTATTCCTTTGTCAAAACATAATGGAACTTAAGTCCTGTACTTTCTAGATTTGTTGTTAGATCGGTAAGAAAGGTCTGATCAATGGAAATCACAGCTTCCAGCTATCTAACAATTCACCTTCCTGACAGTTGATGACAAAAATGCCATAGAAAAGACATATTTGGCTAAAATCAGGATGAAAGTAAGTTTCGAAGTAAATCTACAATAAAATTCTCTCTATTTTATTCTATCGCCCAAATGGGGTACCTAGAAAGAGATACTTTACTATAACCATCTAAAACATATGCAAATCTTTATATTGGAAGATATAACATTTTCTTCCCGGAATGTTGTTAGATCGGTAAGAAAGGTCTGATCAATGAAAATCACAGCTTCCAGCTATCAAACAATTCATCTTCCCAAGAATTGATGACAAAAATGCCATATAAAAGGCATATTTGGCTTAAATCAGGGAGAAACTGAGGTTCAAATAAATAATCCTTATCAAATCTACCATCAGATCTTAATGACAACTCTTTCTCAAAACATAATAGAATACACTTATCCATAGTCAAGTCCTGTACTTTCTAAGGTTTTGTTGTTAGATCGGTAAGAAAGGTCTGATCAATTGAAATCACTGCTTCCAGCTATCTAACAATTCATCTTCCTGACAGTTGGTGACAAAAATGCCATAGAAAAGACATATTTGGCTAAAATCAGGATGTAGATGAGTTTCAAAGTAAATTTACAATCAACATATTTTATTATCCAAATGATGTACCTTAAAAGAGACCATACCATAACACTATCAAACATAATGGAATCTACACAACAGCAATTATACATGTTATTCCCGGGATGTTGTTAGATCGGTAAGAAAGGTCTGATCAATGGAAATCACAGCTTCCAGCTATCAAACAATTCATCTTCCCAAGAATTGATGACAAAAATGCCATATATAAGTCACATTTGGCTTAAATCAGGGAGAAACTGAGGTTCAAGTTCTAATCAAATCTATCATCAGATCTTAATGACAATTTATGAAAGAAACTCTTTCTCAAAACATAATAGAATACACTTATCCATAGTCAAGTCCTGTACTTTCTAAGGATTTGTTGTTAGATCGGTAAGAAAGGTCTGATCAATGGAAATCACAGCTTCCAGCTATATAACAATTTATTTTCCTGAGAGTTGGTGACAAAAATGCCATAAAAAAAGACAAATCTGGCTAAAATCAGGATGAAAATAAGTTTCAAAGTAAATTTACAACCAACTTTACATGATTCAAATATCATATCATTCTATCCCCTCAATGATGTTCCTAGGAAGAGCCTAGTATATCACTCTCACACATAACGGAACCTATTTACTGGCATTTACAGCATGTACATCCTATATGTTGTTAGATCGGTAAGAAAGGTCTGATCAATGGAAATCACAGCTTCCAGCTATCAAACAATTTATCTTCCTGACAGTTGGTGACAAAAAGTGCCATAAAGACAAGTTTGGCTAACATCAGGATGAAAATGAGGCTCAGATATTTCATTCCACTCAAATCTACCATCAGATCTCAATGACAATTCTTTGATGAAACTCTGTATTCCTTTGTCAAAACATAATGTAACTCAAGTCCTGTACTTTCTAGATTTGTCGTTAGATCGGTAAGAAAGGTCTGATCAAGTGAAATCACAGCTTCCAGCTATCAAACAATTCATCTTCCTGAGAGTTGATGACAAAAAAGCCATAGAAAAGACATATTTGGCTAAAATCAGGGTGAAAAAATTCAAATGTGTCATTTATCAGATTTAGCATCAGATTTTGTCATTCTATATACACCTCAATAATGCACTTCAGGATAGAGTATATCCTACACTATTCTCTCCAATATTACAGAACTTATTTATCCACAATTACGACAAGTACCTAGGTGTCGTTTGCCCAAATGGGAAAAGAAGTTGTAATATTGCTTTCTTATGTGGGATATGTAGTTAGATCGGTAAGAAAGGTCTGATCAATTGAAATCACAGCTTCCAGCTATCTAACAATTCATCTTCCTGACAGTTGGTGACAAAAATGCCATAGAAGAGACAGATTTGGCTAAAATCAGGGATAAATAATTTTCAAATTGAATTTTATACAAACAACTGGCTAGAATTAAGGTAAAAATAAGATAACTTCTTTTTTATAACATTTCCCACCAGATCTCAATGCCATATTTAGGAACGAACTTACATGTTTTCCTTTCTCAAATCATAATAGAACTGATTCATCCAAATTACATTTTACACCCTCCAAATGCTGTTGATGGAACGGTAAGAAACATTGATCATTTATAATGTACCCAGCACCGCTTCCTCTTCTGCCACACCCTCTTTTCCAATCTTATTGTAGTTGCCTCAATATTTGAAGTATCAACTTTACTTAATGTACTCACCACTGTTTCCACCTCCACTTCCTCCTCTGCCACGCCCCCTGTTCCAGTTGCCCCTATTGTTGTAGCCTCTATTGTTATAGTATCATCTTTACTTTATGTACTCACCACTGTTTCCACCTCCACTTCCTCCTCTGCCACGCCCCCTGTTCCAGTTGCCCCTATTGTTGCAGCTTCTATTGTTATAGTATCAACTTTACTTATTGTACTCACCACTGTTTCCACCTCCACTTCCTCCTCTGCCACGCCCCCTGTTCCAGTTGCCCCTATTGTTGTAGCCTCTATAGTAACCGCCTCTGCCCCGATAACCGCCACGGCGATACGCAGATGTGCCAAACGTTTCCGCGTTGGTCTTGCGTTCCTCTCGCCAATTTGGCCTTGTATTATGGCTGTAGAAGATTTAAAGAAATAACATGAGCTCCAGGTGAAACAAGTCCATTCAAATAATTCCCACCACAGGTAAAAAACAGCAAACAATTTAGACAAAAGGACATGGGATATTTTCTTTTTGGATATTTTCTTTACTAAGAATTGAGACTTCCACAGACAACTCTCCTAAATAGCCCATTTATGCCACTAACGACAAAAAAGTACTATTTCAGTAAAATTTTCATTTTTTTGGGACATCATTTGAAAATCCACTCTTCCTCTTAAAGAAAATATGTAGCGGTCTGCCCACGCCTTCCATACATAACCTTGACTTTACAGAACATGGCTTAGAAAATATACTACTCGAACTTTCTTACGTTTGGTAATTAATCTCAGTTTAATACATTTGAATTGGACTGACAGTGCCCTCTGAACGTAGAATGAACAAACCTAAGATGATTTATGCATGAAATAATGAGAAATGTTCAAACTGCAAGTATGGTAACTTGAACCCCCTGCAATACAAACCGTTTGTATTGTAGCCCTCAGCTGCAATACAAACAGTTTGTATTGCATACTTGACAATACAAACGGTTTGTATTGTGGAGCTGACAATACAAACAGTTTGTATTGCAAGCCAACTACAATACAAACCGTTTGTATTGCAAGCCAACTACAATACAAACGGTTTGTATTGTCGATGACAATACAAACCGTTTGTATTGTGGGTGGTAACTTGAACCACCTGCAATACAAACGGTTTGTATTGTCTATGGTAACTTGAACCCCCTGCAATACAAACTGTATGTATTGCTGAAATTGAGTGGTTCAATACAAACGGTTTGTATTGTAGGCATTTGTAGCACTCATTACTTTGATGGCATAATTACCTTGAATGGAAGATGGTGAAAGGTACAGTGCATATTTACAAATTATATAACTTGGTCAATTATTAAGAAGGCTTAGAAACTTTTTCAGGTGTATATCTATTATGATTATAAAACTATATATGTAATAACTTTATTATGATATTAAAACTATCACTTGTGAGTATTTAGCTCTTTTGTGAGGATGTGGTGGCTCTGAAAAGAGCCGTTGGGGGTACATGTACGACTGATACATGTATTAGTTGCGGCTAGGAATTTTTTCTCTGATAGCCTTGTCAACTGTTTCCAAAACCATGTCGACCAGGCAGTCACTTTGCCTATCAGGGACTTGATAGTTCTCAACCTGGTTGCTGATGTGTTGGACATCTATGCGTTCTTGGATTACTGCAAGTCATTGTGTAATTGTCCCAGCTACCTAGTACCTACCTTGTTGTACTATTGTTACAAGCTATTTATTTGTGTTTTATTTGTTGTCTCTAGATAGTCTTATACATGCTAGGACTTAAATACAGGAAGTGTCAGTTAATAAATTAACCATTATATGATCCTCCAGTCACTAAGTAAAACAAGTTTCAAAGCATTATAACCATGTTCATTGTTTTGAATTATGATCTGAATAAATTATCGAATTTGAATTAATTTTGTCTATTTATTTACCACACATGATATTTCATCCAGTCAGTCACATCACAATACATCCAGTTTGTATTGCAGTGCTGACTCACAGCGACAATACAAACCGTTTGTATTGCAAAGCCCTGAGAAATCTGAGTCAGGCCGACAATACAAACCGTTTGAATTGCAGCAGCTCACTCAAGAGCACAATACAAACCGTTTGTATTGCAGGAGGCTAGGGGGTTCAAGTTACCATATTTGCGTTCAAACTTAAGTAGCAACCCTTTCATTTTAGTACTTTCCCCTTTGCTCTTTCAAATATGATGATCATCATGAGTGAACTGTCTAACACAAACATAGACCAGGCTTGATGCAGTTATAAAACCTACCCCTTCGCTCTCTCGGTGGCCTCACAGCTGATGTTGTCAAAGAATGACTTGGCACGGTCGTAGTAGACCTCATCGTCCTCCTCCAGGATGGGGGCCTCGGGCTGCTGCTGCTGGGGCTGCTCCTCGTTACCGTCCTCGGCTGCCCGGCTACTGTCACCATCCTCCTGCTTCTCGCCATTCACAACCTTATCACCTGAAGCACACAACCACGCTGATCAGAATAACAACCATGATAATAATGAAAATAATAGTAGTAACAAACAGTAGATAACCAAGGTTAATAATAATAATAATAATGAAAATGATAATAATAATATCACTAATAATAATAATGATGATAATAACAAACAATAAATGACAGGTGTGATGATAACAATACTAAAGATCAAAGTAATAATGATAATAATAATAATAAAAATTAAAATAATGATAATAATAATAATTATTGCAATAATCAGAAAATGAGCACATGAGCACTCTTAGTTATCTATATAACTACATAGCCCATCTTTTGAGGAAATCGAAAAATCTTACACAGTAGGTTTATCTACCACATGTGTAAATTACCTCAACATGAGAATCTGGACAACCAAATATTCTGACAAAAATAAGAGGACAAACCCATCAAAAAATAAAAGTGCACGGAAAAATAGGCAGTTAGTGAAAGAAGAGGAAAAGAGAAAGGTACACAAGGAAACCCTGATCTATATCTGTTGTCATCACCTGGGTTCCAATCCCACCCAGGGCATGTGAGAAAGTTACCAGTGATTGGAGTTAAAGGCAGTGGTGATGAAAAACAAAGTTCCAAATCTAAATCCAAATGCTACCATTCAATTTGCTGACCAGTGGATTTCTTAGTAGACCACAATCCCACTACTAAATGATCATTAATATAAGAAATCTTAAGGATATGAATAACCCCCTGGGGAGCCTTATGCCATTTTTAATCTTTTAGCAAATTCAGTCTGAATAGGAAATCTTTACTTGTAAAAATATATACATAAGTTGTAATCTCAATCTTTAAAACCATTTATAGCTAATTCAAGCTAACAACGAGCATTAGTACAAGTTCAGGAGTATAGTCCATTCTGATTCACTCTGCACAAAAGATTGATAGACCCTACAGGTGGACGTGTGACCTCTACATGTCCACTTGTAAAGTATACAGATGGGTTCTGCCAGTAGCCCAGTAAGTTTTCTGGGTCACAGAGTAGGGAGGCTCCCCAGGGGTATCATATCTCAAGTACCACAATCTCTACATCTTATTTTAGACTACTAGTGTCCCATGTACCAATTGCCCCTTTAGTTCCCCCTATGTTCTAGTTCTCCACACTGACTGCTAACCACAAACTGACCCAGATGTCTGTAAGTGGACAGGTTTGCTTGCCATGAACACCAATACAGAACAAACCTGTTCTTACAGGCATACAGTTGAAACTTACAAACCCATTCGCTTTGCTCATTGTTAGCTTGATTTAGCTGTAAACACAAGAAAAATTAATATATCTTTTTCTTGAAAAATAAGCTGGTGACTTCAATTATGAAGTACCTTCTCTAATCAAATTTCCATTTCCCCATCTAGAAATCTGTTATCCCCCTGTTAACAAATCTGATCAAGGCTGTGAGACCCTCATCACCTTTGCAAGGTTTTACCTCAAAGAACTTCTGAATCTTCAAGGGAAATTTGGGCAAGCAGTTCTCAGGACTGCAAGCTCTTCACATAGTAGCTGTGAGAGCCAGATTATGAAAGATTAGCAGTACAACACATAATAAGGATAGAGTTTTAGGACAGAAAAAGAGGTGCACAAATTACCTGACTTGGACTTACTGATTGTCAGCTTCTGCTTGAGCTCCTTCTCAATCTCCTCCTTGTTGAAGTTGGCGTTGGCACTCTCAAAATCAAAATCTCCCTCGAACTTGAGTGGCTGATCCTTCGGCCTTCCGGGTCCCCCTCTCCTGGGCCCCCCTCTGCTGAAGCCACGACCGCCGTACCTCTGGTTGCCTGTGGAGGAAAAAAGATGCTGATTCAAGTCAGAGTAACAACAATCCTAATATGCCTACAACTCTGATTAGGCCTAAAAAAATGTTTGTTTCCTGTAACCCTACCCTATAGTGCTGGGACTCGGCCCAAAAACATGAACTCGAGCGCTCGCCAAATCAAGCGACCAAAACTCGAGTCAATATAGTTTTACGGCCACATTGACAAGATCGTAAGGCGGAAGATTTAATACAAAATTGCGCCGCGGCATATGCCAGGCACACATACGGTGTACCGTGGCATTGAGAATCGGTGCACCAGAAAATGGGGTATTACGCATTTGGCACAGAGACTTAAGGAAAAGCATTTTATTTCAGGAAATCTGGTGCAAATTCGGACGTTTTGGCCATCGCTAGGCTACACATGCATCGGGAGCATGTGTTGCTATCAAAATGTCATGAGCTTGTAAGTTCCGAGCGATCAATTTTTGAACTCGAGCGCTCAGATCGGAGGCCCCAGCGACCAAAAGCTCGAGCTTCCGATTACTCGTCCCACCACTACTACCCTAAATAGTTTTTGTTCAAAAATATTCCTACCCCAAAGTTTTTTTTCCCCTCCTAACTCCCAATCAACGTAAGACATGCATAAAACATGCATTTTTCACTAATTTTTTTTTTTTTTTTACCGACCTACCTACCCTATTTTTTGGGACCGTTAAAGGAAACAAACAATATTTTTTTCTTGGCTTTACAGGAAGCTGTACCTTAGGACCTCTGAGGGCTTAAGCCATGTCCACCGTACCTCTGGATGCCTGTGGAGCCCAAAAGGTGCTCTTCCAAGTCAGAGTAGCATTAGAAAACCTATCATTTCATGGTAAATTTATGGCGCATTTGAATTTGGAATTTTGTAGTTGTCAAAGAAACAAAGAAACAATCAATAGTACCCTGGGTTGCGTTGTGGAATTCCGTACTAATATTATTCTTTTAAAAGTGAATAGTCCACATTACACATACCAAAGTGTTTGTAGTTAGATCGGTAAGAAAGGTCTGATCAATGGAAATCACAGCTTCCAGCTATCTAACAATTTTTCTTCCTGACAGTTGGTGACAAAAATGCCATAGAAAAGACAAATTTGGCTTAAATCAGGATGAAAATGAGATAAGTATCCAGTTTCTACTTCTCATAAATGCGTTCTTCAAATTGCAGCTTCCAGCTAAATAACAATCAATGATCCTGACAGTTCAGGGTGCAACATAGGTTGCCAAACATTATTTTCTGAGCGGGGCAAGCTGCCCCTAAAGTTGACTTGCCGGCACTTCCACATGCCCCGCCACTATGTTAACCAAAGGGGAGATTGCACTTTGCCCCAAAACATTACTTGCCGAGCAGGGCAAGTCAGGGTCTTGTTCAGCTTGCCCCGTTGCTGTTTTTTGAGGAATTCACTTGCAACGGGGCCAGTGGTTATGTTGCACACTGCAGTTGGAGACCAATATGTCAGAGATAAGACATGCTTGATTGATTGAGATCAGTTTGCACACAAGGACCAAGCAGAACTCCTTAGTAAAATACACAATCAGATGTTTAACCCTTATCCTGCTGTGAAACCTATGAGCACTGCTGCACACCACAACAAGTGTTGTGGTTAGTAGGATAAGGGCTAATACACGATCAAATTTAGAAATATTAATGATGTAGAGACATATTAATTGCACAGCAGGGAGAGCAATACATAATTAGCATCTCGTCTCCTTGCCATCAAAACTGTGAGAGCAATCTAGTCTGGCACAGTTTCTTATTTCCAAAGTATTGTTGTTAGATCGGTAAGAAAGGTCTGATCAATGGAAATCACAGCTTCCAGCTATCTAACAATTCTTCTTCCTGACAGTTGGTGACAAAAAAGCCATAGAAGAGACAGATTTGGCTAAAATCAGGAAAATGAGATTCTAATAGATATCCTTATGATAAGCGGCTAGTGCACAATCAGGGGTACCTTTTCATGTTGGACAATGTTATATGTCCATAGATAAATAATTCACTTATTTCAGATGCTCTCAACTATTCACACATGCAAAGGGTCACTAGTTTCAGGTGTGCAACACTTTTTGAATGACATCATTATGATATTTAACAAGAAAATGGCGATAGTATGTGTGTTTTGGGGCATATTTTCAGCGTTATCGCGTTTCACTCAAAAAATACACATTTTTGATGCTAATTTTCAAAATATGTTTCAACTTTCAAGTGTTTTTTCTTGATTTACCCCTGATGCTAGTTAAGTTCACACTTCATAACTTTTTACCCCATCAAAATTGGTGAACAACTCATGCCAAAATGGGTAAATCAGTAAAATGACATCCATGTGATCACTTTTGAAAAAAAGCAATACATGATTTTATGCAACTTTAAAAATAATGTAGTTTACTTGTTTAGTTGTATTTCTTCTACTTATAAGATACTTATGGACATAATGTGTCATAAAAATAATCAAAATCCCACTGGCACAGAAGTTCAGTTATACAACCATCATAAGTCTGCACCTTGTCTGTTGTCCCCCAAAATGTGTAGTCTCCGTAGTAGCAAGCTCACAGGTAGTAAAAAGTTGTAAGATATGTACACTGCCTAGATACACATAGCTGGTCCACAGCAGGTGCTATATAATTGAAAATATTCATTCCATCTGCTTTTAGTGAGAGGAGGCACAGGCATAATGGGGTCTCCGTAGTAGCGTAGTCTCCGTAGTACCTTAGCTTTTCCATTGATCAGCATGTAGTGCTTGCTCTTATTTGCATCAAATTCACTTCTTTTGTATTATTTATCACAAATAGATGCAGTTGAACACAAATCATCAAATTACATTGATACCAATGTCATCATATCTGGTAAAGATGGCAAGCATGATAGCAATTAAGAATAAATTTAAAGACATTGGCTGAATATTTTTTTCTGTCTTGAAATAATGAAACTTTTACATCATTGCTGTTTTTACGCCAACCTTATAAGATATAAAAATGTAGGATAACATTCATTTACTGTTGCATTAATAAATGAACAGGATGATTTTATACCATTAGCTGCCTACTACGGAGACTACATAGACGATAGACATTGTCTAAGTATTGGTTTCATTTATGAAAGAATGGGTTAACTGAGTTCAGGTCATTTAGTGAGATACAGAGCTGACTGAAACAAGTGTTTACAATTTTGCTACTATGTTTACAATCCCTTTGTTTTGTTTTGACTATCCATCCAGCTGGCAGCTGGAATGCCACAGTGGAACTTTCCAGGGCCACTTTCATTTGACTATTTTTTTTTTTGTGGGTGTGATTCTCAGCCTGTCAATCACAACATTTTCATAACTCTGCCCTATTGAACACCTATCAGATAGGCTTTACATGTGTCAAATGGGCATCAATGTGTTTACCAATAAAGCAATGCTAGTGTTACATTTTCCTTTTCAATAAATGATGCCACTTTCCCAAGAAAAGTGTGTTACAGGAATGACATAAGGTTCAGCATGTCAGTTCTGTAACCCCTTTGTCATTCCTATAACAGACATTTTTTTCTCTAAAATCCAGCAAATATGCAAAAATATGCAAACATGCAGAAAAATTACCGATTAGATTCTTAGAAGTTAGAGATATAAACAAGATGCATCATATCCAATAGGTATTATTTTTTGTTGTTTGGTGACCACTTTATTGTTTTCTCAATTTATATGTCACTTGTGTAACAATATTCCAGCTTCCAGACTTAAAAGTTATAGAATATGGCAAAAATGCAGAAAATAAGTACAGTGGAACCTGTCAAATTGAACACCTGTGTACATTGAAAACCTGCGTACATTGAACAATTTTTCATGTCCCGGCACACTCCCATTGAAAATCAATGGGAGGCTACCTGGATACATTGAACATCTGTATACCTTGAACATTGAACACCAAATTTGTTCCCGCAGACCTCATTTACACTGTCTACCTTGAACATTCTGCACTGATTAGTGATATGAAACTTTTCACTGAAAATGGAGACAAATGAGATACATAAGATTAACTGTTTTGTTAAGTGATATTTTTCAAATGCTGAACATGTGAAGTTTTTAACTATATGAAGAAAGTGAGGTAAAGACAAAGTAGATTTTGCAATGAAATAATCATGTTTCTCTAATTACCCTTGATTTCATCTGTGTGAATTTTGGGATAAATGGAATGGAAGCACACATTTGTCTTGGGGAGTTAATGCTGTTGAAGCTGTGTTTTCCTAGAAAATCATTTATTTACCTAAATTGCATATGAATCGATATCTCGTACCTTTTTCGATATCGATAATCGATAAGTTTTTTTTTATCGATTCATCGATACAAACGGTATCAATGACAGCCCTAGATGTTTACATGGACTTCAGTTTTGTCTGTTACAGGACTGACCCAAATGAGCGTCACCGAGCTGCAAAATTATACTTTTTTTTGAGAAAAAGTGGCAAAATTATTCTTGCATTCCCGCTATGTGAATGGCTAAGCTAAAGTTATGGAGATTACAAAAGTATATAAAACATTTCAGTATCAGTTTTTTTATATAAGCAAGTTTCTAAACTGCAAATGATGCTCTGTTGGCATAATGACCCAGATACTCAAACTGTGAAAATATTGACAACTTCACAACAGATCGTTCGATGTCATTAAATGACATTCATAATTTTTGCTAGTTGAACTCTATATAGTCTATCTGACCCAAGCATGGCTGACGGTTTTTTGTTTGCTTTCTAAACGTAGCAAACCTCTTATAGGAGCACTAAGTTGTGTATGTATAAACTTACTTTGTCTCAATTCATTAAAATGTAGATTTTCATTGGGCAACAATACAAATGTCTGCGATCTTGCATTTAGTTTTACTAAATTAGGCCCCTAATGGACAAAATCTACATTTTACAGAATTGAGACAAAAACATGTTTATACATACATGAATTAGTGCTCCTAAGAGGTTCGCCAAGTTTGGAAGGCAAACATGAATGTTTTGTAACAAAAGAGGAAAAAACATTCAGCCAAGCTTGGGTCAGACAGGCTATAGATATCTACTACAATATTTATAGAGGATTTAGTGAATAAAATTAACCTTTTTTAGGAAAGTCAAAAGTTATCAGACTAAGTATTCTTTTTAAATATATGCACAAACAAGGCAGAATTTATAAATGTCATTTAGTTTCTGACAACACTAATAGTCAGTTGTATGCTGAAATATTCCTGTTTAGCAAACAGAATTTCATTTGTATCGTTGTAGTGTCCGTATACTTCTAGTGTCCATATACTTCTAAGTCTGTTGAAACTGTCTATACCCAAAAGATCAGAAGCTAAAAAGATTTTCAAAAAGTCTACCATTCATTCCCTTTCTCTGTTGGCCTTTTGAGATTTATTGGCATTAGATTACTAAATTGACATGAGTTACATTGATGTGCAACAAAACCTCTTTCTGAGTGTTTACGTGGGTCCATTTGTATCTTAATATGAAATGGTTCATATTTCAAAGAATGGGGTTATTGAGGTGTTAGAGTCCGTTTTTTATTGAATAAACATTCTTGCTGTTGGTATTGCACGATCACTTTTGCCTGCTGTTATCAATTAAGTTTGCTTCATCACAGTTTTAGCTTTCATTGAAATATTGTGTAGTGTCCGTATACCATAAATAACCAAAACTGAACCCCAAACATCGACACACCATAACTTCCAAACGAAATGAGAATGCTCAGAGATATTTTAGCCTCAATATCTGGACATCCTCTACTTTTGAAAGTTTAATAGTATTTGCACTAATTAACAATTTGAAATTTTGACCCTAGTGCAACAGCCTATGTACCCCTGATTGGAGAATCCCCGAGAAGTTATAATCATGTAGTCTCCGTAGTAGCTACATATAATCAAAGATAAAACCTGTTTCATCACTAATTTTGAGAAAAGGTTATGTTGTTCAGTAAGAATGACTTATAAATGATTATATATTCAAGCACCGAACTTAATTGTCATATGATCTCTGGAAGATGTACCTAAATTGATCAAATTCCTTTGCACCAAAAATGGTGAAGCATTTGTTTGATCTAAACACTAGTGTATTATCACTACAATGCACTACTTAAGATGTCAAAGTTTAAAATGTTTGAATCCTTAAGAGTTTAAGTGTGTTTCCTATTGTATTTTGTCAAAGATAAACTTTTAAACTGTTGTAAAGCAAAATGTGAAAGAAACCAACAATGTAGTCTCCGTAGTAGCCCTGCTCTGCCATTTTACATGTTAAGTTTCAGGTGTTGTAGGCAGAATGTGCTAATGCTAGACTATCAAATGACTGTTTTATTACAAGAAGTGTATCAAGAATAGTGCCAGAAATATATTTTCATTTTCATATGAGGCCTATTTTTTCAAACACAGCATTTGCAGACAAAGGCATCAATTTGTTTAAAAACTGTGTTTGTTAGAGTAGTACACATAGGAGGTCAGCCGTTGTAAAAAGCCGAGCAACAGTTAACAAAAGCATTTTATTTATGTTGTACCATGACAAATAAACAATTTTTCACAAAAAAAGAATACCTTTTCTCTTGATTTTTTGTGGTATGCACAGTAATAGGAAATAGTATGTAGTCTCCGTAGTATCATTTTCCCTCACTGACTATCAGTTGTTCAAACTGTGATAAAATGAGAACGATACATGTCTACTTAGAAATATTTCGCGTGTGATTACTAGACAAGTTTTCCTATGACATGACACATTGATATACCTAATATTTGGAAAAAAAAAATTCACCAAAAGTGAAACACAAAAGGTACCCCTGATTGTGCACTAGCCGAAGGGGAAAAACAATTCATGTTTAGACCAAGGAAAAAATATTGTTTGTTTCCTGTAACGGTCCGAAAAAAGGGTAGGTAGGTCGACAATTTCTTTTTTTTTTGCTTTATTTTTCTGGTCAAAAATGTGTGTTTTATGCATGTTTTACGTTGATTTGGAGTTGGATGGGCGGTAAAAACTAAAGGGAAGGGATTTTTTTGTATAAAACCTGTTAGGGTAGGGTTACAGGAAACAAACAACTTTTTTTGGGCCTTATGTATCAATCCAAAGAAGCAGTACATGTATATTTTCAACATCTCTATAACCTGTCCCCCCCACAAAATTAAATTGGACTAGGCAAATACTTCTAGTTTATACTACTTTGCTAAGTATTGTTGTTAGATCGGTAAGAAAGGTCTGATCAATGGAAATCACAGCTTCCAGCTATCAAACAATTCATCTTCCTGACAGTTGATGACAAAAATGTCAAAGAAAGAGACAAGTTTGGCTTAAACCAGGTTGCAAATGAGATTCAAATTAAATTGACCAACAATCATCACATATCATATCTTGGAAGAAACTCGGTCTGCCTTTCTCAAGACCGAAAGGAACCTGTTTACCGGTATCTATATGCATGTCCTGTACTTTCCCGGTTTTGTTGTTAGATCGGTAAGAAAGGTCTGATCAATGGCAATCACAGCTTCCAGCTATCAAACAATTCATCTTCCTGGGAGTTGGTGACAAAAATGTTATAGAAAAGACATTTGGCTAACATCAGGATGAAAATAAGTTTCTAAGTAAATTTGCAATCAAGTTTTTTCAAATATTTTACTTTCTTATCACCCAAATGAGGTAACTAGAAAAAGACTATACCATAACCCTCTCTAACATAATGGAATCTATTTATCCGCAGTTATAATCTGTTCTTCCTAAATGTTGTTAGATCGGTAAGAAAGGTCTGATCAATGGCAATCACAGCTTCCAGCTATCCAACAATTCATCTTCCTGAAAGTTGGTGACAAAAATGTCAAAGAAGAGACAAGTTTGGCTTATTTCAGGTTGCAAATGAGATTCAAATTAAATTGACTAACAACCATCACACATCAAATCTTGGAAGAATTCCTTTCACATGAAAGGAACCGGTTGATCTATATGTATGTCCTGTACTTTCTACGTTTTGTTGTTAGATCGGTAAGAAAGGTCTGATCAATGGAAATCACAGCTTCCAGCTATCAAACAATTCTTCTTCCTGACAGTTGGTGACAAAAATGACATAGAAAAGACAGATTTGGCTAACATCAGGATGAAAATAAGTTTCAAAGTAAATTTGCAATCACGTTTTCTCTAATATTTTATTATTTTATCACCCAAATGAGGTAACTAGAAAGAGACTATACTACAACCCTCTCAAACATAATGGAATCTATTTATCCGCAGTTATAATCTGTTCTTCCTAATAAATGTTGTTAGATCGGTAAGAAAGGTCTGATCAATGGAAATCACAGCTTCCAGCTATCAAACTATTCATCTTCCTGACAGTTGGTAACAAAAATGTCAAAGAAGAGACAAGTTTGGCTTATATCAGGTTGCAAATGAGATTCAACTTAAATTGACTAACTACTTCCTATCTTACTTCATCATTTGATCTACTCAATCAATGATACTGACAGTTGGTGACAAACAGTTCACAGACAGTTCAGGGCTCGAAATAAGATTTTTTTTCCAGGGAGCCAAATTGCATCTTCAAAAGCCACTTCCAGGTGTTTTGTATAGAAACCAGTACAGAAATTTGAGGAAGCCGCTGGAGAATTCAAGGGAGCCCACAGCTCCCTCCACCCCCTAATTTCAAGCCCTGCAGTACACACTTGGCTGAGATCACTTTGAACATGAGGTCCAACCAGCCCAGTATGTAATCAAACATCCAACCATTCTCTAATACATAACTTAACCCTTATGCTGCTGGCGGCTAATTTTGTCTTTTACAAATTAAGCGAAAAACCTAAAATATTACTGAAACCCTGGCAAATGGGTACTCATCTGAAAGTACTCAGTGAGAGCTTTCCAATGAATACCAACATGACAAGGTTTAGATGATTTTCAAGATATTTAGATTTTTTGTGCCTTGGACAAAAGTTGTCTCAGCATTGAAAGGGTTAAGAAATCATAATGATGTAGGGACAAATAATTTATACATCTAGAGGGGCAGTAAATTGCTGAAAGCTTTTTTGTAGTTAGATCGGTAAGAAAGGTCTGATCAATGGAAATCACAGCTTCCAGCTATCAAACAATTTATCTTCCTGACAGTTGATCACAAAAATGCCATAGTAAAGACAGATTTAGTTAAATCAGGATAAAGATTAGATTCATATACCCTATTCAATAAATTTTGCTTTAAATTTGCAATTCATCTATATAAATGTTGTTCCTCTGGAAGTCTATACTTTATCCCACTCTAAAACATAATTGAACTTCTCTAACTAAATTTACAATGTGTGCCTGACTGATGGTGATAAAAATGCCATCAAAAAGACAGATTTGGCTAAAATCAGAGAGTGAATGAGTGAGTGGGTTACCAAATCCTCAACTAGTACTGAATCTTCATCTTCAGTGCTTCTTAAAAGAATGTTGCACAGTCAGTAGAAAGGAAAGACGAATGAAAATCACAGCCTTCTTCCATACGCTTGATCTTCTTTCCTGACAGTTAACAAACTATAAGAGAAGTACATCATGCGCACAACTATATCTGCCTTTGAAAGATGAAGGAAATCCTCGAAATTGGATGCATATAAAATTATGAGTCAGTTATAAGTATTGTTGTTAGATCGGTAAGAAAGGTCTGATCAATGGAAATCACAGCTTCCAGCTATCAAACAATTCATCTTCCTGACAGTTGGTGACAAAAATGCCATAGAAAAGACAGATTTGGCTGAAATCAGGATGAAAGTGGGTTAAGTAAATTTACAATCAACTACTCTCTCATATTTTATTTTACAGCTACACCCCAATAATGTAACTTAGATTAAACAAATCTAGGACTCTCTGTATCCCTTTCTCAAAATACCATGGAACTTATTTAGTCATAGTTATGTCCTGTACTTTCTTAGTTTTGTTGTTAGATCGGTAAGAAAGGTCTGATCAATGGAAATCACAGCTTCCAGCTATCAAACAATTAATCTTCCTGACAGTTGGTGACAAAAATGCCATAGAAAAGACAGATTTGGCTAAAGTCAGGAGGAAAATGAGTTATCAAGTAAATTTACAATCAACAATTCCTTCATATCTTATTTTACAGCAATATCCAAATGATGTACCTAGGAAATAACAAATCTAGGACTCTCTGTATCCCTTTTTCAAATACCATGGAACTTATTTAGTCATAGTTATATGTCCTGTACTTTCTAAGGTTTTGTTGTTAGATCGGTAAGAAAGGTCTGATCAATGGAAATCACAGCTTCCAGCTATCAAACAATTCATCTTCCTGACAGTTAATCACAAAAATGCCATAGTAAAGACAGATTTAGTTAAATCAGGATAAAGATTAGATTCATATACCCTATTCAATAAATTTTGCTTTAAATTTGCAATTCATCTATATAAATGTTGTTCCTCTGGAAGTCTATACTTTATCCCACTCTAAAACATAATTGAACTTCTCTAACTAAATTTACAATGTGTGCCTGACTGATGGTGATAAAAATGCCATCAAAAAGACAGATTTGGCTAAAATCAGAGAGTGAATGAGTGAGTGGGTTACCAAATCCTCAACTAGTACCGAATCTTCATCTTCAGTGCTTCTTAAAAGAATGTTGCACAGTCAGTAGAAAGGAAAGACGAATGAAAATCACAGCCTTCTTCCATACGCTTGATCTTCTTTCCTGACAGTTAACAAACTATAAGAGAAGTACATCATGTGCACAACTATATCTGCCTTTGAAAGATGAAGGAAATCCTCGAAATTGGATGCATATGAAATTATGAGTCAGTTATAAGTATTGTTGTTAGATCGGTAAGAAAGGTCTGATCAAGGGAAATCACAGCTTCCAGCTATCAAACAATTCATCTTCCTGAGAGTTGGTGACAAAAATGCCATAGGAAAGACAGATTTGGCTAAAATCAGGAGGAAAGTGGGTTAAGTAAATTTACAATCAACTACTCTATCATATTTTATTTTACAGCTACACCCCAATAATGTACCTTAGATTAAACAAATCTAGGACTCTCTGTATCCCTTTCTCAAAATACCATGGAACTTATTAGTCATAGTTATGTCCTGTACTTTCTTAGTTTTGTTGTTAGATCGGTAAGAAAGGCCTGATCAATGGAAATCACAGCTTCCAGCTATCAAACAATTAATCTTCCTGACAGTTGGTGACAAAAATGCCATAGAAAAGACAGATTTGGCTTAAGTCAGGAGGAAAATGAGTTATCAAGTAAATTTACAATCAACAATTCATTCATATCTTATTTTACAGCAATATCCAAATGATGTACCTAGGAAATAACAAATCTAGGACTCTCTGTATCCCTTTTTCAAATACCATGGAACTTATTTAGTCATAGTTATATGTCCTGTACTTTCTAAGGTTTTGTTGTTAGATCGGTAAGAAAGGTCTGATCAATGGAAATCACAGCTTCCAGCTATCAAACAATTCATCTTCCTGACAGTTAATCACAAAAATGCCATAGTAAAGACAGATTTAGTTAAATCAGGATAAAGATTAGATTCATATACCCTATTCAATAAATTTTGCTTTAAATTTGCAATTCATCTATATAAATGTTGTTCCTCTGGAAGTCTATACTTCATCCCACTCTAAAACATAATTGAACTTCTCTAACTAAATTTACAATGTGTGCCTGACTGATGGTGATAAAAATGCCATCAAAAAGACAGATTTGGCTAAAATCAGAGAGTGAATGAGTGAGTGGGTTACCAAATCCTCAACTAGTACCGAATCTTCATCTTCAGTGCTTCTTAAAAGAATGTTGCACAGTCAGTAGAAAGGAAAGACGAATGAAAATCACAGCCTTCTTCCATACGCTTGATCTTCTTTCCTGACAGTTAACAAACTATAAGAGAAGTACATCATGCGCACAACTATATCTGCCTTTGAAAGATGAAGGAAATCCTCGAAATTGGATGCATATAAAATTATGAGTCAGTTATAAGTATTGTTGTTAGATCGGTAAGAAAGGTCTGATCAAGGGAAATCACAGCTTCCAGCTATCAAACAATTCATCTTCCTGACAGTTGGTGACAAAAATGCCATAGAAAGACAGATTTGGCTAAAATCAGGGAGAAAAGAAGTCTCAAATACTTTATTCCAAACAAATTTACCAGCAGATCTCACTGAAAACTCTCTTTTTAAAAATAAAATGGAACATATCTTTCCAAACTCATGTCCTGTACTTTATTAATGATTTGTTCAGGAAAGACTACACTACATCTTTCTCTCTAATAAAACAGTTCTACTATTTTATAGACCTACATTAAGGACAATTGCTTTCTGAGTGTTGTTTGGCCTGAAGTAATATTGCTTTCATAAGATCTGATCACTACTTTATCTGCCTTAGATAGTTGGAAATCATCAATTATATCCATATAAAGTTTGAAGAATCAGTTATAAGTATTGTTGTTAGATCGGTAAGAAAGGTCTGATCAATGGAAATCACAGCTTCCAGCTATCTCAACAATTCTTCTTCCTGAGAGTTGATGACCAAAATGACATAGAAGAGACAGATTTGTCTGAAATCAGGGTGTAAATAGCAAAAGACACATTCCTAATAAAGCCTACAGTTGATTTAAATTATATCCAACTTCAAATCTCCCCTTTCAGAGCAAGTTTTATTATTCAAACATTCCCCTTCGCATCGCATTTGGTTTAGTAGCTTTCACCAAAATATTCAGCAAAACAATGGCTGACACAGCCTATGTAAATACAATGTACTTATTGCTCACTTCGTCTTTCTACTCAGCACTTTGCTCTCTCTCCCCCTCACCAGGCATGAATGGGGTTAACCCGTATGCTGCTATTGGCTAATTATGGCCAATGCAAAATGATGTAAAAAAATACCCTGAAAAATTATTGAAAGCCTAGCATATGGGTACTCATCTGAGAGCAGAGTGCTCAGTGAGAGCTTCCCACTGAATACCAACATGGCAGGATTTAGAGGATTTTCAAAATCTTTGCGTCCTTGTGCTTTGGAATAAAGTAATCTCAGCATTGGAGGGGTTATACAAGTTTCAATCGTCCACTTACTGGTTCCCCTTTGGACGAAAGTAGCATCAGCATAGGATGGGTTAAATAACAAGTTTCAATCGTCCACTTACTGGTTCCCCGCTGTCCCCGGCCTCTCCCTCGGCCCTCACCCTGTCGCTGATCGCCTTGCTGCCTGTGATCACGGTTGTCCATATGTTGGCGATTGCCGCCATGGTATTGCTGGTCCCGATCACGATTCTGGTGGGCTGGCCTCCTGTTCTCCTTCTGCTGTTGCTGCTGTCCGCCGTCCTTGTTGCCCTGCGTGGACGCCTGCACACCCTGGTCCTGGGTGGGAGATTTACGGTTGGGAGGGGGCGTGGCACCACGTGAACCTACAACCGGAATATCACATGGTTAGCAATCTAAAACATGACACTCAAATGCAGGACACACACTGTGACAGAAACTGGAATTTTAGCAGAGTACAAGGACATTTTTCTTGCTTTCCGGCAAAACAGAGACTACTAACTCTACCTTTGATGAAGTCAAAACAGCCCTGTCAACACCATAAAGGAATATTTTAATTTAGATAGGAATTTTTAAAAATAGGAATTTCATGCTTTGACAGAATGAATAGGGTTTAAGCTAAGCACAATTTCTTTTGAACCAGAACCTTATGCTGATGTTAGCCAATTATGCAGTCTAAAATTCCTGGTGGGGGTAGAGAAAGTATTTTAAATCTTGTTTTGGATATAACTTACCAAGATGTATCCAGCTCTGAATTACATTCGAGGAATAGTTACAGATAGCAATGAGAAAAGACCTTGTACATTACCAACACAGTAAACACAGGGAAAAGACACACAGGTACAGATTTAAGGAAAGTAAGAGCTGAGAATCAACCAAATGAGAAAGCATTGGATGAGCCTACTCATTACAGAGATTGGCACTCCAAGAAATAAAGACTTCTTGAGCTTTTAAAGAATTCATGAAAACTAAAGCCGTTCACCAAGGAATGAAAGTAAATGCAGAGAACTAAAGAGTCTAAGCAGAAAAAGGAGGAGATATTTTGCAATAACATGTTTTATTTTCTTGTTTTGGTGTCAGAATGCTATCTGTTCTCTTGATTCAGCATCGGCGGCTATTTCCTGGTTCTAGTTGACACACTGCCGGCTGTAGTAAAAGGAAAAATTGTTGATTTACCGGTCCTAGGGCGAGTGGAATTATTGACCTGGACGCCCTGGTCCATTGTGGGCGACTTGCGCGTGAGGGGTGGAGTCGGTCCCCTTGAACCTGGTGAGAAAACAGAGAACTAGCAAATGAGACACTGTGGCAGAAGCTCGCACGCTTGCAGTGGGACTAGGGCTTTAATTGCGTGCAATGAAATGTTTTTCATAACCAATATGATCATCATGAACAGGTTATTCTTCATGATAAATAAGGCATGCGATGGGCATCCAAAACAAACCAATTGAATCAAATCCAACACTTCGTCCTCAATTATGCTAGTCTTCAAAACTTCATTAGTAGGGGGTCAGTGGTGAAATTTAGGCTAGCTATTGACAAAATAAAAGACAGTCAATAATTATACCGGTCAGTCAGCTAAGTTTTTAATAGAAGAGTGATCCTGTGTGTTTTTTGTGTTTTTTTGCTGATGACTTCATTTGAAAAAATTTCATTTTGTCTCATCAACGAATTAGGAGGTGCATGTAGCCAATGGCATTAAATAACTGCTGGCTTCAGAAGTGATTTTAGGAACTTATTTGGATCTTATAGACTTAAAAATCAGCTGTCATATGTTAGCATCCATTCTAATTTTATACAACTCTGTTTAAGAATTTATTATTCTCTAATAGTTAAGATTACAAAATGTCACATTTAACAATCTTGGCAAAAATTGAAAATTCAAGAAGTTAATTTCCTTTGTGGTTGATAGTAAATCTCAGCCTTGGTGGTTCGGTGTGAAATTTACATGGGAAGGCCAAACCTGCACTTGTAGGGATTGGAAGAAGTTTATTTTTCTATAATTGATGGCAAGACCTGGACTTTCTTTGGGAAAGGGCTTTTTTTTATGAAAATTGGCTCAGTCTCGCCTTATCTATGGTGTTATTCTTGAATGGATCTCCTATGTACAGAATAAAAATGGCCACACCTTGTATAAGTTTAGATGGGCAAGAAGTCTCAGACAATGGGTGAAGAAATCCCTGCCCTGCAATTGATTCTAAAAACCTATATCTATTTGTGTGCTGAACATACATGGGCTTCTGTCATTGCTAAAGATGGCCTCACCTTGCTGGGGCTGCTGCTGTTGATGCTGCTGCTGTTGCTGTTGTACCTGGTGGGAGTGTGGCGCCACATTGAAGGGTTGCTGGATGACTTGCGGCGGCTGGCCGGGTGCGCCCACCCCAGGAGCGGCAGCAAACTGGTTGTACTGTGGCATGCCGCCGCCAAACGGCTGGTAGGCACCGCCACTGAACGACGTCGCAGTTTGCTGCTGCTGCTGTTGCTGGCCGAAGTTCGTCTGCGCCGTCGTCACCGGCTGGGAGGACTGGAAAGAAATCAAAGGTTAAACTTCAGTTTGACATAAGATAGCGACAAACATTACCTGCAACTCCTATTTTAGGTTCTGAATGAAATATCAAATTGTTGATATTTCTTTAGCTGTACCAATACTAATGGATAGCAAAGCACGCCAGTTAATTGAAATACATATACAACCAACGGCATTCATATTCCAGAAATTCCCCTTGCGCCAAGCAGGGAGAACAGTGAAATTGATTATAATATTACTTCTACATTTAATAACCTATTGTGTCTTAAAAGGCAACTTCCTTTCAGCTATGTTTACAGCAAAAGATGGTTTGTTAAGGACAATATTTGGTCATTACTGCCATAAGCCATGATTAAGAAGTCATCATTGAAACTTATGCCAGTCTGAAATGTGTTTTTCGGGGAAACTGCCAGTCTAAGGCCTAGACACAATGATTGTTTCCTATATGGTCCGGAAAAAATGGGGTAGGTAGGTCAGTAATTTTTCTTTTTTTGTTCAAAAATGTGTGTTTCATGGATATTTTATGTTGATTTGGAGTTGGGAGGGCAGAAAAAACTTGAGGGTAGGGATTTTTTGGATTAAAAAATTGTAAGGGCAGTGTTACAAGAAACAGGTCTAAGACAGACTTAAGCAACAGGTTCAGGCATAGTCTTAACCAGCAGGGCGTCTGGGTGTCTTTTTTGAGACCAGAACCCTTAAAATACACCCCTCAGGACACCCAAATTTTTGAGGGGTGGAATTTTTAAATACATTTCAGTCTCAAGCATATCATTGATTTTTTCATCTTCATATAATTTCCATGACATTGTATTTATTATATAACAGGGTTTGACTTAAGTGGGTGTCCGGGCGGTATTCACGCCCTGAAATTTGTTTGGCCGACCCAAGACTGACTACCATTTATCATATGAGATCGCCCGAAAACCGACCAGAAAATTTTTCTTAAGTCAATCCCTGTATAATGACTAATTCTTGATGAATTTTTCTACATGTTTATGGTTGAAATCTGTGAATATTGTGGTCCCCTTTAAAAATTTGGACGCCCAAATAATTTACAACTGCCAATTTTGGGCACCCAGTTTCTAAATCCTGGCTAAGACCCTGGGCTCAGGCTAAAACTCTGGCTGAGAGGCAGCACTAAGTGTCATTAAAAATATGAAGGATTTTTTGTATCATGGAAATTTTGAAGGTACCAATCCCTACACATAGCTACCTTGACAATTGCAGGATCCTGAGGCATAGTAGAATGCTGAGGCTGCGCGGCACTCTTAGGAGGCTCGCACACATGGAGATCCTTGATGTCACTCCCTCGGAAGATAATGTACTCGAAAATCTCATCACGAGGCGCTACTGGACGATCGGTCGGGCGATCTTCAGTTCCAAATGATCGAACTGAAATGAAAACATGTAAATCATCATTCATGATACGCAGAAATTGTCATATTGGTCAAAGCCGCACGGCTGATAGTTCAGGTGGCGAAAACAACAAGCAATATTATTTTTAAGGTTTTGTGGATGAATTTTGTCTTCATTGGCTCAACTGCAGGGCCAGCATTTTGTTATGATGTTGCTCGGTCTTTGTTGTTTTAGTGACACCTTAGGCTTAAAAAAAAGATCTGGTTCCTATTACGCTACCCTACCTAGTTTTTTTGCCAATCCCTACTGAAAAATGAACTTTTCCTACCCAAACATAGCCTTGCCGTCCTAAATATCAATTCTCCAACCATTAAATTAGCAATTTCTGGCTGAACAGAAGCACAATTACTGCATATAAAGACAATTACAACAAGGCAAACTTTTATTGAAGCCACCCAACTCCAGGGAATCTTGCGAGTTAAAGAATAGAAGTAATAAAAAATTATTTTTTTTAAATCCCTACTTACTCAACCTATATATTTTTTTGGGACGTAATAGGAAAATACACAAGCAAGAAAAATACTAGTGTTTACCAAATTATCATTTTGCTATGCATAAACGTCCTTTGACACACCTCCCATATATACAACTATATCTTCCTAGTTGTGGCAGGGGCATTTCACGATTTGCTCCGGTTCTACACGGGACAAAACACAGACTTCAGAGCTAAATAGCTTTTAAATGGAATTCATTTCAATAAATATTTTTGCAACAAGCAAATATTGACCCTTTCCTCTATTGAAATATATATTTATAAAAAATATTTAACTAATACTTTTGCCAGAAATTAGGAAAAACCTCTGGTTCTACACGGGACATCAAAGTGAAGTGACTTTTTGATAGCTTCATTACATCTTAAATTCCTCTTCTTATAGAAATCACATGTTAATCAAATTACATTTGCATGAAAGCAGTGAAACTCAACTTCATGAATTTGTTTCTTTCTTGTTACATTCTCATTCAAATTCTAAGAAAATGAAGTTATTAATGAAGAAGGTGGGTTCTACACGGGACGGTTCTACACGGGACACTTTTCACTTATACTTCTTCAGTATTTTTCTAGCCCCTAGAGCATAAATAAGAAGTTCTAGTTTAACAAGAACATAACTCTAACCACCAGAGTTAATATGAATACACTCCTTCTTGTCTTCAAGACGAGTTAAGCAGATCAATTTCAATAAATCAAATTTGCTTTTCGATATCTTCATTTCGACTTAAATTCCTCTTCTTGTACAAATCACATATTAATCAAATTACATTTGTATGAAACCAGTGAAACTCTACTTCATGAATCTGTTTCTTTCTTGTTATATTCTCATTTAAATTCTAAGAAAACAAAGTAATTAATGAAGAAGGTGGGTTCTACACAGGACGGTTCTACACGGATGTCACAGATGTCCCGTGTAGAACCAGATTGTCCCGTGTAGAACTTTTTTTAAGGTTCACATTTTAAAGACTTCCATTTACAAGAAATATAAGAGGAACATGTCAAAATAGCTCTTTCTATTTGTAGGGAGAGAATTCCGAAAGGATCTGTGATAGGTCTTCTAGATTTAAAGAAAAATAAACTTTTATATGTAAAAAGGTTCTACACGGGACAATGACAATTTTGACATGCATTTAAATTACACATTTGATTAATATTTCATTTGAAAAAAAGTTGAAACAAGGGAAAGAAGGCTATTGTGATGCATTCATGGAAGTTCACACACTTTTTTATATCATCTAATAGGTTTTCAGGCATAGATGTCCCGTGTAGAACCAGATTGTCCCGTGCAGAACCTTTTTTAAGGTTCACATTTTAAAGACTTCCATTTACAAGAAATATAAGAGGAACATGTCAAAATATCTTTTTCTATGTGTAGGGAGAGAATTCCGAAAGGATCTGTGATAGGTCTTCTAGATTTCAAGAAAAATAAACTTTTATATGTAAAAAAGTTCTACACGGGACAATGACAATTTTGACATGCATTAATCACTCATTTGATTAATATTTCATTTACAAAAAAGTGGAGACAAGGTTATGAAGGCTATTGTGATGCATTCATGGAAGTTACTGATGGATAAAATCAAAATTGAAGAAAAAAATCAATATTAGTTAATGTCCCGTGTAGAACCCACGAAAGAGTTTTTCAAAGTTCAATTTGCTATATCTCCCTATCTAAATAAGTCAGGAAAAGAATCAAAGTTGTTCTAGAAGATTTAAAATGTCTGCTTTCATGTTCAAATATCTAAA
Organism: Maea johnstoni; assembly: GCA_963942565.1. NCBI lineage: Eukaryota > Metazoa > Annelida > Polychaeta > Spionida > Magelonidae > Maea > Maea johnstoni. The sequence goes on along the minus strand of OZ012688.1, from coordinate 36,802,516 downwards.
TCATGATTTAAGGCTTTTGAAATTCAACAAGCCACTTCACTTTTTTGCTGAAATGCCCCGGCATCAGTTCAAACACTGCACCTGATTTTAAACAAATATTGGAGTCTACCAGCATACAAAAATAGTAGTTAGCCACACATATTGCTAGCTCACATTAATCATCCTAGACAGTCAGATATGAAGTAGTTTGGGCACTGAGGGAGAAATTTGGGAAGGTTTTCAACATTGGAAAGTAATCAAGGTATAGGAAGATTTCCCCGACTATCACCATATAGCATCAATATATATACAAAACGGGTAATGAGTCTGCCCGGCACTTTGAGGCGGCTACCCCTCAAAAAATTAGTATTGAAAATTATCCATAGAGGCTTTTGCCAGCCTGAAAAGTGGTTTATTTGGGAAACGGAACATATACAGTATTGGCAACTCTAGTGTATGCAGGTATGAAGTAGCCTGGACAATGAGCGAATTACAACATCCAATTATTAAACTACTGTTTCTGCTGGCAACTAAAATATTACCATATATACATCAATTCAAAATTCTTAACTACCTAGCCAGTATATATCCTGTTCTTTCTCACAACTTATCTAAACACAGATAAAGATAATGTATATCAATGTATTTACGAGTGTCAGTGACCAGGTATACAAATACTTGACAGCTGACAGCTTGTCCTGAAAGTGAAACCATGCAGTTTTTTGAGCAAGGTTTGCTGTTTATGTTTTTCCTCGGGGATACCATTTCTTCTTAGTACCACTAGGTCATGCGAATTTACTGTTGTGTGGGTCTAGCAGTCTTCATTGACAAAGCAGATAGCACTGCCACTGGCAAAAATACTTAGTTTGCCAGTAGTATGTATGGACATGAAAGTCAAAACAACAGGAACCGGTTCAGTCTTTGGGAACCTGGTAACTTGGCTTATATTTTCACCCACCCAGTAAAAAAATGCATTTAAAAATGACGTCGTATCCATTCTTTCGTTACTAGCAAAGCAATGCATCATGAATAGTTCAAGAGATGCAGGGAATTCGGAGTTGACAACAAAGGTAGCAAACCTTTTAAACTAACTTCAGATTTGGAGAAAGAGCTGTCAAAATTTCTGGAGACGTATGCAGAAGTAAAAAGAGAAAATGAGGGAACTCAAACGACCGAGAGAAAGAGCAGCATGCAGTTCAATTCATTTTGACAGTTTTCCGACGACAGCCAGCAAATATCAATAGACGCTGAAAGATGCTTACCTTTAGCAAGAGCCACAGTAGACTCATTGGGATCAATGGTGTACAAGATGCCTTCATATCGAATTTCAGCCTTCGATATGAGGCTTATCTTGCTACCAAGATAAGGTATTCCTCCACTCATGATTGAATTTAGACCTGACGGTCAAACAAGCGAGGATGGAGGCGGATTGTTTCTCAGCACTAAGGTATCCTGAGATGTAGAAAATAAAAATGGCGGAGAGAATAGCGAAGCTTCGCGGATTTTGTCTCTCTAAAAGATGGCGCCACTTTCGAAATCTCTACCCATAAATCTCCGCGCCTTGCGCATGCGCTATTCATTTTGCAGTTTTGCCAGGGAGAAAATGGCGACCGCCAACCCTTTCGATGAAATTTTCAATTCTGAGATCGATGAGAGAGCTATAAGTGCCTTAGTCGGGTCTCTTGAGTCGCAGCTGGCATCACCAACATCTAAGGATCCGCTGCAGCAAAACTCGACGAGCGCCGTAAACAATAACCACATCAACAGTACACAAGTGAGTGGAACTGTTACAAGTATCTCACAAACTGATATCACAGGAGGACAAAAAGCAGGTTCAGTTGCTCATACTGCATCTCAGATTGTTACTATAAACTCAAATGGTAGTAAGATCACCACCTCTTCACCGCAGTTGCTGGGTATTAACTCTCTTGTGAACCCTGCAGCAGTTCCAGGTGGTGGGGTGTCTCTGCTGGCTGGACTAGGTGCTAGCTCCACTGTTGCTGGAGGTGGCACTACAGTGGTGTCACTTCAGCCCTCATTTACTACAGCTGCAGGTCTGGTTACTACAGCCTCTGGTTCTCTAGGAAATGCCACTATAAAAGTGGACAATAATGTGTCCCAGGTTAGTACACCTGTAGTGGTACCTGTGGGATCAAACAATACAGGTACAATCCCACTGAATGTGAAGCCCATCAACAGAGTGCAAACTGTCAAAATGAACATCAATGGTAAGGACATTACAGATGCTACCAATACGACAGGTCAAGGAAGTATAGCTAGTAGTGCCATTTACAATCTCGCCAGTATAGCTGCGGAACAACAGCCTTTAGCAGTGCCACCTGGAGGACATCCGCTTGTGACGCAACGACTCGCTGTGCCCACGCTAACTGTGCGGGAACAGTTAGAACAGCAAAAGGATATAAAACCAACAGTGACTATCACAGGTAGCAACACATCAGTGCCAAAGCCACAGTTTGTGGTGAAGCAAGAGGCACCAAAACCTCAGGTCCAAATAAAGCAAGACGTGAAACCGGTTGTGGTAACTAGTGCTATCATGTCTCAACCCCAAACTATTGTGAATATGGTCAATGCAGCCATGAAGGGCACCTCTGCTGCAGGCACAGTACCTGTAACCAGTGTTATTACAATCAACAAACAGGTCACATCGCATCAGCCTGGTTTGACAGTGGTGCGGCCGACTTCCACAACAACGTCAGGGGCTCAGATCCAGATTGTGACAACTCCTCGGTTTTCAGGGGCTGGGTTGACGCAGCCAAAGACACTTGCCCCACGGATAATAAACACACCAGTGCGCATTGCAGCAGCTCCACAATCCACGCAGGTAGTGGCATCTAGGGGTACTATGGTAAGTAGATTATTTTGACATTCAAAGACAACCTTAATCAAATACTTAATTCATTATTTCAAACATTGGCTTATTTTATTGATATAATTGATAGATCTACATAGACTGATGGGTTTCAAATTTTTTTTAAGTATTGTGCACATTATTACTGCCCAAACTTGTAAATGATATAATGCTTTCAAAAATATGCCTCTAAGTTAATTTTGTTGATTTCAATTCTTTAGTTCTATATCCATAGCATACATATTCAAATGTGGCAAAAAAAAGTGTTAAGCCAACTTTCAAAGAGCATATTTACCTAATTGATCTTAAATTTTCAAAGAATTATTAAGCTTTGAGGAATTTTGAAATTAATAAGCATTTGAGCTGTCACTGCCCTCTCACTATCTAACTGCCCTCTCCATCCTTATATATTTTGTGTATGTTTAAGCATACTTTTCCCTTCTAAGATGATGCATTGTTTAAGTCCTGCACATATTGTTTTTTTCCAGGGGACCATAACTCTGCCGGCAGGTTTTCAGCTTCCTCCTGGTACAGTCCTTATGAAGAACGAGCAGGGGCAGATTGTTGTCATGCAGCAAGGCACACTGCAACCCCAACATAATTCTAGCACCATCCCGGGCACTGCCCAATATAAGTTACACAAAGTACAGGTGAGGTTTTTGTTTCAGAAGAAAAACATCTGTATGGCAATTGCACTGCAGGACTCGAAATAAGTGGGTGCCAGGAGCTGAGTGCTCCTTGAATTCTCCTGACTTAGCCAGGACCCATCCTACCTGTCTTTTGGACAGGCAATTTCCTGAAAAACTCCTTTTTGAACAGGCATAAGTTTCTATGAAGAATTTTCAATTTTAACTTTAGGAGGGTAATAACCAACTGTTTTCCTAACAAACCATATTCTAGGACATTGCTGAAGTGTAAAATGCCCTTTTTGACACAATAGGCTATTCAATGTAGTTGGTATTTATAAGATTTGATGTCGATTAGAAGCTAATTCTGGACGGGCAGAAATTTTAGAATTGCTGTTTTGGACAGGCATTTTTGAAATCCTGGCTAAGACCCTGCATCTCCCTCAAATTTCTGCAGGGCTACCTAGATGATGTACTGGTTTCTATACACAATTCATCTCTAGGTAGCTTTAGAAGATGCAATTGGGCTCCCTGGATAAAATCTTAATTTCGGGTCCTGCACTGCATTAGCGAAGGTGTTGAAACTGAGTAACCAAAATGGATTAAATATTCGGTTATTCTACCATTGAAGGAAGTTGCAATTCTTCAGATAAACATACACCTAGTGACACTTAATTACTTAAGGCAGCTGCTTAAGGGGATGTGTCATATCTTTTTGAGTTGTGTCCTAACATCAAGAGTTTAAAAAATATTTTAAGGGGGACCACAATATACTCAAATTTCAACCACATTCTGTATGCATAACATTTATCAAAATAGGGCATGATATCTTTATACAATGTCATGGGCACAGTGTTAGCCAGCAGGGTGTCTGGGTGTCTTTTTGGATACTCAAACCCTTAAAAAGCACCCCTTAGGACACCCAAAGAAATTTGTGAAGAATTTCTTAAGATTTCAATCTCAAGCATATAATTGAATTTTCGCATCTCCATATAATTCCCATGACATTGTATAAGGATATCATGCCTTATTTTGATAAATTTATACATGTTTATGGTTGAAATCTGAGTGTATTGTGGTCCCCATGGTCTTAGCCAGCAGGGCGTCTGGGTGCCTTTTTGGACACCCAAACCCTTGAGAAGAACCCCTCAGGACACCCACATTTTTTTGTGTGGAATTTCTAAAAACCTCAATCTCAATCTTATAATTGAATTTTTTCATCTCCTTATAATTCCCATGACATTGTTTAATGATATCATGCCTTATTTTGATGAATCTATACATGTTTATTACTGAAATATGAGTATATTGTGATCCCCTTTAAAAATTTGGACGCCCAAAAATGTTACAGCTGCCAATTTTAGGCACCCTGTTTCCAAATACTGGCTAAGACACTGGTGGTCCCCCTTAAAAATTTGGATGCCCACAAATTTTACAATTGCCAATTTTAGGCACCCAGTTTCCAGATCCTGGCTAGGACCCTGGACTCATGGGAATTATATGGTGATAAAAAAATAATAATTGTGTACTTGAGATTGACATTTTAAGAAATTCCTCACAAAAATGGCTGTCTTGAAGGGTGATTTTGAATGGTTTGGTTTTTCAAAAGATACCCAGATACCCTACTGGCTAAGACTGATCATGTAGACATGTAACCCATGAGTCTAAAACTCTAAATAACGTCCTTTTGAAATGCCGCAGCATTTTTTATCCACACTTTACAAAGCCAGAGTATTACTGTTTGATTGATTACAATGTTTTTCGGCCCCCCTCATTTACTTTATATTCTTCTGAAGTTACCATGTATTGGTAGGGGGGGGGGGGGGGGGGTAGTCATATTTAATTAGCAGAGCATCATTTATTGTTTATTTGTTCAAACTTTTTTTAGTCGTTCCCTCAAAGTCCTGTCGCATCTTTTAGAATTCCTTTCAACTAAACCTGTGCTGAGCACAGGTGAAGCTAATTGTTATTATTAATTTTATTTATTATTATTATTAATTTTTATTAAAATTGATTTTATTGTGATTGGTATTGCTGTTGTTTTTATTGTTACTCAACATTATTATTATCATCATTATTATTGTTATATATTAACAAGTCTGATTTATCCTGGCAGCACCAGACGGTGACCACGGCCCAGGTGGGTCAGACGAGGACGTCGCCGGCTGTCCAGACCATGGTGACGGTGCCGCAGAGCAAAGGTCAAGCGGTCGTGCGCATGCCGATCGCGTCATCGGTCAGCACAGCCACCACCGCCTCCCCTGCTGCCTCCATTACCGTAACCTCGGTGCGCCCTGGCATGCCCGTCCAAACTGTTGTTCAAGCGCCCCGCACCACCGCCGCAGCAATGACGACACAGGTCGCTGCGCCGCTAGGAGGTAACTCACTCTATTATTGTCAGCTTTGGAAAAGAAAATCAGTTATAAAAAGTATTAACTCGTTCACTTGATTACTTTGAAAATTGGGAACTTAAAATGGTTTTACATAGTTGAGTTGTTTTAGAGAGATTTTACTTCTCAAAAATTGCTCTGGACTCCTAGAACTTGATGTTGGGTTACCAACAGACCATATATTATAGGCTTGTTTTTTTTGGCAAAAACTGTAATCCTCATATTTTTATTATAATTTTAAGAAAATTAAATGAAGTTAAATCCTGGACTCTTATGATTTTTCTTTGGGTTTGATATTTCTAAGTTGGTGACCGCCTGGTCCCCCACTTCCAACACTCTGAAAGCTAATAACTTGTGCCATATTATATGATCAAACATTTTGATGTTTATTTTTCGAAGGATTGTTATGTAGATAAATATTTTTTTTACCTTAAAATTCAATCATAATCCATACCATTGCATTATGCGTTTCTTACTATCCAATGCAATCTGTTCTGAATTTTTTTTCAAAATGGTTTCCTCGGCTGATCAGAGATTCGTAGAAGAGAATTCAATATTGCTAGCATGTTATGATATACATGTGTATTTGTGACTGAGCTTATTTTGACTTGATCATATTCATTACAGCGATGTCTAAAAAAAAGAATGTATGAAGTTTTTATGGGAAAAAAGGGAGGGCCTTGGGGCTTTTTTGCAGGTCATATATGATATTGTTACATGTATTCAAAAAATGTTGAACAGAAGTGGTGACCTTGTTATGTATTGTACCTTGCTGTTTTGCTAACAAACTAACAACTAACAGTATAAAGGGGCTGCCATCATAGTTGAGCAGTCTAATGTATTCTGGATGTCTCACCACTGCACATGGTCTGCAGTTTTTAGGGTCTGGAATACCTGCCAACTTAATGAAGCAAGTCTACTGGCCAAGTAAGGCAAGACTGTTGCCAACCCTATAAAATACACTTAGTTTAAAATCATGTGAAATCACCTACAGGTAGGAGTGTGATCGGTATCCAAGGTTTGGAATCGGAATTGGTAAAAAAAATCCCGATTCTTTCCGATTCCTACCGACGTATACAGCAGCAGGAATCATAGCATTTAGGTGAAAAACTGTATCAGGTGCCTCATTGTTATATAACATTCCCATGCTAGAATGCGCTAAATGCTTGAGCAATCTATCGGTAGGCGGGAAGCAGCACAGCGAGATGAGGCCCACACAGGATCTTAGCCAGGATTTCAAAAATGCCTGTCCAAATTATCAATTCCAAAAATTCTGCCCATCCAGATTTAGCTACTTATCTACCTCAAATCCTTAAAGCAACTTCATTTAATAGTATATTATGTTTAAAAGGGCAATTTACACTTCAGCTATGTCCTAGAAGATTGTTAGTTATTAAAATATTTGGTTATTATCCCCAAAAAGTAAAAATTGAAAATTGTTCCCAGAAATTTTTGCCTGCCCAAAAATGAGGTTTTCAGGAAACTGCCTTTCCAAAAGACAGGTAGGATGGGTCCTGACTAAGTCCCCGGGCCCACGCCTTGTTTCGTTACTTTGTCACCTTATTGCATTGCAATAAGGTGACAAAGTAAGTCTCAATTAGTATCAACTCTTTGCCGATTCCGGAAAACGGAATGATCGCTATGAGATTTTATAGCGATCTTTTCCAAGGGTTCAGCGATAGCATCCGTCCGATTCCTTGGTATTGATTACACTCCTACCTGCAGGGAGTGTATGTTTAAGTATGTAACCTGAAAAGTCCATGCCTTTTCCTTGCTGAGGTGGAGGTGGGTAAAGTTTGAAGTTCATTTTATACAAAATTTTATATAAAATTCAGGAAAGAAAAGAACATGGAAACCTTGAATGTTCTCTAAAGCAGTTGATTTTGAATTCCATTGGTTTGAAGAACATAAAATTAAAAACAAGCCAGGAAGGGACATGAAAGCTTTGACCTCAAAATCTGAAAGTTACGATACATTGGATTCCTGAATGTACATATTTGTTTTTATTTTAACGATAATATTTGCATGCCTTTGTGTGATGGATGAAAGTAAGTTTGAGTGTGTATAGGGGACCTCAACCTAGGATTCAAGAAGTATGTGTTTATTTCAAGTGAAAACAATGCATGTTGCCATGGTTTCAGATCGTGTGGTCGGTGGTCGTCCCCACCCCATGGGGATGAGGCCCCCGATGGGGCCCCATCACCCCTATCATCCTCCCTACTACCATTCTCCTCACCACCACCATCTCCACCACCACCATCAACAACAACACCACCACCACCAACACCATCATCACCAACAACAACCATCGTCACGGCAACAGCAGCCGCATCCGCCATCGCAGCTGTCGCCGTCGCCTCCGCAGCCACCACCGCAAGGTTGGTACGGTATGGTCAAGAGCGCTCGTCACATTTCAGGGATCGGTCTTGATTGCCCACACACCTCTCTTTGCATGCCATACTTATGTATCTACGGACCTAGAGCTCGGTCTAGACATGACACTCTGCTTGAATCACTTTGGAGAGTTATAGACAAATAAAGGCTCTCTATATTATCTTTTGGTCGTAGATTTTCTTGCACTGTTCTCAAACAAGAATGGAAATGAAGAAATTCCAAAAATATAGGACATCCATGCTTTAACTTTTCAAAACTCACCCTGATGTTATTATAATATGCTAAAACTCTCTATATTATCTTTTGGTCATAAATTTTCTGCTACTGTTCTCAAACAAGAATGAAAATGAAGAAATTCCAAAAATATAGGACATCAATGCTGTTACTTTTCAAAACTCACCCTCATGTCATTATAATATGCTAGTTGCTGTTTCCTTAGATGCTAAAAGGCTCTCGTTTGAATCTGGCCTGTGGGAAAGTAGTCAGTGACTTGCAACTATTTTTTTTTCTTTTTTCCTCTTGACTTAATCCACTATTAACTGCTGGCTAGTTGTGGTTCAGCTTCAATACTGAAAAAAAGTGACAATAAATAAAATTCCAAAGAAAAATTAGATTTTAGTTGCAAATTGAGTGACATGTCTTAGGCGAGTTCTAGGTCGCCTTATCTGGTTGTGGTACGCACTGTTGTTTGTGCCGTGATCAGACAATTTTCTCTCTTGATTACAACAGGGCTTACAGAACTGAAGGTTTTTGTTCCCTACTTGCCTATCGCCAGGGTTTGACAATAGGGGCTTTTGCTATTAAAAATTGTTTTTGACCAATAAACTTTTGAGTTTAGCAATTTAAGTGGCCAACAGAAACAAGCTTTACCTTTATAAGGAATGGTATTCATTCTATCAGTGATAGCCAGTGATACCCCTGAAATTGGGTATGAATTTCTCTGGGACCCTTATTTACTGAAGATTGGGGTATTGCTTGTTCCAACTTCAAACGGTAATAGTTGACCCCTGCTATCAGATTTTCCAAATCTTAGAAATATTTTCTGTGCTGTCCCTAACATTAACATTAAGAATCACTGTGATAGCATCAAAATGATGGTCATGTGAATATTTTGTGTTACATTAATTTATATAATACCCCATTGCTTAATTATTTTTTAACTCCATATCTTGATATGGTACTCCATATCATGTATGTGTTTCAAAAGCAGCCCTAAGGTAGGCATGAGGTTCGAACAAAAGTCTTTGGTCAAGATTTCGCTTGGCTTTTCCTTCTTGACTTCAGCTTGGGTGAGATTGATTGATTGACCAATCAGAAATGGGAATCAACGAGACTGTTATTAAAGCACACTGAATATATGATCAAGACAAACCAAATCCTAGTGCCTTGAGCCCAAATGAAAGCTCACATGTTTGTTACTCTGCCTGCTTATTGGTGGACTTGCTTAACCTGAACTTAAATTGGTTCATGATAAAACGCACCCTAAAATCCCTTCCTCCTTAATTTGTGGACTTTTTGATTTAATTGAACTGGGAGCCAGATCAGAGAGATGGACTAATAAGGACTTCCTTTTTAAGCCAAGGGTCTTGCAATTTCACCATATGAACATTTTCTTTAACTCTCCTGATAATAAATGTTAGGAAGTTGTTGCTTATTTTTCCCCTCTTGTGAATCTATCTACGTATGGAATCAGAAGTCTGCAGTTTAAGTATCCACAGGTACTAATAGGGAATATTGGGAATTGGGGAAAAAGAGGTTCCACCCAGAGGTAGCTAATTTCTTTTTCTGGGTAGGGAGATGTTCCACTGAGAAAAAAAGAAACACGGGAGAAAAGAAGTTCCACTCAGACGTAGGGAATCATTTGGGGAAAGACATTCCAACGTAGTCTTAGTCAGCAGGGTGTCTAGGCGTCATTTGGACACCCAAACTCTCCATGACATTGTATGAGTATATCATGCCTTATTTCAATAAGTTAATACATATCTGTGGTCGTAATCTGAGTATATTATGGCTTCACTTGAAACATAGCACTAGAGCTCCAGAATTCTATATTTGCTCATTTTTGGCACCTTGTGTCTAAATACTCGCTAATACCCTACACTTCATTCATTAGTACAAGAACCTGTGGGAAAAGACATTCCACTCAGTAAAAAAATAATCATGTGGGAAAAGATATTTCACACATACATGGAAGATCATGTGGAAAAAGATGTTCCACTCAGAAATAGGGAAAATGGGGGAAAATATGTTCCACTCAGACGTAGGGCAATTCATTGGAGAAATAAGAAATAACTCAGAAATAAGAATTTGAGAATTGAGAATTTGGTTAATCAGGGATACCTGTTTGACTTGGTTTGGTGCTGGAGAAGCTGGCTCTGATAGCTGAATGGTATAGGGCATTGCCACTGACTGCTTGCTCTCTCTCGCCATTGCCTGGCATCAAATCTTCTCAAGGCATGTGATATAGTTACCAGTGACTTGGGTGGGGTTAGTCAGTGGTTTTTCCCAGGCTCTCTTGTTTCCCCCATCATTAACAACTGCATAGTCATGACATAGCTTTAATATGGCTGAAAAGGTGATGATAAAAGAAATCACAAATTAATGATGATATGGTGTGGAAAGGTTTTAAGTCATCATGACATTCTATACCTACACTACTACACCTTTTCCAATAATACAGGGAAGGTTGGTGGTTTTCTCTGGGTACTCCTTTCTCCTTTCTTTGTAGCTAATGACTGGTCACAATCCAGCTTTCATATGGCAGAAAAAGGAACAACAAACGAATTACAATTTAATCCAAGCAAGGAAACTGGGAAAGGCTAAATACACTAAATCCTTGCAAACAGATGTTGATGAGTGATGTGGCTGAGATCATCGAGCCTTGGAATTCACAGATTTTAGTTAGGCCTTAAAAAAGAAATTGTTTGTTTCCTGTAACAGCCAAAAAAAATAGGGTAGGTAGGTCGGTAAAAAAATATTTTTTTGCATTATTTTTTTGGTCAAAAATGTGTGTTTTATGCATGTTTTACGATGATTGGGAGTATGGAGGGCAGAAAAAACTTTAGGGTAGGGATTTTTTTGAATAAAAACTTGTTAGGGTAGGGTTACAGGAAACAAACAACTTTTTTTAGGCCTTAGGACTTGTTCTGATAAATTAACGTCTGCCTATGGCTTCAGGGTTTATCTACATGGAAGTACAAGTTTCTTTTTTATTGCAATATGACCAAGATTGTTGAAACTAAAGAAATATTCAACAGCAAATTCATGGAGAGATATTTAGAAGGTATTTCTAAAGAAAGGGGTTCATTTTCTGTCTTAGTATTAGGGAAATTGGCCATCACCACTGGAGTGGGCTTGATCTGTAGGGATTGTAAACATTGGTTCTGATTCTAGTGACCCCATTACTTGTTCAATGTTGTCCTCCCTCATATTAAGATGATTCACAAATCATGGAGCTATGTACAGCAGCTTTCTAATGAGTGTCACTTCTTGATTTCAGTGGCTCAAGGCATTACTTCTTGTGTCTGTCCTGTTTAATGTTGTGTCTTATCTTTTTTCCCAATCCTATTCATCATCAAGGTTTCCTGGAAAGGTCAGACAAAAATTAAAAAGAGGATCTGAACGTTTTGGAACAAAGATAGTATTTTTCCTGTTCCTTCGTATAAATCTCAACCTAGGTTTATTTGCAGAAGGTGGTATACTATAAGTCAACATTCTTGCTGTATAATATTTTTGTTCAGTTTTGTAAGTTCCAAAAAGGATGATACTTTTTTTTTCAAAATAAGATTTTTTTATCCTCTCGAAAATTCAGTTCAATAAAAAAATCTCAAAATCTTTTCTTTTTTTTTTTTTTCATTTCTAAAATTCAAAACTAGATTACTCATGAAAATCTCATATTAAAACATTACCTTAATTTCTAAGGTAATTCCAGTGTCTGGCCACCAGTAGACAAGGAGTGTGAATAGGTTTGTCCATCAGGTGGTTGATCTAGGATCCTTTGTCTTTGAGACACAGGCACCGGTCTTGCACACTAGTGCTTGTGCATACTAAAGGGAGGCATGAATAGAATTCGGGTGTCAGTTACAGATTTCTGGGGCATTTCGAGGTGCTTGGTCTTATCTTGGTGATTGGGTAGTGGTGGCAACAAAAGGGTTTCTTTGGGGGTTTCAGGGTTTTACGGCATATTTTGGGTGATTGGTATAAAAATAGCTTGCTTTATTCGTTTATACTATTTGCACTTATTTCAATTCTTCATTTTGTGTTCAATTATTCAATGTATTAACCTGATTGTGTTCTTTATAAAAAGCTTATCATGTATTTGTTCTTTACTGATTTGCTTTCATACTGATTTAGTATGTGTAATCCTAATCATTTTTTTTTCTTTCTGTATTAAGACTTTTGTTGTGATTTTGTAATCAACAGAAAATTTTGATTATGCAATTTGCTGCAAATGCTTAAGGCACCAACATCTGTGTTGCTCTTTTTTCCTTGTTTAACCTGGAACCTTAACTTCTAATTTTAACAAAATAACATTGACTTAACCTCACTCAACCTCATAACACTTTCTGTTTCAAAGGTCCCCTGATGGGCAATATTGTTATTTCTGTAATTTAACAAAATGAAATAGATACTTTTGTTAACTGCTAACACTATTCATACCTTTCAATTTTGTCTTTCACTTTCCAGATTTTCACCTTTATGGATGAATAGTGCAAGATTCAAGCAGTGTTAAATGAAACAATTATGTCTTCTATTTATATATATATATACATATATATATATATATATATATATATATATATATATATATATATATATATATATATATATATATATATATATATATATATATATATACACTGTATATATTTGTATGCATCTGTTTGCTACTTTGTATCTGTTGCACCGTGGTTGTCATGGGAGGGATGTTTGTTGTTGCAGGTGCTTTGCCGACGCCTGTACCAATGAACACTAACATGTTAGAAAACGTAAAAAAGTGCAAAAATTTCCTGTCCACGTTGATCAAGCTCGCATCGGGGCAGCCGGCCAATACTGTCAAGAACGTCAAAGAACTTATTCAAGGTCTCATTGTAAGTATGAGTTTCATATTTTCTCCAGGTCTAAAAAATTACTCGCTGGCCCCCAATATTCGCGGTTGCCGTCAATCGGAGCATTTGTTGTCGCGATTCCATGGATCATCCACTCAGATTGTTGCAGGAGCTACTATTACTGAATTATAAAAATCATACTTTAAGATACTTTATATTTTGGGATCTACTTATTATGAGTAAGGCATATTTGGCACATACACGAAGCTTACTTTTAGAGGTGGGTCGAACACCATCTGCATATGATACACAATCATTAAGAGAACCTTTTAAGAATGAAACGGTACAATACAGTACTTTTTGAAACGATAGCAGTAGCAGTACCTGTAATTCATAACCATATCCAACCTACCGGGGCATTTATTATTTCCTGACTTAGTGATGCAGAAATTTGGACAAAACAATATAGAGGTTGATTTTACTTTTTACTTTTATTTACCTCTCTCCTGACTTGGCGAAACAGGTATAAGAAAGATCCAGGGTAACAATCAGCTTAGGGTAGTCTAAGTGGTTTATAGAAAGGTTATATAGAGAAATATCTGAAATCTTTTCCTTTTGTAGGACAATCGTGTGGAGCCTGAGGCTTTCACGGAACAGCTGCAAGTGGAACTCAAGTCTTCGCCACAACCATACCTGGTGCCATTTTTAAAGGTACTGAAAACCATCCTTTGACATTCCTATTGAAAATAACTGCAGTATTGTGAGACAAGACAGTAAAACATACTCTAAGAGAGGAACATAGTCTTAGCCAGCAGGGTGTCTTGGTGTCATTTGGACACCCACAGGACACCCACACCCTCAAAAATCACCCCTCAAGACACCCCCGAAAATTGTGAACAATTTCTTGAAATGTCTATTTCAAACATAAGAATGAATATTTTTCCCCTTAATTTAAGTACCATAACATTGTTTAGGGATATTATGCTTATTTCGATAAATAAGTTCATTGTGTAATTGTAATCTGAGTATATTGGGATCTTCCTTGAAAAATAGGACACCCAGAAATTTATTCATTGCCATTTTTGGGCGACCTGTACCGGAGAACGACAATTCTGTAGAAAAGACATGAATAGTGAATTGAATATCCAAGCCAGTGATTTTATCAATCTACGACAAAGTGTAAAACCAGCAATGAAATATATGAGCAGTTTCTTACCTTGTTTCTTTTCATTATCACTGCCTTTTATAATTGTTCCTGTTTGAATCTATTTACAGAAAAGCCTCCCTCTCCTGCGACAATCTCTATGTATGAATAAGATGCACATTGATGGGGTCCGACCCCCGCCCACAAGTGTACTGCAACAGCAAGCTGTCTCTATATCAACAGTTACCATGGCGCCCCAGACAACAACGCAAATGTCATCCCCTCATACCACCACAGTGAAGCAGGTAAAACAGGTAATATTCCAATGTTTAAGTAAAAAGGTAACTGTTTTCTTTTCTCCCACAGCAGTAAAACTGGTAAATATTTCAATATTTTATTTTTTATTGAAAAGCTCAATTATCAGTTAAAGTAAAAAGGTAACTGATTTCTTTTCTCCCTATCAGAGAACAGATCAGCCAGAACAGTGTCTCTCAGCTGATGTTACCACAGATACAGCGGTCTTTCTATGTTTTTCTTCGACAAATAAGTACAAATACTTTGAATCTTCCTAAAATGGAACAGAACGATGTTAGGAATGTTTCTGGTTCTTTATTTCTGGTATCTTTGGGACATAAATTGTGATGTTGCAAGCTATATACATCATCTCTAGTAAAAGGTGTGATGGGTCTTCTTTTCTGTCAGAAAACCAGCACAATTTAGATGAGCATCTGTCAGCTGACAACTCAATTTACCAACTCTCGTTATCTACCAGTTTCAAAGAGCACTGTATATTGTGCTTTATCGCTCTGCTATACAAAAGGAAATAATAAAAATTATGCATTATAAAATTGTTATCTAACTTCTTTCAGAAAAGCGGCATAATTCAGACTAGTATCTGTCAGGTGATGGCAAAGCAATTTATTGACTCTTGTTATCTTCTTTCTTTCAGAAAAGCGGCACGATTCAGACGAGCATCCGTCAGCTGACGCCACAGCAGGCGCAGCAGCTTCAGCTTCTTCAGCAGCAGCACGGCATCAAGATCCCCGCCCACCAGGCCAAGAGTCTGCTCGCCGGCAAGCCCCTCGGCACCGTCGCGGGCGCCGCACCCGCCACCGTCAGCGCCCTGCAGTCACATGTGCAGGTCGGCAAGCCGCAGATCATCGTCAACAAGCAGGTCGGCGGCACACAGCATCTGGTGCAGCACAAGGAGAAGAGGAAATACGAATCAGTCAGGTAAGTAATAGTGGTGCTCCCTTGAAATACGAATCACTCAAGTAAGTACTAGTGGTGCTCCCTTGAAATATGAATCACTCAAGTAAGTACTAGTGGTGCTTTTTTGAACCCTTTTTTGGCTGAAGTATCGAGTACAGCACAAGGAGAAGAGGAAATTCGAATCACTCAGGTAAGTACTAGTGGTGCTCTATTGAATTCTTTTTGGCTGTAGTATCCAGTACTGCACATGAAGAAGAGGAAATTCAAATCACTCAAGTAAGTACTAGTGGTGCTCTTTTGAATCCTTTTTGGCTGTAGTATCGAGTGCAGCAGGAGTAGATGGAGTACAAATCACTTTAAGAGTAAGTAATAGTGTCACTCTCTTGAAAGCCTTTTGGCTGTAGCATCAAGTATAGCAGGAGTACATGAAATACACATCACTTTAGTAATTACAATAATTCTGGTCCTTATAGCCCTTGCTATTTTGGAGTTACTTTTTTGATCATAGCATTTTACAGAAAGTATTTGTGGAAAAAAAAGATATGAAACAGCACAATTCCCTTTTGGGGTAACTTTCCATGTTTCGCATAATTTTTAATTATCACAGCCTGTCACAACCAAAAAAATAATCAGGCTTTAACAATTTATTTGATTTTACTTGTTTCTTTTCAAGAGCTTGATATGGTTGTTGCTTATTTGTGTATTTCAGGGAAGATGATGACATCAATGATGTTGCCACCATGGGGGGTGTCAACTTAACGGAAGAGAGTCGCAATATTTTAGCCACCAACTCAGAGTTGGTAGCCACGCCCATGAGGTCCTGTAAAGACGAAAATTTCCTCAAGTCAAAACCACTCGCAGCCAGACTAAAAGCAATAGGTGAGTTCACAACAGTTTCTAAATTTCAGTGCTGATAATTTTAGATCATATTTTCAAACTTGTATCTGAGGTGATGATTTTTGACAAATTCATGGTTAGAATACTTTTAAACACATAGAATAAGTGTGCGTTATATTTATGTAATTAACAAGTTGATTATCTAACATGTTCATGACTGAGTGACCCAAACTGACCTGATTATATGCGGAGCAATACTCTTGGCACGTGGGTTAACATTAATTCTTGCAACGCCCAGAATAGCCTGACTAATTTGGTGATAAGTCTCTAACAAAAGCAATTTTCAGAAAATACTTTTAGGAGATTCCCACAAATCTCACCCAAATACTTTGTGAATTTTATGATTAATCCCAATGTTATTTTCAAAAACATCTTGAAATTGAGTGCTGAAATTTTTAGATCAAATTTCGCAAACTTGTGCCCGAGGTGATGCATTTTCACAAGTCTATGGTTAGAATACTTTTAACCCATTCACACTTAGAGTGGCCAAAACAGGCCTGAAAATTTTGATATTTATTTTGGGGAAAATACTTTTAATGAGAAGCCAAACAACAACTCTCCTTCAATTATTTTGTGAACTTTTGCTTTATTCCTTAGTTATTTTTAAAAGTATGAGACTAGTAGATGATACTTTCAAGAGTAAGTCTGAGTGTGAATGGCTTAAACATTTGGAATGAGTGTGCATTACATTTATAATTAACAAGTTGATTATTTAACATATTCATGACTGAGTGACCCAAACCGGCCTGACTATTTTGATTATGTATCTGTAAAAGGAAAGCACCTTTTTGAAAATATTTCTAAGATAAATGGTCATCTAAATAAAGGCCACAGCCTTCTTTGAAATGTTCAAATAAAAAATGCATAATTCCGAGGTTATTTTCAGAAGTACCTTAGGTGATGACTCTAACAAAAGGAATTTTCAGAAAATATTCGAAAGAGAAATGTTGATCAAAATCCAACCCACAAATCTCATTCAAATATTTTGTGAATTTATGATTAATTCCAAACTTATTTTCAAAAGCATCTGAGTTCCAGATGTCGCTTCAGCAAGGAAATTTTCAGGCAGGAATGGGTTAAAGATGGATAGTGTACTTCAACGTTGTATATGTTTATCTTTCACAGCCAGTAAACATGGTCTAGATGATATGCCACAAGATGTCATCAACTTAATATCTCACGCCACTCAAGAACGGTTGCGGAATATCGCAGCAAAATTAGCAACAGTTGCAGAACATAGATTAGAAGTGTATAAGGTAAGTCATTTTATTGGTTTTCAACCAGAAATAGTTGTTAGAAAATATGTTACTATTAAGGTCTTACGATACTCTATACCGGTGACACCTATTGGGTATTGGACAAACTAAAATAATTTATTACAATTTACCTGACGTCACTGGAAATATTGATAAGAAATTGAATTTTATTGAATATGTACCAATTCTGATTATACCTGCCTATTATAAATAGTATACTATGAGTTTTTTGTTTTTGGCTACAGTGATTTCCATATTCATTGAATTTGTTGTTTTGACACATTTTCAGGAATAATGTGTGATAATCCATGTGTATAAAGTGGGGTTCCCTTTCTTAACAATATCTTATATAAGTATGGGCATTAACAGTAACTATTGAGTAACTCTTTTCTAACATTTTCATGAAAATTTGCCCCAAAAATGTCCTATTTCACAAACTTTGACCATCTGTGGTTCGAAAACAAACCTGATGACCTATCATTTTCTTTGTGTCTTCTTATTAAGAGCATTGTGTAGATAGTGTAGACAAAAATTGGTGAAAATTAAACTAGGCAATTCTGACTTATATCAATTTTGGGTTAAAAGCTCGTTTCTCGAATTTCTTGATTTTGCCCAATAATTCCTTTGTAACAGCAAAAAAATAATTTCAACATGGCAAAACAGTATTTCAGGCAGTGTCAGTATTCTGAAGGGATAAATCTAGCAAAGAAAGACACCAATTTTGGAGAAAGTGATGTTTGTGACATAAAGTGCATTAATTTTTCAAAAATCTGTGAAAAAAAAACTAAGTTGATGACCCCATGATTTTAAGTTGTTTTGAGGATCACTGTGCTATGTTCTTTCCTTATGCAAAATTTCAGGAAAATTAAACTGAGATTTCTAAAAGTGTCGTAAGACCTTAATTGGCGTTAAATTTCAAAACCGAATAAAGAGATTTTGGGCTAAAACTGGAGTTTTTGCTCTGATAGTGTTGTGAGCTAACTGTAAGTGTATGATTAGACCTTTGAAATTAGCCTCAAATTATAAGAAATTATTTGTCAGAATATCTTTGTGAATTGGATTTGAATTCTAATATACATGTATCCTCTTTGTCTGCCCCTCTTTGGGCCCTACATCAAAATGAATGTTGCTCGAATGACATCTAACTTGTGTGTTTCTTTCTGATCAGACTGATGCACGATATGAAGTAACGAATGACGTTAAGGCACAACTGAAGTTCCTGGAAGAATTGGACCGCTTGGAAAAGAAACGTCACGAAGAACAAGAACGAGAGGTGCTGTTACGAGCTGCTAAGGTCAGTAACAAGAACCAAGTGTTTTATTAACCCATTAACACTAATAGCAGCCAAAAGCAGCCTGACAATTTTGATGAAATCTTGCAGGCAAAAGCAAAGTTGAGACAATATATTTGAAGGAGAAATATAGTATTAACAACAACTCTCCTTCAAATATTTTGTAAAATCCTTCTTGATTCCTAAGTTATCATCTAAAGTATTGTATATCCAGACGACAATTTTTAGAGGGACTCTTAAGCATTAATGGGTTTATGGCTTATTTGTCAGTTTTGTGCAATTTGGAATTTTGATTAGTGTCCCTTTTTTTCTGGCATTCTGGCATATTACAGCTAAATCATTACTAGTGATTGTATGCTTGGGACAAAGTGAAATGACTATGCAAAGGTGGATCCCCTTGTGTATAGTGGCTTGATAAGGCCGGCCTTCCTTTGAATCATTTCCCCCATCTCAGACCTCTCAATTTTTTATGATAAAGATGAATTTGATACTGGAAAATATTTCAGGGAGAAATAACACAAGGTAACAATATACATGTATGCTTTTGATTGATTTTGTTTGATATTCAAAATATATTAATATTTGATTTTTCAGAGTCGGTCGAAACATGAAGACCCGGAGCAGCTGAAACTAAAGCAAAAAGCTAAAGAGGTAAGTTGGCCAAAAAGACATTAATTTTCTGAGGTTTATCCTGGCTGTTTAGATGTACTTAGATTAAAGATACACATGGCCGGTGGTGGATAATCAAATATCTTGTGATGCCACATGATAGTTCTTTTGATGAGAGAAACTTCAATCTTGACTCTTCAGTGAATGAGGTTTTCATGTTTGTTGTTGTAGAAGTGTCATGTTTGTCTCAACAAATGTGTCGTAATTATTGTAGCAAATATGTCATGCTTGTAGGAAATGTTTGTTATTGCAATTAGCTGAAATTTGAGAAACGCCCCGAAAAGGAACTAAAATTGTTTTTGATGTTATATATATATATATATATATATATATATATATATATATATATATATATATATATATATATATATATATATATATATATATATATATATATATATAAATTCTCTACATATGCAATGTGTCAAAATTGTCTTTATCTTTTAGTTGCAACAAGCTGAAATGGAGGAAATGCGACAGCGAGAAGCTAACCTTACTGCTCTCGCTGCTATAGGACCACGAAAGAAGCGAAAAACGGAAGGACCAGACTTTGGCCAGGTATGAAATGGGCTTGATTTGAACAAATAAAAGCAACATTTTCGACAACTTAGATAGTGGTTCATGTTCAATTATTCCAAAACATCACCTGTGAGAAGTTTGAAGCTCAGTGGATTCCCATCCACGGTAGATGTACACCAAGTTTAAAAATGTTTATATTACGGTATTGTGTGTTAAATATCCTTTGTCTTATAAGATGAGACTACAGCAACAAGAGTATGGTTGATTTTGCTTCACAGCTGATAGAGAGGTAATAGAACAATAGCATCTGGGCCCAGTGGCTAGATAAGGGTTTATGTCTTGAATTCTAGTGTAGCAAAGACTGTCTCTAATATTCACTTCTAGGGTACAAGAAAAATATAGCTTGCAGAGTACAAGTAAGATTTAAACAGATTTAAGATTTAAAGTCTAGGAGTCTAATCTTAACCCTTCCGATTCTAAGGGTACTTTCATCCAAAGCACAAGAACTCAAAAAGTTCTGCAAACCACATAAACCCTGTCATGTTGGTATTTGTTAGATTGCTCTCACTGAGTACTCTCAGATGAGTACGCATATGCCAGGGTTTCCATCCTTTCTTTCAACTTTTTCGCATCATTTTGTGTTGGCACAATTAGCCACCAGCAGCATAAGGGTTACACCCCTTATTTTAGTGTAACGAGATTCTGCATCTTCGAAAATGACTACTAGTCCTCCGGACAAATGTATAGCCCCTATTTGAATGATTGATAAGTGATTACATTTAAAGCTTAGTGTTGACCAGTGTGTACTCTTTCTCTGTTCCAGTCTGGCTCCGGTGCTGGTGCTTCAAGCTCATCAGGAACACCAGGATCTTCATCCTCAGCATCAAGACCATCTGTAAGTCAGAAGAATGATGAATGTCTTTAAGAAGACAATAGACAAGGAACAATGAATTTATGAAGCGACCATTTATCCGTTATCCTAACTTTATTGTTTAAGAGACTTCTATATATCGTTCTGTTGATTTTGCTAAAAGTTACGATTTTAAGAAGTCACTAATTGAAATTGAATTATTTTAGTGTGTGGCGCATCTTTGTAGGATTTCATAATTGATTAGGAGTGAAAAGGAATACTATATCACATTCTTAATAGGTGTTCACATCTTCAATCTTGAACACAGTATCACTATTTTGTTTCTTTCTAATCCATTTTGGAAATTTCCGATCATTGACATTTCACTTAAAAAAATTATGTTTTTTAAGATACAATTATTGATTTAAAATGGCAGAGAATGTATAAAAATGCATTATTATTGTTTTGTGCTAAAGTGCCCCAATATGAACAATACTAAGTGCAGTGGTTAGTCTAGGAGGAACCTCAAGACAGAATATGTGTTTAAATTTGCACCTTTCATTTTAGATGTTACGACCACGTATCAAGAGAGTGAACCTCAGGGACCTTATCTTTCTGCTGGAGCAGGAACGGGAAACGGCCAAGTCCAACCTCCTCTATAAGTCCTTCCTGAAGTAACACAAGGCCTAGTAGCACCACACAGGTGTAGGTGGAAAAATGAGTGGCAGAATAAAAAAACTGCTGGGAAAAGATACGGAAAAGGGAAAAAAATGCAAGTACATTCTAGTGAAACATACATGTATAAACTGATTTCAAAATCATGTATGCTTCTGGATGCGGAGTGCTGATAGTTACGGATGTGCGGAACTGCCGTAGTAGCACACCAGCAGGTGGCGCTGTGTCGTACTGTACTGGCCGAGTCTGGCTTTGCATGAAGATGCCAGCTTTACTGCATGGCCAACTAAAGAAGCGTCCTTACTGGTCCACAAGTCCCCTTCATCGTAGGGGGCAGCACTGAGAGAGGTACCTCACCCGTACCCTCGGATCTCTCTGTAGAGTGCTCTGCAGGTGGCGAGCGCCAACAACGACTACAATGCATCTAGAGAAGCATCCTTACAGTTCCACAAGTTTAGCTCCCTTATAGGGGGCAGCACCGAGGGAGGTACTTCACAGGTGCCCTCAGATCTCTCTCTAGATCGCTCCGCAGGTGGCGAGCGCCAACAACAACTACAGTGCATCGATGATCACTTTAAGTATGCTTTCGGTAGAAATATGCCGAAGGAAGATTTGCATATTTATCAGAGGCTCTATACAGTACTGTTTGGTCCAGTGGATGGTAGCATCAAAGGACCATCAGTTGACATCACACTAGCTGTGACATGTATTTTGAAATATTCAGCGGGAGCTTGGTTCAGTTCCATACGATCCTATGGATGACTGTGTCGAAGGACCACCAGTTGAAATGAGATACGTGTCTCAGATATTCAGCAGATGCTCTGTGCAGTTCCCTTTTTCACATGAAAGGATCATCAGTCCAGTGTTACTACAGCCATGTTGTTTAACACTATCTGTCATCAGTGAAGAAAATATGACAAAGCAGCATTGGTGTTGATAAGATGAAGGAAATTCATGACAGGTTTTCAGGGAAAGAGGAACCTCAAGACAGAATATTTCTAAACAGAAGAAACGTCCGACGTCGTTTCTTCTGTTCCATGGCAGAGATGGGGTCATGCACAGGTGGCTTATGTACATTTACTGTACAGTATTTTTAGGGAGATTGGCTCGTGGTTAGGCTAGTACAGTGTATTTATTTAGGTTTATGCATACTCCCAGGTGATAGGTGATGTGAGGCTGCATTGCTGATGTGTCAGAATACCTTTTTAGACAGCAGTTAATTACCTGCTCAGCGTCTGATTAGTGGAAATCCTTGATTTACTGAAATTATTCTATTTGAATCAAATTCTTTATCATCCAAGATTATCATGTATAGGTATGAGCAGTAAAAATTTAACCTTTCAAATATTTAATTACCATTTCGGCATTTACATATATCTGCTGAAGTTTATTCTGAATGACTAATTTTAATTTAAGTTACCCCATTGAAATTAGGATTTGAGTTAGTATAATTTTTTTGGAATTAAAGTATGTTCAATTTTCTTCTGAATTAAATCATCTAAAAAAGTAAAATAGTGAAACAGCCAAGAATTAGAAACAAGCAGGATTTATTTCCTGTTTTGTGTTTCAAATTAATCCTATTAAGAAATGCTGCCTTTAGATCTTGGAGAAATGGAGACAGAATGTTTTTCCTTGGTTCCATTTTCCACATTCTATGATAAATCAGTAAGTACCTTACTCACCAAATCACTAACGTAAGTTTGTCAGGGATCTACCGGAGTACACATTATAAAACAAACTCTGCAATAACCGTCATCATGTGAATGACCTTAATGAAAGGAACTTTTGCCCTTGGAATTTGAGTGATTGTATGTTACACAGTGTGGTGCAGGGATGGATGATTTTTTTTCTGACAATCTTTTGTTGAGAGGAGGAAGATCCTTACTCTCAGCCTGAATATCACTGTATGTGGAATTCTCATGATGAAAATGTCACCTATGTTTGGTGATGAACAGACTTTCATATTCTCCTGTACATTGGTCTATTGCATTCACAAAAAAAGAATGGTCTTTTAATCATTTCTTTGCATAAAAATCTGCTGGTGTGGCATGAATCCAAGTATTTTCTTAGCAAGGACGTTTTTCAAAGAATATTTGAAAGAGGTATTGTCGCGTAGTATTTGAGGAATGATTTTCACTCAAGTATTTCCGTACTACCTTTTCTTTGTTTTCCAAATATTTGTATTGTGTCAGACTTTCAGAACATTCTCTGGCTAGACAGTTAAACTACAGACTTATATCGGGGGCAGGTCTCAGATTTCTACTTAGGGAAATGAGACTGCACCATTTGTTGTATTGTTGGTTCCTAGAGGCTATTAAAGAACTGTGTGTGAAAGGCAGCAAATCAAGTAATCAATGAAATTTGTACATATATTTTGGGAGATCTGGCCTCAGATCCGGTCCACTCTATGTTGTGTTTTGTGTAGTATTAGTAGAGAAAACTATATCTATATGGTATATAGCTATTTTTCACATCTTCTTTTAACTTTCTAGCCATTGAAATGACACCTTTGAGGCATTCAGCAGGAGTCTTGTTCTAGCGTTGGTTCTCATATGTTCTGCAGAGAGATGGTTATTGGTTGGTCACATACCTAAATTGTTCAATTTCATGAGGTCAAAACAAAGGGAATCTGAATGGAGGCTAGTGGAATTGCTCTTTATTATTATTCAGGCTAAGCCAAAGCATGCCTATAGCATCCAATAATGCCACACTATTTTGGATATGTTTCGATCTTTCCAAATACATATTTGAAGTGGAGGTATTCAACTTAAATATTGAACTCACAACTCTCCCTTAAATGTTTTGTGTAAATTCAGGTTATTTTCAAAAGCATCATAGGTCATGAGTAAACTTGCTGACCCTATATATATATATATATATATATATATATATATATATATATATATATATATATATATATATATATATATATATATATAAATAATTGACTTTAACCTCTCAGAGAAATCTTTGATCTGGACCCTTTTGGTGAATGTGTGATGACGAAAGCAGCTTGGTAAATGCCTATTTTCTGAAGGAAAAATGTTGCTGGTTTTGATACTAGTATTAGTTGTGGGGTCATTTGTTAGTCATTTGCCTCAACAATGGCTACATCGCAAGGTCCTGATTGGTGATTTTACTACCCTAACAATCCACACGTTAGTCATAGGCAATGATTCCAAGTAGGTTATCTTTCATTTCTAATGAATCTGTGAAGAGAGGAATGATAAATTTTCACTACTTGTTTTGTACTCTGTTGAATCCATGGCACCAGAATTCTTAATTTGTTTGAAATTGCACAGTTCTGTAAACTATCAATATGTGATACCATACACCTGATACATACCGACATACCTTAAAATTGCACAGTTCTGTCAATATGTGACTTATTGTCTATCCCCCCCCCCCCAATGAACACACACACAAGCACACACACAAGCACACACACAAGCACACACACACACACACACAAGCACACACACACACACACACACACACACACACACACACATATATATATATATATATATATATATATATATATATATATATATATATATATATATATATATATATATATGTATATATATATATATATATATATATATATATATGTATATGTATATGTATATATATATATATATATATATATATATATATATATATATATATATATATATATATATATATATATATGCAAAACAAACACACACACATAGAGCAAAGGAAAGTAGCAGCCCTAGCTGTACTGCACCCAGTCTAAGAATGGATCTAGTCATACACAAGTATGAAAACAATTACAATACTGAGATGTTTTGGTAACATTAGAGAGAGAATTATTAATTCTGGTGCCTTGGGTGATGATATTTCATGAATGACTAGTGTTAGTTTGGCCTACATGATGGACAGGATCGTGATATGTTGTTGTATAGGAAGATTATTGTGATAGTTAGTGTGAGCAACTAACCATAAGTGTGTTGGACTACGAACGAGCTTGATTATGGAAATTGACAGGCGCTAAGAGTGACTGCTTGATGTACAGATTCTCTCCAATTGATTGATTGATTGATAGATGTTTAGTTATATTTTAGAAAGGCTAAGTCTCACTTTGATTGTAGCATACAGGAGCAGAATTTCACATAGTATTCTAATGGGTTTTCATCTCTCTAAACGGTAACTTCTCTATAATATTCTTTTGTTATGAGTTGTGAAATGAAGTATAAAAATACTAATGCATGGATGGCTTGGGCCCTTGTACAGTTAGATTTTTTCATGCATTTTGTACAGATATTGATGAATGTTTATTATTAAAAAAAGATCGGTGAAGGACAAGCTATTGCCATCAGCTTGGCTTAGGTGATATTGTTTTCGGTGTAAAACGACTAGATACCGGTCTGATTTCCTTAGATTACAGTTGTGAATAGTTTCTTTCATCTCATTTGTTGTATTAAGTTGCGCAAGGCAAGACACCAAGTTAAGTAAGGTAATGTCATTCCTCTCCTAAGGACAAGAAAAAAATAACTGTTTCTTGCCACCTAAGGATAACTTAACCCTTCCAATGCTTAGGCTAATTTCGTCCAAAGAACTGACGCAAATACTCTTGAAAACCATCTAAACTAAACCCTGTCATGTTGGTATTTATCAGATAGCTCCCACTGTGTACTCTGAGATGAGTACCCATGTGCTAGGTTTTCAGTTGTCTTTCAGGTTTTTTGCATCATTTTGTATTGGTAAAATTAGCCACCTGCAGCATAATGGGTAAGAATGTCAGTATACGTTGTTGAAAAACTGTAACAGAACCATGACACTTGCACTTGATTTGAAGGATAGTCAAACATAACTTGTGACCTGTCATCTTATTCAATATTGCTACAACCATACAGGAATTCAACTCGCATAATTTAACTACAGTTGCTGCCATCTTTTGGGGAAAAGTTAAATTATTCATGTGGTACGTATGATCAATATGATGATACCATCGTCATTTCCATCTTTTGAAGATTTTCGGCAGTATTTCTTTTTACCATTGCTGCTTTGTGAGATGAATATATGGTAGTAATCTTTAGCTGTTTGTATGTCTGTCATTTGGTAGGTTCCACCAATTATAGACGCAGACAGTTGCAAAACAATCACATTTAATTCCTGTGTTTGGTATGTTATCTTCGACTCATCATCGGACGCTGATGTCTAGAACATTGTGAATGGCAGTAAGTAAAGGGACTTGTTTTGTTAACAATTTCACCTCAGCAATGAGTGATAGTATACTTACCCTTGATTTCTCCAATTGATTAGTTGGCCCTACTCTCTAAGAGGGACCATAAAATTCTGTGGTGAAAATCATTTTACTAATCTAGGAAAGCTGCTTTTCTACACATCAATCCCAAGTAGAGTTGTAAATAACTGGCGACTAGGGAAATACCATTTTGAAGTACCAATGAATTGTTAAGAGATCATTTTTTGTGTGGGTTCCTGTGATTTTTATTAATATTATTGTGGTTTAGGGAAAACCAATACCTTTGATTCTTTGGGACATGCAAACATGGTCCAATTTCACTATATGTATACTCCTACCATAAATGGTAAAACACAGTGGAGTTTGAAGTTAGCATTATCATGGAGACTTCCAAAATACTGGTATAGTGACAAATGCTATATATAGGTTCCTTTGAGTCTACCATAGCACTACCACTATTACTCCAGCCTACAAGATCTTCATTCAAACTTGGTGTTTTGTGGTTTGCAAACAAGCACCACAAGCCAAATATATTTAAGGAGTTGACTGTGTACAGTACAGTCAGAAGTAGATTCTACTATGGTAATAATGGTGGACTGTATATATTATTAGTACCGAGCACTGGTTTGTCAATCTATCTGTCACAGCTCCTATGCTCCCAGACAGTCAAATCAAACTGACCCTCTTAGTGAAACGCATTCTTTTGAAGTTGTTTTCTTTATCATTTCTATGCACTTTCTTTCAAATTATGCAAGGTATTTGAGTATAATGGTCTGTCATGAATGAAACGATCTAAACCATGCAATTGACTTAATCCATTCATGTCTGGAGTTCCCCTTGACAAGTATCATCTAAATTAAGAATTCAACCTAAATTCCCTTAAATATTTGATCAAAATTTATAAATCGAATATTTTCAGAAAAATGCTATTGTCAAAAAGATGTTACCAAAATAGATTTTTGGGCACTACAGGCATGGATGCGTAAAGCTCAATGGTTAACACTAGGGATCAGAAAACCTGCCTTGTGTATTTCTGCTTAGTAGTAGTGATAGGAATCGGCTCGGATTTTCATGATCTATCATCGGTTGGGTACAACCGATCTGTGATCGATCATAATCGGTTGCGCACGCTTTCATCCCAGCAGCACCTTTTAGCTATTTTCGTCGATAAGTAAGTAATATTTCAGACATTTCCTAATACTGTTTTTGGCGAAAACAATTTTGCTGTTTATTTCGATCATAATCAATGCCAAATTTTTGGATCGATTAATCATAATCGAAAGCCTTTCGTTTCGATGATTGATTATAATCGATCATCGGATTATCACTACTTATTACTAGTAAGTTAGTAGTATCCTACAGGGTGTCTGTCTACAGTGCTGCTAGCTGCGTGTATTCTGATGCGCAATTTACCCACTCTTGCCTGTGGCAGCCAAAACAGCCTGTACATTTTGATAATACATGTACCATTTTGACCAGAGCATTTTTCAGAACATAGGAGAAATGTTGATCAAACCAATCACGTTTCACCAAATATTTTGTGGATTTGTACTTGGTTTCAGACTAGTTTTCTTGAGTAGCATTTGTCTAGAAGACACTTATCAAAGGTGCAAAAACTGCCTGGACATTTTTATGATATCATTGTGACCAGAGCAGAGAAATTTTGTTCGCGATCCACGCAACCGCTTTTCAAATATTTTGTGGACTTATGGTATTTTTCAGAGATATTTTGTCTAAAAGAGACCTATCAAAGGTATCTTCAGGCATGAATGGGTTGATGCTGAGACTGTTCTCAATCTTGTTTGGATGAAAGCCCTTTTAACCCTTCCAATGCTAAGACTTCTTTCGTCCAAAGCACAAGGAAACAAAAAATGTTGAAAACCATCTAAACCCTGTCATGTTGGTATTCATTGGATAGCCCTCGCTGAGTACTCTCAGATGAGTACCCATTTGCCAGGGTTTCGGTGATTTATCAGGTTTTTTGCATCATTTTTGTATTGGCCAAATTAGCCAGCAGCAACATAAGGGTTATGACTTTGCTATTCTCATGAAGTGGGTTGCCACTGTTGAAGAGTGACTAACCTGACAATCAAGGTACTTGCATATTCTTTTGGTATTTTCTATGCTTAAGAAATTAATATGATGAAATCGTTGATATTCATGCAAAACATAATTGAGGGGTCTAGTGTCAATTATCTGTTGTACAGTAATAAAATTCTGTGAATTTAAAAAAATTGTCCTGTAAGACAAGAGGAACATGTTAGCTGAAAACTATTTTGTATATATATTTAAATATATATTTAAATATATATTATATATATATTAAAATATTTCAAATATATTTGAGTAAGATAAAGAGGAACAGTCACCTTGTAAAATGGTATTCAAAATGGACTTTGATATTATTTTCAGCAGGTGACCTAAGCTACTTTACTTCTCAGTCAATGATGTTGAGATGTTTGCTTCAAATTTTAAAAAGTATCCTTCGACTAATGAATGAGTACTTATACAGCATTCCTCCCAAGCAAAAACATTTTCTAGAATAGATGCTTAAAATGGGAAATGGTGAGTCAACTTTTAAAATTGGCTAACACAAACTATGTAGGAAATATTATGAGCTGCTTTCATGTCTAGAAAGATTTTTTTTTTATTGTGTTTCTGACCATTTTCCTATTAGAGGTCTGTATTGGAGCATGGCAGTTGATTTGACATGTATAAACTGACCAAGAGCTAGTCCAATGGCTTTATCGGAATCCTTTGTAATTATGAATGTCTCTGCATTTTGTAGAGGGAAATAAATCAATTTGTATTATACTAAAAACAGTGTTGTTCTACTTTTTGCCAAATGTTGCATGTATGAAAGTTATTGGATGCCTTCTGTCCTTATTGACTTTACCCCTAATAATTTGGCTGTAAGAACAAAGATTGTATATGTGTAAATATTTTGACCACACTGATTATTCAAAGGCTTCTAAAAATTTTAACTTGTTCCACTATTACTATTTCCACTAGTATTGTCACTGTCTCTAAAGGATTATAAATTTGTGTTTAATCACCGCAAGAGTTCTTTGAAGATAGGTACAACTGGGCCTATATTGTGCCCAAATGGGTTTACTTAGTAAGTTACTATCGAGCATTCAAACAACACATATATTTGTAAAACCAAGAGTATATATGCTAAACTAAGAGATACTAACTCAACTTGAATATATCCAATCTGTAGGGGAACAGTCAAGTCATGGGAGCTGCATGTCTCCCATTTTCCACAATTTTTGGTGCGTTACACAGGCGCTAAGAGAATTTAAGAGAATTCTGGGAATTAGTAGCACCATCAACCTGCAGCATGGTGAACAAGATGCATGTATGCTTCCTTTGGTGCTGGCTCACTTCCTGGCATTAATTTAAGTCTCGTTTACACCAATAGTCAATATGTTAGAGTGAGAGGGAGTGCAAGTCCAAAGTTGACTTCATTCTACAAAAGATAAGCAATTAATTTTGCCTTAATTAAAATATATGACTTTGTGGTTTATTACTTGTATATACCTTCTCTTTAGTCATTTCAAAATAAATCAAGCCATCAAATACAATTAAAATATTGACACTTTAAATAAGAGATTAAGTGTGTTAAAACCAAAAACTGAAAGTATCTGGTTTGATAAAGCATTATTCCAAAGATTGGAAGAAAACATTTTTTGTTCAACGTCACATTTAGAGACTTTTGGGAAGGTTCATTGTTCATTTGTCTTTATCTTTTGGATTTGTATATATTTTGAACTAAATGTGCATGGAAATATATATGCAACTTAATGCAACCTTATATATGTCTAAAATTAATTTATGTTTGGTGCAAAGTACCCACACATGAGCCGGAATACAACGAGTACCACCCGGATTTTGAATCGAACGCGCTATTTTGCCTCTCGCGCTTTCTCGTCGACCTACCGCGAGATTTTCCAACATGTACACAGTCACATGATTTTGTTATGTTCTGCAAGTCTACTTCCCTGGTCAAACAACAAGAAGTAGGACAGCCCCTGGCACGGCTGGACAAGCCTCCTGGGACGTAAATATACGAGTATATGATGATGCCGGGCCCGGAAGAGAGGGGTGTCCGTGGCACGGGGGGCCAAGTTGACGGTAAGTCTCTAGAGCTTGCAGCAGACGATGTGGAACCGTAGTCAAATGTAAGGCAAAGTCCCATGGCCATGTCTATGAGACTATGACTATGACACCGGTCGCCTGTCACCGGCCTGTTTGGCCTTGGGTGTCTGATGTCACATTAACCTGAGCTTTGATATTTCTCACTCTTGTTTTCAATATTGCACATAATTCAGTAATCTTTGCAGGTTTTGTAAAGTGGTTATTGAGAACTTGACATATCTGATAAATCAGTTTTTGAGCCACACACTGACAGCACAGTATTTGACATCTCAGATTATCTGAGATAATTTACTGTTGGTTGGGATGGGGAGGGGTGGGTGGCAATGGCTAAAGTGTCTTAGATTTACACCATTAGTGGTTATAAACATAGCAACAAAAAAATTCTAATTCCACCATTGACATTTCATTACAGGTGTTGTCAGCACTGTTTTTGTGTACTCCTAATGTTTATTAGGATTTTAAAATGGTCTCCTTTGAAATAATTGAAACGTTACAAAAAGTGTGCATTTATTGCAAATTTGCCTCCCAAAAGTTGTGTTGAGTAGTCATTTCGGTATCGCCATTTCATTGCTAGTAATCTAGACTGAACAGCTGTATGAAAGATTACAGCATGAAATAAATGGGCTTATTTTCATTCTTAAACATGCAGCAGGGTCTTAGCCGATTTTTGGAAACAGGGTGTCCAAATAGAGGTTTCATAGACTTTTGCGTGTCCAAAGTGTGGTACAAAATACATACTACTTATAAGATAGACCCTATACCTTTACATATTTTGCTTTTTTAGGCCAGATACTGCTTTGTGTGTCTTATAAAAGTGACGCTACAGCTTCTACATCTTCTATCTTTTAAGAAAAGTCATCTTCAGCAAATTCTGACATAAACTTTTGGGTGTCCAAACTGTCAAAAAACAGTGTTCTGCGTGTCCAAATGACACGCTGGACGCATTACGGCTAAGCCCCTGACATGCAGGCACCTGTTTAAGGTCAATTATGCTTGTATTTTGACCCCCCACTAAAGAAATAAAGAAAATTCCCTTACACCATTACAATTTAACACAACTACATTAGATTCTATTGAGACCAGGAAGTAGCGACTGCACTGAGGTCTTCAACACAGGAAAGCAAGTTTAACATCAGCTCCCTGCTATAAAAACAGGAAGTATTATCACTATTATGAAATGATTAATGATTTGTATGTACCACATCAATCTTGCAGAGGCCACATCATTTAACGTAGTAACTGTGTGATTTATCCACTGATTTACATGTCATTTCTCAGGCTTCGACTAGAATGTCATGAAATGATTGATCATCAAATTATACTTGATGATTATCTCAGCCCATTGGATGGGAAATGAGGAATAATGGTTACAGAATTTATAAACAGTCTTCATTTAAACAGTCCATTGGCATCAATTGGTGAATCCCCTAAACCTTTGCATGCCTAGAATTCACACTTTAAAAGAGTATGGATGGTGCATAATTATGAATTTTTATGAGGAAACGAAGTAGGATCATCATCTCTGACTTATTTACCTTGATTTCAATTTAGTTATTATAACTGATTTCAAACAGCCAATTTTAAAATGAATCCGACTCACTTCTATTGATATACCTTCCCCAAAGTGAAAGCAAAAAACGTGTATTATAAAAGCTCTTGTACTCCCTCATTGCGCTTTGTGCTTCTTTGCACTTATAAAGATCCTGATATTGCATCTAATTTATAGAAGTTTATTGTTACATATATAGTTAATTAGCTATATAAAAAAATGACAATCTTATAAAATTTTGATCCACCATAGTCATGTGACATATCAAAATGATTATGGTGATTCAAGCACAACATACTGACTGCCCATTGCTTTCATTTTAGAGCTATACATGTAGGTTGCCTTATGAAGATGCGATAGGCTCCCTGGAAAAAATCCTTATTTCAAGCCCTGGTATCTATGTATAAATGATTGTTTAAGCCAAGCTGTGTGATATCTTTTGATTCTTCTTGATTTTAAAAGTTATTTAATCAAGACATGCTCAGTTTTTACTCAAAACAGGCAGACCTAAACGCAAATGCCTGGGCAATAAGAGTTGGTTGTGCTGGTTTTTGACGGCAGGACGTCTATGTAGATGTCAGTTCACTAGTCAGGGGCAGGTAGTGCATAGAGGTACCTGTGTGTGAGGTCATTGGCCCATGGCAGAGGAGGGACTTTTATGTCCCAGGGTGCTATAGTTACAAGCAGTTTCACCTGGATTGACTGGAGTCAACGTGTTATTATGTTAGGAAGGTGACTGCCCTATTTTATTCTTCCAGCTTTAATTCAAATATTGGGGAGATTGAACTCATACCTCATTTACTCCAGTTTTTTTTTCACAGATTTCCAGAATTTTAAGAAGATAACTGTCCGATTTATCTCAGCTTCCACAAATTTTAATAATGTTAATGGCTCAGGTTACATGAACATGCAGAGCTTTTAGGAAGCTGTAATACTTTTCAAACTATACGTAAAATCTTTCTAAATGGGACACAAACAAGTTTATACAGCCCATTTAGATAAAACTTGTTGCATTGAAATATCCCTATTTCAGGATAGAATTATTGCTTAAGTAGTGGCCTTTGTCAATAATTTCATGAAAAATGTGTGGTTTATACAAATGAAATAAAGATATCACAATACAATCAATATGTTGGAAATTGATTTTTTTCCGTGAGCAGCCTTTATTCAGTATGGTCTACCCATTTTCACTAATATGCACTGCAAAGCTTTTCTCACCCTGCCCCTAGACTAGACTATTTGGTGCCTGGTAAAGTGGTAATAGAAAAAGACTAGACAGAAACATGTATGTGACTGCCTATTAATCTAGGCTAACCCTACCCCTATCTCCCTCTTCATGCTATTGTAAAATGACCTCAGGAGGAAAACCTACCCCAAGTCCCCAACCATTCATAAATGTTGATTTTTGAGGGTAACCCTTTGACTTGGGAGGATGTTGGGGAAGGGGAGTCTCTAAGAATGTAAATTTGGTCTATTTGTGTCTATGCCATGGGTATAATCCCTTTGGCAAACGCTAAGGACTAATGTGCCAACATGACTCTGGGCTGGTCACTTAGTGGTCAGTCAGTAGCCAGTGGCAGGAGCTCTTGACCAGTGCTACAGGGTGCAAGTAAAATGCTTCACAATGGTGGATTATGCTGTGATTATATACTCATTGTTCGTGGTAAGTTTT
>OZ012688.1:36713082-36765582 GCA_963942565.1 Maea johnstoni | reverse complement strand
CTCTGTTTGACCGCATGCAACCTGTTCAAGGCACTCTGGACGCATGCGATCAATCAGCCGCACGGAGGTATTTGTCATATGTGACCAGGGCTTTAGATCAATCCCAAAAAATTCATAAGAACCTGTACTGTTGTACTGAACAGAGCAAGTTATTAGATGATGTAGCCGAAAAAGGTATTGTTTTTACAATGTAATACTCTTACAGTTTATGGCATTTCATTTGCTCAAATTTCTTTTTTTTGTTTTCCAGAGATGACAGTGGCTCTTATTGACAGTGCCTTTGATAAAGACGAGAATGTTCGGGAGATTATCTGCAGTTCTCTGTTTGACCTTGGCCGTAAGCAGCCGGCTATGGTGCTTAGTTCCTGCCACTCCTACCTGGTCAAGCATTCAAAGGTGAGTCATAATGGCAAAAGTGATGAAACCATTAACCTATCAGCTGCTGGTGGCTAATTTGGCGAATACAAAATAATGCAAAAACTTTTTTAAATGACCGAAACCGTGAAACATTGATACTCATATGAGAGTACTCAGCAAGAGCTTTCCAATGAATAAGGGTTAAGATTGTTTCAAAAATCTTTGCATCCTTGTGCTTTGGACAAAAGTAGCACCAGCATTGGAATGGTTATGGGATAAGACCATATATCACTGATCGCTGGTTGGTTGAATTTCTATTATCATCACTTTTTCTGCCATATTTAGGCTAAATCATGAATAGCCAGTTGTAAGTGATGGAGGAAACTGGAGTTCTCGTCAAAAAGCACTGCCTAACCCCAAGTCACTGGCAACATTCTCACATGCCCCAGCCAGGATTCAACCCTTGACAGTGGTGAGGGACAGTAGCTGTGAAGTTAGACCACTTGTTCGTATGCTGGTCAGTGGTTGACCAGTTGGTGAATTTAGATGAATATTTATGATTATAGTTTTCCAGTAACTGTTCTGAGCTCAATAGGTCCATGAAAGATCCATGAAAAAATTGTCAGTTTTCTTCCTGGTCCTGCAGGTAGTTGTACAAGTTTCAGATGCAAAATATTGAGACAATAGATTGAAAAGGGCATAATTTCACATATTTGGTCAATTTCATTTTATTCATTTCCAAAGAAAATTAAATTTATTCATTTTTGGCATGTTATAGAATTAAACGTGGATAAACATAATTGAATTTATCAATTTTTAACCAATCTCGACTTGATAAAAGATTATACCGCAACCAATAAATGTACTTAGTCCAAGCAGAAAAAAATATTTAAAGCGTTAAATGTGAGATTGTTATTTTTCTGGTTGAGTCATTTCCCAGGGTTTATTTGACCTGTGATTCACTGTTATGTAGACTCCTGTCTGAGGGCAGCCTTCAGGGCAGATGCAAGTAGCACAAAGGCCATAGGTTATAAACCATGACGGCTGAAAAAACAGATACATCTAAGCATGCTGATGAATATATGTATTTGTGTCATGTACACCGTTACATCACAGGTAGTCACTTGAATACCCATGATAACCCATCAGTATTTAAACAGAAAATCATGCAGGGCTCAACACTAACACTTAGGTGAAATATGTCCTTTGGGCCAAGTGGGCTGCAATTTTTAATTGTCTATCTAATACATTGCATGCCTAACCAAGGCTGAACAATTACCAAAATGGTACATGTATTTCCTGACAATTCCATTATTGAGGACATTGATTACTTATTTCATTATTTAGATTTACATATACATGAAGTGGTTAGAAACACCTTTATATACACTTAACAATTGTATCCATTCATTTTCCACCACAAAGTACCAAAGTGTGTAAATGAATGTTCATGTCACCAATATACCTCATCAATAGTAAGTAGCACTAATGTCATTTAGGGATAAACTGATGGTCACATACTTTAATGACCACAAATTATATCGAGCAGAAGACATTAGCAAGAAAAAGAAGTGCTATAATTATGAAAGGGTTATAGAAGTAGATTATCTTATTATTGTATCTAAAAGAGTCTTTGTTCTTTCTGTTTTTCAGCTCCCCATGGGACACAGGGTAGTGATACTTAACACAATAGAGAAGGTGGTTGGAGTGAGTATTGATACACTCTCAAAGAGTCTCGCGGTGGACCTCATCAAACAGGCTTCAGAAGAGCTCACTCACTCAAAGGTATGGATACTGTTGTATCTGTATAAGTTTAACCCTTATGCTGCTGGTGGCTAATTTGGCCAATACAAAATGATGCAAACCCTGGCAAATGGGTACTCATTTGAGAGCTATCACTGAGTGCTCTCAGATGAGTACCCACACGCCAGGGTTTCAGTAAAAAAAAAAGGTTTTTTGCATCATTTTCTATTGGTCAAATTAGCCACCAGCAGCACAAGGGTTAAAACATGTGGTCCTGAAGAAGTTTTTATTTTAAGAAAGTTTTTTGTTTATTTTCCTGCATGTTGACTATGGCCATCATTTAATACATGATAGTATATACCTGTATATTTGATCGAAAAAGTCCTGGAAAAGTTACTAATCCGACATATTTCAGTGATCAACTTCTGATTGTTCTCATCTGCACATTACAAAATAGGTTTTGGTTGAAACTCTGAAAATTTTGTATTTCTACCTAGTTCAATAAATTGTATTCATACTCAACAAACCACGGCTGAAGGTAAATAAAAATAGTCAGGTAACAAGCTGAAAAAAGAGATGGGAAAGGAAAATAATTTCTATAAATCAACCCAACTGTAGGAACCACATCTGTGACATATTGATCTGACACCTGGTGGTGCAATATAGAACTAGTTAATAATTCTTTAACCCATTAATGCTCAGGAGTTCTTTTTGATATTGCCATCTAGATCTCTAATACTTTTGATGGTAACTTTGGAATCCAGAATGATTTTACAAAATATTTTTTGGTAATATTCTTATTAACCTTTCTCCTTCAGTTATATTCTCAATTATGCTTAAATCTGAAATATTTTATGAAAATTGTCAGGCTGCTTTTGACTGCTGTGAGGATTAATCCTTTTGATGCTGAGAATACTTTCTTCCAATGCACAAGATTGCAAAACATTATGAGAATCATCTTAACCAAGTCATGTGGGTATTCATTGGAAAGCTCTCGTTGAGTGTTGTCAGATAAGTACACACGTGCCAGGGTTTCAGTCATTTCCCAGCTATTAATTATCATTTCACGTTGTCCAAATTAGCCACCAGCAGCGAAAGGGTTGATGGGTTAAAAAAGAGTGTATAAAAAGAAATCTATACAGGGCTCAACGGTCCCCAGAAGGACCAGGTGAGCTGGTGGGGCTACCTGACTCCAAAATCAGGTAGTCCCGCCAGCATTTTAGGTAGCCCCGCCATTTATTCCAAAAAGGCAAAAAGGTTCTTTTTCCCCCTTTCCATGTTAGTGATGGTAATTATGCTTTTTTCTTCTAATTTGTAGGTTGCATGCTTAAGGGATGCTATATTTTTCTTTTTTTCGCTACCATTTTGTACCATTTTAGTGGGGAACGTCCCCAGGATTCAGGTAGTCCAGCGGGACTACCTGAATCCAACTTAAGGTAGCCTGACAGGGCTGTTTTTGGAATTCAGATCTCCCGGGAGATGGGACTCTGCTATATGTTGAGCCCTGCTATATTTTGAGTAATGGAATATAAACATATATGCTACTTACCTAGAGCCGTGCTATTGAGCAGCACTTGATCATCAGTTTACAACTTGGAAAACAGCTTTTTTATTTTTTTTTATTTTTCATCCACTGTAAATAGCTTTTTTACTGTCTCCATTTATTCAGGTCAATCTGTTGTATCAGATTGAGAGTAATGACATTAATAATGCATTACATAAACTACAGAGAGAAATAGATAAATTAAAATTCATTTTGACAGACAATAACAAATTAAACATCATTGCTTCATAACTGTAGTATACAAGATTATTATTGTGTGTAAAATATTTTCTTGACCAGAATGTGCACCCTCAGGCACCAACATAATTTTCAGATTTTACTCACTATGCAGGGCAAGTAGCTAATGATTTCTACTTGCCTGACATAATTTTTTACTTGGCCGAAATAATTTATAGGCATGTATTTTTATCATCGATTTAATGATTTGAAAACCATTTTCTTTTCATTCTGTTTTGTTGTTTACATATCTACTATGGGTATTTGTGCCATTTACAATATTAAGATGTGTTTAGTGTTCAGAAAATCAGCTTGCCCATTCGGGCAAGTGAAAACTTAAATGTACTTGCCCGGAGGCACTTTTTTCAGAAAGTCACTTGCCGGGGCAAGCGGGCAAGTACATATGTCGGTGCCTGACCCTTTATTTTCTTGCCCTGAATGTGAATGTTTTTTGCATGTTTCAGGAAGTTCTCCCTGATTGGCAGACGGCTGCTAGCGGGGTTCTCGTAGCTATTGGCGCCAAGTACTGCAATGAGGTCATGGAGGAACTGTTGCAGAAATTCCAGCCGGGAACGCTACCCCATTTCTTCATCATACAGACAATGGCCAACCTGGCTGCTGCAAATGGTAAGGGTCATCAACTAGCTCTGCAAATGCCATAGGTCACACATCTTCAATGATCAGTGAAAAAATATATTGGGTTTTTACAGTCTTTCTTACAATCTTATTCCTCTAGCTGTAGCATTCCAAAATGGCATTAACTTTTTTTTCAATATATTTATTTCTGACCAAAGGAAATTTTGGTCAGATATGTGAAGAATGCATAGTCAGAACTCAAACTTCTACTCTCCACTAAATATTTTGCAGAGTTAAATTTCATTTATTATTTTCATAGATATGATAGATGCAGGCAATGTCAGTTTTCTAGGGCAAATTAAGGCATGAATGGGTTAGACTGTAACTTTTTTTTAAATTTGAAAAGTTTTTTGTTTATTGCATATCTCAAAGAAGCACAATTATCTCATCTCATTTTACATAAAAACAGTATGAGAGAGAAATTCCACTTCAAAAAAAAGATCTTCCTCACTACTGTAGAACACACAATGTACGCGTCTGTTTATATATAGCGTACATAGCATGTGGTTCCGCTTCGCTGTACTTTTTTCTTTCTGTACTGGCGCTGTCAGCGGCAGCTACCGTCGCTAACATAAAGATACGCTATGATGCAAAAACTCCCCAATTCGCTATATTTGGGACACGCGTCATATGTGTGTTCTACAGTATTGACAACAAACCTCAATATGATTGTAACTTTGTAAGTGTCTCACAACATTTTTTTCAGTGTTTGATATGTGCCATATATAACTGATACTGGTAACCATGGGATTGTTTATGTACTAGTGCCATGTCTCACCTCCTTCTACAACACCTTTTTCAGTGTATGGTATTGTGCCCTTTCTGACTGTGATACTAGGAACCATGCTGCCTATAATGGGAATGGCCAAGCAGGACAACATGAGATGGGTCTTCTCATCAGGTATGTTGGCAGATTCAAAATGTCTCTCCATTTCTCAGGAAAATTGGTAGAATTCAATGAAATTTCCATTACGTTTTACTTGAAAGGATATTTGAATCTTTATTTAGATGCTTTATTAATGTGTAAAAGGAAATTTATCTTTTTTGATGTAAAAAAACTAAAAAGTTGTCTTCATTATAGGTTTTTAGAAAGGGCCTTATTAAAGATAGCACAGTGAAAATGTGAAAATGTAAAAAACATAATAAAGATCATCTGGATATTTAGTGTGTGATTCTAGCGGTTATGGGACTAGGAGATCTGAGTCCCTGTTTAAGTATTGAATCAGGCACTGGTATTTTCATAATTTTGACTGAGGTAGAAATGTACAGTTTAAGTCTACTTCATGATTTTATGAAATAAACTTTTATGAAAAGTAACAAAGATTATACATTTTGAAAAGTAACAAAGATTATACATTTTGAAAAGTAACAAAGATTATACATTTTGAAAAGTAACAAAGATTATACATTTATTCTCATTATTTTCAGCACTTGCCAAATTCAGTGAAGCAGTACTAGATTACGTGGCCAATCTTGAGCGTGCCCCGGACACGTCCGTCAGGAAAGAGGCCTTTGCTGGAGAGGTCTATGCAGCCTATGATATTCTATTCAATATCTGGCTCAGGTCCAGTGAACCAAAGGTTAGAGAATTGTCCAAATCTCACAAAAAGCATCTGCTTAAGTATATCTGTGATTTTTATGAAATGTGATTTATGGTTAACTCTTATAGTTACCAGAGAAAACCATCACTATAAATATTTTGTAAATTGTTTTCAATAATTTCATTTTAAATATTTACTTTCAGTTAGTCAATTTAAATGATTTAATCCAACTATTCTGAAACCTTTTTGCAGGTTATAATGGTTAGGATTCAAAGGGAGAAGGGGGAGATGGATCTAGAAAAGTTCAAAAGAATTATAGTAGTTTTGCTAATTTTGAACTATGAACCAGAGACCTGAATCTTGTATCATTTCCCCAATTTTCAGTTCTAATCTGTCTGTCGTGAGCACATTGATTTGTTTTATGATAAGGAGCCAGTACTTGGCATCACTGATATGAATGGATAAATATAGCCTTTCATCCCTATTTTTAGAAGTGGAGCACCTCCAAGGTTCTTAATGTTTGACTTTTGTAGCTGCGTTTGGCTGTGGTGGAAGCAATAGGGCAGATGACACACATCATGGCAAAAGATAAACTGGAGGAACAGCTACCTAAACTTATACCTGGGATTTTATCCCTCTACAGAAAACATCCAGAATCATTCCACATCACACAGGTATTTCAATTGTATTCCGTTGAAACAGCTCTTTATATTCATATTTGAAATTCTATTACTAATCAAATAGAGCCTAGGTTATGTGCATCTCTGATTCCGAAGAGAATTGTCAGTTAGGTTCTCATCAACATTTCACCATTGAATATTTTCTAAAAAAATATTCTGATGGTCAAAAAACCCAAAATAATCTGGGCATTGCCTGCTGCAAGCATGAATGTGTTAACTAACATACCTGGAATTTTAACACTTTAATTACCTTTAAGTGCTCTAAGCAATTCCATTTATGAGGGATGTATTATAGTGTGACAGACCAAATTATGATTTTATCCTCAGCCTATATTACAGACTTGTGTTATTAAGAATTTATTAGTATTTATTAGGTCATGATCAATAAGAGAAGGTGTATTAAATGTTTTTGTTTTCTATCTATAGGGTCTTTGTATGGTACTTGATGCAGCCACTGAAGGTGGGAGCCTCATTCTGGAGCCTCATATGGATAACCTTATCAACGCCCTCTATCCACAGGTATGTAAACTATTGTAACTGACATTTGAATAACGTTGTACCAAACCATTAGAATGATTTTACTTGCTAAGGTAAGTTTTAAGTATGAACAGATTTTTGCGTTATATAGATAATTATTTCAATACTGAATATTTGATTCAAGTATTCTGATAGCCTAGATGTTTTGTATTGTAACTGACATTTGGATAAAGTTGAAATGTACCAGAACATTAGGACAATTTTACTTGCTAAGGTAAGTTTGAAGAAAATTTCAGCGCAGAGGAGCTAATTTTTGAAAGTATGAAGAGATTCTTTGCTCAAGACAAATGTATTTATTTTTAATACTAATTATTTGTTTTACTCAAGTATTTTTATTGCTTAGCTGTTTTGTGGTGGTATTTGATTATTTCTTTGTTTTGTTTTCTTGTAAGGTGTGTATTCCACCTGACTACAATAACCCGGTGACAGTGAAGAACCACAATGAACTTCTAAGGTGCTTCGCAGTAATA
Source organism: Maea johnstoni (assembly GCA_963942565.1). NCBI lineage: Eukaryota > Metazoa > Annelida > Polychaeta > Spionida > Magelonidae > Maea > Maea johnstoni. The sequence goes on along the minus strand of OZ012688.1, from coordinate 36,757,838 downwards.
GGTAAGTCACATGTTCCACAGGTCATGCTATGTATTCCCATATTTAGATATATAGCATTAACATTCATAAAAAGACATTCTGCATTAGTTGAAAAAATGTGATCATAGGAAATACTTTGCACTGTGTTAATATTTGGCTGTTTGATTAATGCATACTTTGTGCACCCCTTGAGTACACAAATAATAAACTGTGCATTATTTGGACATCCGATCCCTATGCTAGTATAATTCAACATGCTGATATAATAGCTTGTCATTCAACACCCATACACAATAACTAAACTGATCAAAGGCAGCTGCCAGCTTACTTTATATGTGCAAAATTAACAGGGTATACAGTACACGGATAGATAAGTAATTCATTGAAGTGATTAAATTTCAACAAGTTGGCCATTTACATAAGCACAAATCAGACTTGAAACTGTACATAAGACTTACAGTGTCTACTCACTATTCTATTTAATATAGATATACCCACTGTTTGTAGGATATTGTTAGCACTGCAGCTCATGGAAAACCCCATCAATATCTTTTTTGACTGATGAGTTTTACTGGGATTTGAATATCAGGAAAAATTTTGATGTTTAAAAGAATGTTTTCTAGATTATCTGATATTCAGTTTGAACTGTATTGTTATCTGCAATGGTGAATGTTTCACCTTTCTTTTGGCAGTTTTACCCAGTGTCTGTGTTATGAGTTTGAATGAGTTCTGGGTTCATTCTTAATATGGCCAAACGTAGCTCTCACTATATTGGGGGGGGGGGGGTAATATTAAGAGAAATGAAGTTAATTGCAACATGAATTCCCTCCTTTAAATGATTTGCAATTTTCATTCTACGAATGATTAAGGTGATGGGTACCATTGCAAACAAGTTCAAAGCCCTGTCCCAAAACACACCTCAAAGCAGCATAATCCTATAACTAGGTGTATCTCCAGCTTCCTGAGTGTTATCAGGTAGAGAATATCATCGCCACCTGTCATTATTCAATCCATATTCTGTTTTATTTCAAAATTTACAACTTTACTGCTGAAGATTTTTACAGACCATAACGTTGAAAATTTTAGTTAGAAATCTCCTCACCAACTTCACTTGGTAACCTCACATGCTCATAGCTAGCACCTATTTATAGCATCCTGACCACAAGCCATTGTCTTGAGATCGTCGATGTGTATCTTTGTGCAACTCTCTTTTGTTTCGAGTGCTCGGGAGTGATCAGCGAGGTATGTCCACTACTATCAAAGGGGTTCCCATGCCTCAACACACGAGATTTCTCACTAGAATTTTCAATGTTATGGCCTGTAAAAATCTTCAGCAGTAAAAAATCAAAAAAATACTTTTTATTGGGCATAGTCAATGATATCCCTAAAGTAACTCTGAACCTGCAGTAACCATCACCTGCGTAATTAATGAGAATATGTCATTTGAAAAAAAAGTTGTAAAATTTGAAATAAAACAGAATATGGTACCCATCACCTTAAACGAATTGATGCCCATCACAGCCAAAAGCAACCTGATAATTTTGACAAAATCTTTCAAGAAAAGGTATATTTTGAGGAATATTTGGAGGAGAAATGTTACTAAAGAATGGGAATTTAATGCGAGTGGTTTATTCTGCCGAACCTTTCCAGGCGGGGTCAGTTCGGGATAATGAAAGTCGGATGTATTATTCCTGTCCTTAGAATATTAACCTTTCAAGGGAAACTATAAAAAATGAATGGTTTACGTTTGTATGGATTCCAAATAAAACTGCTATGTAGTAATTCTATCAATTAAGCCTAGTATTGATACAATGTTGTTCTTGTCACAGGAAACTGTCTTTGTAAGTCCACTCACTTTCTTTTTAATTACAACATATTTGTTTTTAGTACAAAGCTATTCAAATAGAATGTGCATTACTTGCATGCAGTGTGAATATGTAGCTAATATATAAGTTCAGTCAAAAAGTCCTCTTTATTAATTTGTGTACTTCTGTTATAAGTGGATTGAAGGACACATGTTCAATTTTTTATCAAAAAGTACAATGGTTTCTTTTAATGGCTTGCCAAAATTCCCAAATATACATATTGAAGTAGCTATTGAATAATACTACATACTTGACAATCCATGATTGATCTGTGAAATATATTTACGATATGTAAATGTCTTCTGGGTGGACAGATATCCAATAAATTATGTACTTGATTAGCCTATCTGAAAATGGGATTTTTGCTTCAGGATTTCATAGGTAAAGCTTTAGTAAACTTGAAAATGACCCTGAAGAACGGATGACAAACAGGCTATTTAATGGCAAGAGACAAAAAATAAACATAGCTCAGGAATCTAGTACGAACCCTGCCCTCTTGGAATGCATTGATGGTTGGCCAGGAGATTTTGCATGATTGATATAGAGACCTAGGATCATTTGCTGATTTATGACTTGATACATGTACAACCACTATTGTTAATTATAATCAAGCACTGCCATTGCCAATTATTTTTTTTGTACTTGAAAGAAAATTAATCTTTAATTATCTGTTGTAAAATCTTAGGATTTTGTTTTTTAGGACATTTTCACATTACTTTCGCATGGCACAGATTCATTTTAAACTTAGCCCCTGCATGTATGATATATTACACCTTTGTAGTTGCCCAAAATTTGAAAATTATTTACCAAGATAATGATCAAACTGTGAAGAACAAAATAATACAGTACTTAAGTACACAGTATGTAATGAACTGTTATAGATAATCCGACATCAAACATATATAATTATTTTCACAGATATCAGTGGTCAAATGATTGTTTGTACTTGATTCTCTCACCGCAGAAATATTCTTAAATTTACTTTTGCAAGATAAGGTTATTGTGTCTTGAATGTTGAATCTAAAACTAAGGAAATATTAAAATTAGGAATTGTATAATGAGCTTGGGTGCCTAGATTATCCTCAAGGGTATTCATAATATTTCTTTTTTTATATGTGAACTACCACAATTTCTGTCAATTTATTTTCAGCAAAATCTTTTTCGGATCGCCTGGTTGGTTGGCTGCTTCAACGCCTGGAAAATGTCAACGAGAAAAATCGCATCGGAAGTCTCAGTATTATCAAGCATCTGGTCAATGCTGCAGGTAGGTATAGGTGATACCCCTTTCCCCTACCCCATTTTAAATATATATCCTTGGTTTCATCACTTTCCTGGTTAACAGCTGTAAAGGAAAAATACTTAATGATTTGAAGACTTTTTCAGAAATAGTTGAGAAATTTGTTTGAAATCTTACAGTTACAAATAGTAAATGTAGTATCATGAGTAAAATTCCATAATATTCTGGATGTATTGTTATGGCCCCACATTTTCTGTAGCCCTGGGCTAGTGGTAAGCTGGACACCTAGTACAGATATCCCTGTCTTTCTCTTTGAGACTATTGTATAGAAATACTATTCTTTTCCAATCTTTCTGCACGTATTTATTGATTTATATGCTGGTATTTTTGTAGGTCCATTGATGGAAGACAAGCATGCTTTGGTGGTGTCCGGCCTTAAGATAGTGCTCAATGAAACCAATAATAAGGTACTGTACTAAATCCTACTATTTGTGCAACTCTGTGGCCATCAATCACAATGTTCATATGTTAGCAAAGTTCATTACTTAACTACTACTAATGTGTTGTTTAACTCTACCAATGAAATAGTCTGTTTGATTTTATAGTGTATAGTATCAAATTAAAAGGCAGTTGTCTTATCTCAAGTAAATACAGAAAATTGATTAATTTAAACAGCATATTTTGCTTTTTTGGTAATTAACATATTTTTCCATTGTCCAGGTAAAGGTGTTTGCCTAGGTGAAAATCACCATGGTGTAAAATAGTTACTTAGAGCTTGAGGGAGAAGAACTTATGGTTAAGTCAGTTGAGTGACAGTGCATCAATACCATCATAGTTCCATGATTAACATCTTTTTCTCGTTTGTGCAGGTGAAGAAGGCGTTTATAGTGCACACTGCATCATATTTGGAGATCCTCCTAATTAACATATTTTTCTCGTTTGTGCAGGTGAAGAAGGAGTTCGCCCAGGTGATTATCACCATGGCACAGTTACTTGAAACTGGAGGGAAAAAAGTTGATGTGGAGTTTATTGTGTGCACTGCGCCATACTTTTAAATCCTCCTCATCAACATCTTTTTCTCGTTTGTGCAGGTGAAGAAGTTGTTCTCCCAGGTGATTATTGCCATGACTCTCCATGGTTACTTGAAACTGGAGGGAGAGGAACTATTGGTGGAGTTTATTGCGTACACTGTGCCATATTTTGAGATCCTCCCAATTAACATGTTTTTCTCGTTTGTGCAGGTGAAGAAGGTGTTCGCCCAGGTGATTATCGCCATGGCTCACCATGGTTACCTGGAGTTGGAGGGTGGGGAGCTGATGGTGGAGTTTGTGGTACGGCAGTGTGCCATACCCGCAGAACCCCAGGGGCGCCGTCCAAACGATCCGGAGTATATAAGCAACGATGCGCTACGCCTCATGTGTGCAAATGTCCTGCAGCTAATTACTACTACTATAGACAAGATGGAAGTGGTAAGAGAGAAAGGTTAATTATTTATAAATAGTCTAATATTGATTTTGCACTTGTATCCTAATCATACATGATATTAGGATTTCCCTTGACTTTGCACTATGAATATTATATCCTATTCATAAATGATACTAGGATTTCCCTAGAATACTAGGATATTCTGAGAATAAAACAGGTTGACCAAGTATATGGAAGAGAGACTTGTTTACTTGAACTAGGGGTCTACAAGCATTTTATACACAAACACCTTCAAAAGATACCTTAGGCCGAAATATGGAGAATTTTTCCCAAATAGTGCTTAGGTTATTTTCTGAATTAAGCATGTAAAGGTCTTTCCAAAAGGTAACTAATGTTAGTTGCCATGGAAATTGCAAACTCAACCATAACTTTAAATTCTCCCTAGATCCATATTTGAACCTTTAAATGCCAGAAAAAAGTTGATTCTTCATAGCTTTCTTGTTAAATGTCCTTCTCAGGTGATGTGGCCTTACCTGATAGAGTTTGTGACAAAGGGTGATTACACAGATGCAATGGGTGCTATATGCCGAGGGTTGGCTCACCTGGCGGCTGCGAAGCGGGAGGAGGGTGCAGAGGATTATGATATTGATTTTGATGAACAAGGTAATACTGACAGATATAGTCTGGCAGCTTATGTAGTTTCCGTGGGAAGTTCTTGTTAATTGTTGGAGACGTAGGTTTTCTAGACCAATTTTGGATGAGGACTTCAAAAAAATATGTCTCCAATTTTTTCGACTAACTTTTCAAGGTCAAATGTCAAGGTCAAAGTTCAAAATCCTTAAAATGCCTTGTTTGGACCTGAAACAAGCTGCATTTGATAAGAAACTAGACTTTTTGGGTGAAATACAATCAATCAGTGAATTTTATACACAAAGATTTAGTATTTTTCACATTAAAGTTTAAATCTAAGGTCAATAAGTACATTTTAAATAAAGGTCAAAGGTCAAATCAGTGAAAAATGCCTTGTTTGGACAAGAATTGAGCTGCATTTGATTAAAGTTGGTTAGAAACCAGATTTTATGATGAGGCACACCTTTTCAGTAAATTTCATTAAAGCACACTTCATATTTTGCATCTCAAAGATTATATCTAAGGTCAATGAGTCCATTCAAAGGTCAAGATCAACAGTCAGAATGCAGGAAAATGTCTTGCACGTACCGGATACAAGCTGCATTTGATTCAATTTGGTTAGAAACCAGCTGTTTAGGATGAAATACACTTAATGATAAGTGAATTTCATACATAAAGCTTCATTTTTTTGCTTAGTAAAGTTTAAATCTGAGGTCAACAAGTACATTTTTAAATAAAGGTCAAAGGTCAAATCAGTGAAAAATGCCTTGTTTGGACAAGAAATGAGCTGCATTTGATTAAAGTTGGTTAGAAACCAGATTTTATGATGAGACACACTTTTTCAGTAAATTTCATTAAAGCACACTTCATATATTCCATCTCAAAGATTATATCTAAGGTCAATGAGTCCATTCAAAGGTCAAGATCAACTGTCAAAATGCAGGAAAATGTCTTGCATGGACCGGATACAAGCTGCATTTGATACAATTTCGTTAGAAACCAGCTGTTTAGAATGAAATACACTTTCCAGTAAAACTATATCCACACACACTTAGTGTTGCCCATAGTATTGAATCAAGGGTCAAAGTCCAGGTCAAATGTTTGATATGTAGGTCAAAATCCAGCAAAAATGTCCTGTATTGGCACTTTCTTGAACTTATTCAAGTCCTCCATTCAACAGTAGTGATTGAATCTAAGACAAAGTCACTATTGGGACCTACTTAGAGTATTCCTACTACAATACTGTGGTCCATTCACAAGATTTTCAAAGCTGCAACTGGCAGAATGGGAATTTTGACAAAAACCAGCCCATTTTCTTTCTGGAATTCTGTCAGTAATAGGGCTCGACATGAAGGGCCTGGGACAAGAAAAGAAATTCAAAATGGAAGGGCAGGTGAAAATCAGACTGCGTGTGCCTTACATGGCAAGTATGATTTCATCAAGTAACTTCAGAGATATCATTGCTCTTATGAAATGCAATATTTCTTTTTCTACTGTAAAATTTTTACTTTAAAGGTAAAGGTATTCGGTTTATAGCCTTGTATCCACCGAAATATTCCCACAACCTTCCTTCCCTAGCAGGCCTGCACACACAAAAACCATTTCAATACCCTGAGGGATATTCCAGAGCAGCTGGCAGCCTATATAGCATGCAAGCTCTAAGCACTGCCTTGTTAATGCTAGGTACCCATTTTGCAGCTGGGTAGACTGAGGCAATGTAGAATAAACTGTCTTGCCCAAGGACAGGCCATAGTGCCCAGGTAGGGAATTGAACCAGCGACCTACTAATTATTCGTCCAACACCTAACCAACTTAGCTACTTCGTCCCCATTGTGAAATCACTATAGAAAGGATGCAGTTAATTTATTATCTGTATGGAACAAACAGAAACGTCACTTTCATCTGTGAGGAAAATGGGTGAGTGGAAATGCCGCCAAGATATCTGCCAAAAATATGGCTAGGTAATTGAGATCCATTGTATGGTTCTCCACATCCATGTACCTTTTTCAGGGAAGGTGATAAATGTGTCAGGCTGGTATAACTTCAAGAAAGTGCCCATAAAAGATATTTTGCTGGGTTCTGACCTACCTTTCCTTGCCACCATTTGATATTGGTTATGCTAGTGCTATGAAGGCACCACTGTAAACAGAGTGAGTGTAAAGTTGAACTTATTCCTTAAATAAGAACTTTTCATAAATAACGATAATAGTCTTCTCCTCTGTGAATGAAATCTATAAAAGATTGGTAATGGTCTTTCTTCCAGGGTTGTTTCACATTTGACCTGGTCTTTGACCCTTGATTCATTACTCTGGACAACACTAAGTGTGTTTGTGGCTATAGTTTTACTGGAAAGTGTATTTCATCCTAAACAGCTGGTTTCTAACCAAATTGAATCACATGCAGCTTGTATCCGGTACGTACAAGGCATTTTCCTGCATTCCGACTATTGATCTTAACCTTTGAATGGACTCATTGACCTTAGATATTATCTTTGAGATGGAAAATATGAAGTATGCTTTAATGACATTTACTGAAAAAGTGTCTCTCATCATAAAATCTGGTTTCTAACCAACTTTAATCAAATGCAGCTCATTTCTTGTCCAAACAAGGCATTTTTCACTGATTTGACCTTTGACCTTTATTTAAAAATGTACTTATTGACCTCAGATTTAAACTTTACTGAGCAAAAAAATGAAGCTTTATGTATAAAATTCACCTATCATTAAGTGTATGTCAACCTAAACAGCTGGTTTCTAACCAAATTAAATCAAATGCAGCTTGTATCCGGTATGTGCAAGGCATTTTCCTGCATTCTGACTGTTGATCTTGACCTTTGAATGGACTCATTGACCTTAGATATAATCTTTGAGATGGAAAATATGAAGTGTGCTTTAATGAAATTTACTGAAAAAGTGTGTCTCATCATAAAATCTGGTTTCTAACCAACTTTAATCAAATGCAGCTCATTTCTTGTCCAAACAAGGCATTTTTCACTGATTTGACCTTTGACCTTTATTTTAAAATGTACTTATTGACCTCAGATTTAAACTCTAATTTAAAAAAATACTAAATCTTTGTGTATAAGATTCACTAATTGATTGTATTTCACCCAAAAAAATCGAGTTTCTTATCAAATGCAGCTTGTTTCAGGTCCAAACAAGGCATTTTAAGGATTTTGAACTTTGACCTTGACATTTGACCTTGAAAAGTTAGTCGAAAAAATTGGAGACATATTTTTTTGAAGTCCTCATCCAAAATTGGTCTAGAAACACTACGTCTCCCACAATTAACATGAATTGCCCACGGACCCCCTATTTTCCTACATAAGCTGCCTGACTAATAGGAAAAGTTTTAGTTTATATTTCATCAATTTTAGAAATGGTTTTGAAACTGAAATTGATTGAGACAGGAACTTAATAAGTATGAAAAACATATATAGGTGTACACACACACATATATTTATTTATATAATTATATAATTATATATATAATTATTGTATATATATATGTATATATATATATATATATATATATATATATATATATATATATATATATATATATATATATATATATATTTATATATATATGTTTATATATTATATATATATATATATATATATATATATATATATATATATATATATATATATATATATATATATATATATATATAGTATAACTATTTTGCAAAATCAATTTGACCTGTGTTTCAGAAAAATCAAATTTCTGCATATTTATAAAAAAAATATAGACGTTCCCGTGTTACAAAAAAGAAAAAAATGTCTGGTTGCTATAAGTCTTAAAACATGATTTAATAAAGTGTGTATTCATAAATTATTTGAAGACTTGATTAATTTGTTATTTTTGAGTAGTATTTCTCCCTCTAATATTTCCCAAATGTTTTAGGTGTTTTAGTCAGTACCTCTATGGATGAATGGGCTAAAAAGCATATCAAATCTATCTTAAATTACCCTGACCCAAAATGATTTTCATAGGGCTATTATCAAGAAATGTTGGTTTTTGTCATTGTAATAGGACAGCAAAATTCAATGATGCTGATGCATTAATTATTTTGTTTTATTGCAAGATTATTATATTTGTATTATTATATGTTAGATGTTAAAGCATTATGGTCACTGTATAATCTTCCATGTATGTTCATTGAATTGCTCAGTTTCTATTCAATAAACCATTTTCTTTCAGTGAATTTGCCAAAACCTCCTGCATTAATAGCCAGATTCTTGGTAAGTATTTTGATTTATGATACTTATTTTTACTTGCCCGACAATAAGACAAAAAGCTTGTGGTAAAAATCCAAAACTTGGTGGGGTATCTCTAAAATTGAACAATAGATCATGTTGCATTAATTTCTAAATTGATTTAAGTTTCTTATTCCTGTGGAAATATGAATTAATATATGTTTTATTTATAATTGATCATTTGATTTTGATAAGATTTTTGAATTTCAACAACTAAATCAAAGTGGGTTTCTACTTGGCGTGGTAAGTGCCTGCTGCCTTCTTAAAAGTGATTGGCATACTCAGGACTGCATGTGTATATTTCTATAAGGAATTTTCAATTTTGACATTTTTGGGGCAATAACCAAATATTTTGCTAACAAACCATCATCTAGGACATTACTGAACTGTAATTTTTTCTTTTTGAAATAATAGGCTATTAAATGTAGTTGGTATATGGATTTAAAGTAGCAGAGTGGCTAAAACTGGACAGGCATAAATTCTGGAATTGCTGTTTTAGACAGGCATTTTTAAATTCATGGCTAAGACCCCGATTGCACCTGTCAATGTTTTTATAGAAGTTCCTATGAGTTTTACCTCGAATGTCGATCCACTGGATACCCAACCAGCAGGTTTCGCTTAACAGCCTGGACACAACTAATAGCCTGGATGTTGACCATACCCCCTCAAGAGGTGCATTCTGTGCATGTGCTTGAGCAATTTACTCTGTAATGTAAACAATATCAGAGCCCTCATTGGTCTTTGTCTCCTTGTGACGTCACACTGACACAAGATTAGGTATGTCCAGGGATCTGTAATGGGTCCTGTGGCAACTGGCCTGTGTCGACGAATCCATGTGTATATTCATCTAAGGTTTTACCTGCCTATTTTGTTATAGGTGATGTGTGGGCTACCAGGGCATGGTAACAACAGAGGCATCCATGTCTTACATGCAATGAAGGGCCTCTCCCCTAATCTCCACGAGAACCTGGTCGCGCTCTGGGATACCGTCATACCAAAACTATTACAGTACCTAGAAGGTAAGGACACTAGTTTATATTGAACTCTCTCTCTCTCTATGGGGAGGGTATGGCTTATCCCTACTCTTTCATTTCCTAGCATTACCTTCAAAAATTGATGTTACTGTATACTGTGTTAATATTGCGGCAGTGTAATTAGTGTGTACTTTGCACACTCTTGGAGTCAGCATTTATTTAACTGCACCATTATTTGGATATCCGATCCCTGTGCTAGTATCATACAACATGCTGACATATTAGCTTGCCATTCAACACCCGGACATCAAAGGCAGCTGTCTGCTGAGCGCATTGCTTTATATGCGCAAAATTAACACAGTATACAGTGCTTAATTAGTTTTATTGCTTGGCAAAAAAACACAATTTGAAATCTTGGTGAAGTTCTCTAGAATTGGAGAATGAATTCAGGGCTCGACGCTAAGGGTGAACCTATGGCCCCAGGCCAGTAAATATTCCCAAAAACAGCTTCGGGCCAGTAAAAAAAGACCTCAACTGGTCCTACAGAGCCAGTAAACATTTGGAGACATTCTTATTAAAAAGTTTCCCCCTGAGAATGTCCCCAATTGTTTTTTGAATAAATGAACATAAAATTGATAAAGATAAGTGTTGTGGTGAATCTTATGCAATGTTCTTTCTTGTTATGTTAAAGAAAAAATGTAGGACCAGTAAACATTTTGCGGGACCAGTAGATGCTAGGTGTTACTGACCAGTCCTACAGGGCCAGTATCATTTTAAGTTAGCGTTGAGGCCTGGAATTAGTGTATGCTTGTAGAGGACACATGCTCTGACTCTCATTGAATATCTTATAAAGAAACTTAGTGTATTCTATACAATGATCCTCTTTAACCCATTTACACTCAGAGCGGCCAAAACAGGCCTGGCAATTTTGAAAATATTTTGCTTACATAAGTATATTTTGGAAAATACTTGAAGGAGCAATGTTAACAAGAAGTCAAACAAAAAGTCCCCTTCAAATATTTTGGGAATTTTTGCTTTATTCCAAAGTTATTTTCAAAAGTATGCGAGTAGCAGACGATACTCTCTAGAGGAGCTCAGAGTGTGAATGGGTTAAATACTTCTCAAGCATAACTCTCGTTGATGAGTTATGTTCAAAGAGGTCATACTATGTATACATTCCTGATAAAAATTGGAAAACAAGTACTTCACCAAGTGTATATGATCCCAAAATCTTCAGCTTTCTGCTTATTTTCTCATCCTTATGTTTGCTGCAAATAAGTAATGTCTGAAAAGATCTTATTTAGTTAATCTTAACATAGAAAAGCAGCTTAACCCATTATGCTCAAAATAGCCAAAAGCAGCATGGCAGATCTGATGAAAGCTTGTCAGCAAAAGCAAAATCTGGAAAATATTTGAAGGAAAATGTAATTCAGAACAATGCCAACATCTTTTCTTCACAATAATTTTGAAATATCATTCTAAAGTTATTATCAAAATTACCTTAGATCCAGACAACACAAATACTAAGAGGACCTCTTAAGCATGAGTGTGCTTAAAAGTTGACATAATATTTATGATATTTGCTAAAGCTGATTCTGCCATAGTCCTTTAATCAGTGCATTCCAAAGAACATTTTTTAGATTCATACACATGATTTCCATTGCGATTTCTTTGATCTGAAAATTAATTTCAAACTCAATTTCTAACATTAAAATGCTTAGACCATCCAATTGAATGTTCATGTAAGTATACATATTAGTGCTTTTTATGGTGGTGGGTCATACATGGCATAGTTTTCACATCATTCTCATCATGCATTCTTTGTTTAATAGCATGCAACTTTTTAACCCAGATGATATTTAGAGAACCACTTGAAAAGGGAAGCTTGAATGGTTTGATACATAAGGCCTAAAAAAAGTTGTTTGTTTCCTGTTATCCTACCTTAACAAGTTTTTATTCAAAAAAATCCCTGCCCTAAAGTTTTTCAGTTCTCCCAGCTCCCAATCAACGTAAATCATGCATAAGACTCACATTTTTGACCAAAAATAAAATGCAAAAAAAATAAATTATACCGACCTACCTACCCTATTTTTTTTCGGAATGTTACAGGAAACAAACAATTAATTTTTTTAGGCCTAACCTTACAAAAAAGCATATTATATTGCCGTTAGGGATTGGCACCTTTTAAATGATATGATAGACTATAGATATTTCATTAACAGTACAATATCATAACAATATTTTTAACAATACTGCCTGCCTTCTAGAGACCTAATTTTGTTAAATTATCACCATCCACGTAAAAAGATTTTGCTACCAAATAGTGAACTGTCTTTGTTCTGTGATGTCCAGGCAGCAGTAAAGACAGTTTTATACAATAACGCAGTTGGGAGTATAATGGTACATTTTTGCATTCAATATTGGTGTTTGGTATTTATTGAGTACTGGTACTAACCCATAATAGGCAGTAATTTAACGCAGGTTCTAAATAGCACTCCTCCTAATGATTTACAAACAAATGGTAGTGTTAGGATGATATCACCAAAAAATCGACATGATGAATTGGTGAATTTAATGAATCTATTGAAATAAATCTTAAATTGCATGGACAGGTATTACAAATTTAGGTTTTTCATATTTTTGGTGAAACCTTTTGAGAACTAACCAGAAGGGGTTTCACTTTTCTCTTAAATGTAGGATTCTATTCCTATAAAATCCAGGATTTAGCAATTTTATGCCCATTAAATGTATGTAACATTTCTACACTGTTGACTCTGAATGAATTGTAGCACTTAAATTAGAGCATTGGTCTACAACACTATTAACTCTGCTTTCACCTGTTATATTTCACAGTTATACCACCAGCTTTATTTTAGTGTGGTTTTTACCTCTACAATAGTTAGGAAATTTAGATGGTTTTAATTGTTTCCTGACTTTTATTTTAATGTTTGAGCAGTTGTTTTTTTATATTTCATCTCTATTCATGAATGTTTTATAAACCATGTTTTACAATGTCTGTGGTATTTTTTCACATGTTTAAGTCCTTTTATCTTTATGGATATATTATCTTGATGATATTCCTCTTGTCAATTTGAGGCACAGTACTCTGGAATGATAAAGATATTAGGAATATATACAAGATTTCCTATCATGAAATGGGGGAGCTCAATTTATAGTGAAGGTGTAGATGCCTAAAGGAGTTTAGAGAAAATTTGCCAAGCATGCTGCAATATTTTGTGAAATGATAAGATGTGAACAAATACAATTGGTTTCTTGAATGAAAGCTTTGTCTATAATATATGTATTTATGTTTCTTGTACTATGAGTAATTGAAAGATGGCATAGACCATGGTTTTAGTAGTCATTTTTGGAGGTTGATTACATTTCAGATGCTTTGGATGATGAAACTAAATATTCACAGAAAAATTGGGAGGATTTGTTACTTAAGGTATGTTCATTCTTCATTGCTAAGCATATGAATGCAAACAGCAGACACATTTAGAAAAATACACTTTTGTGTGACTTTCTGAGAACTTATATGTGTGTATGTGTTTAGAAATACATGTGTATTCAAATATAATGAAGAATATAAAAATATGTGTACATATGGGGAGTCAGATTCCAAAGCCAAAGTTTGATTTTGTTAATTAAGTTGTACTTTATGATGATATTATCTATTATATTAATACCGAGTTCGGGCGACGGTTGGATCCCTTTTTAGAGGAGCATGGGCCATTTGGCAAGGGTTTGACCCCTGCAATATGTTCCTGCATGGCCGTTTTCCTCAGTCGGCACGAAAGGGTTACGTTAATTACGTTCCTGCTCCCGTAAGACTCGAATTTAATGGGGGAAGAATTTGTAGTAGAGAGTATGTCATGGCCGACATCTTTGACTTACAGCGCCATCTATTCTAAATTAATTTTGACTGAACAGATTTCGAACAGCAGGTTAGGGTAATGGTTAGGCAGGTTGGCATACTGTATTGTAGAGCAGTCGGACCCGGATCGAATCTCGATGGAATTGCAGGATTTTTTTTTATTCACTGCTGTTTTGCTATGGTTCGGATAGTATTTATGCCGTAGATCCAGTCACCTAAAAAACCACTCAAATTAACCATTGTAAAAATAACTACCGGCTTTAAATGATTAATCCTTTTCATAGTAAAAATTTATGTTTATTATATATCATAGTTCTGTGTTCTTTATATTTCCTTTACGTGAGGCAGTATATTTACGCTCTTTTGGTGGAATGAGTGGATGCAATATATTTAGTATTGTATTCAACACATACACAGACACACTCTTTATTGCTATTTATATGTATGTTTTATTATGTAAGACATGAATGTATGTTATATCCTATGGTAATTCATTTAACCCTTTACCCATTCAGAATATATCGAAGGTTGTTAAGTTTCCCCATGTTTGACCAATTCACTTTGAGATTATTCATTCAACACTTTGCCACCCAGAATTAGTAAGTGTTATCTTATTAACATATTTATGGTCAGAGCATCCAAAAAGAATTCAGTAAACCCTTTACCCACCGAGAATATGTCAAAGGTTCTTGATAATCTCATTCATGACCAATGCACCTTCAAATAAATCAGTTAATCTTTTGAAAACCAGAATATGTTAAGGGTTATTTGATTTACCCATTCATGGCCAGCGCACCTGATGACCATTCATTTAACCCTTTACCCATAAAGAATATATTAAAGGTTGTTAACTCATTCATGGCCAGAGCATCATAATGATATTCGTTAAACCCTTTATCAACCATAATTGGTTAAGGGTTATTTCATTAGTCCATTCATGACCAATGCACCTTGGTATAATTCATTTAACCTTTTGCAATCCAGGATATGTTAAAGGTTATTTAATTAACCTATTTATGGCCAGAGGACCTGATCACAATTCATGTAAACTTTCGCCACCCACAATTATTTAAGGGCTATTTTATTAACCCATTTATGGCCAGAGCACCGGATGACTATTCATTTTGCCCTTTACCCACCAAGAATATACCAAAGGTTATTAAGTTAACCCATTCACAACAAATGCACATACATATCAATCGTTTAATCTTTTGCAACCCAGGTAATGTTAAGGTATATTGAATAAACCCATTCATGGCCAGAGAACATGATGACCATTTGTTTAACCCTCAACCCACCAAGAATATATCAAAAGATACTTTGCCTCTGCCGCGCGTGATGGAGTATGACTTAAAAGTTGTTAAATTAACCCATTCATGGCCAAAGCACCTTAATTTATTCATGTAACCCTTTAATTGCCACGCTGAATTAGTTAAGGGATATATTTTAACCCATTCATGGCCAGGGCACCTTAGAATCCATTTAACCCACTATCATTTAATTTTCTTTTATTATTTTATTAATCAAATGTATGTGTTCTATTGGAAAATGTTATAAACATGATTTATTAAAATGAATATCAATGAATTGTTGAAATAAAGTCAAGATGCACACACACACGTGTTTGTTTCTTCTTCAAGTTGATCATTGCTATTATATGAATGCATTATGTAGAGCATGAAGGTAAGTACATACTATTTTCATCAGAAAATGGTTTACTAATCCATTCATAGCCAGCGAACCTTAAGATCACTCATTTAACCCTGAGCGATGCCAATGGTTCAGTAAGGGTTCTAATGTTTGGGTGGTAAGGGTAGTTTGATTGTGTTTTGTTTTATTCTCTGCCTCTTTACTCAGTGCGCATGGTTGAGTACGACTGAGAATCCAAAACCGTGCAGCGCACGGGAAGCTGCTAGTAATAGTATTAATCTTCAACCTTTTATGTATAGTATCAAGTATCTTAAGTTTGGATGAAGTGAGCTACAATGATTAAATTTGTTGAGTTGTGTTTTTATGATGATGTTTATTAGTGTAAGTCTTTTACCTTTTTTGTATCAATGATATAAGAGTTTGGATTCAGTGAGCCACTAAGATTGAATCTGTTAAATGAATTTTTAGGATTAAGATGCTCTTCGGATGGTATTTAATGGTATGAATATTTTCTCTTGTTAATTAGTTATTATCCAAAACGTTGGATGAAGTGAACCAGGAGGATTGGATCTGTGATGTTGGGATGGCCCTGGGTGATCAGATACCCCTCTACGACAAGCACTCAGAGGAGAAGGTCAGTATTCAAGGTGAAAGTCAAGGTCAAACAGTATTAAGATTACCATTTCCCTTTAATGTCAATTTCTACCTTTCAAGTTCTCAATAAAAATAATGTTAATGCTCACAGTATCCAAAAAGCAGCCTTGCAATTTTGATAAAATCTTACAGGCAAAAGCTTGAGTGTTTTGATTGTCCTTCTCTTAAGATTTTCTACATACAACAGTCCTTTTTAGAATACAAGAATAATATTAATCACTGAGAGCTGAATTGTTATAGTAATATGTTTGAGTGTTATAGTTATCTTTCTCCATAGAATTTCCTGTACAAGTGCCTGGGTGTGGTAATGAGGAAATCAACAAAGAAAGACTTTGTCACCAAGTACTTAGATGTCATCTTCAGCTCAGTCAAACATTCCAGCCAAGAGGAAAGAGAGGTGAGAACTAAATACAGTTAATCTATTTCCATCAGAATGCACATGCTCTCATAACATGCTCTCATAACTTTAAACATAATACATCAAATACAATAATATTTGAGAAATGTTAGAAGAGGTATTGATTTAAAGTACAACTAACTGCCAAATGCCATTTTCCAAGTTAGGGTATGTTCTTCTTTTGACAGAACTTTGCCCTTGGCCTGAAGATGGAAATCTTTTTGGACACCCCTTAAACTTAGATTTGAGAACCAGAGATAAATATTAGGACTACATCAAATAATATGCTTCATCTCTGACATTGAAACATTTTTATGTTTGTTTTTAAAGACTTTTTGGTTTTATTCAATTGCTTGCCAACTATGGTCATCATGTAGACATACTATATTAATGTTAAATTTCTGTCTGTGAAAAATTGCACAATAGGTATTGTTTTGTTGTCTTATCTAGCGCAGCAGATTGCTTCAGAGAATTTGTATATATAAAATAGGGTTTTGTATATGTATTATAATCATTGGAAGTGTATATAAATAGATTATGTATTGTGCATGGACTTCTTATAAGATGGAATAAATATTTGGCCTTGTTGTATAGTGGATCATTAGAACAAAATAACCCTAATATTCTGACCATGACATTTCAGGGTTAATTGTGCATTGATGATAGGACAATATCAAGCAATGTGCTTCATTTCTGAGATTGGAACACAAAAGAAATAATAACCCTAACATTTTAACCATGACATTTCAGGGGTGTGCCATAGCGCTTGGATTCACAGCGGCCTCCCACCTTGATGCTGTGCTCAGCAAACTGGAGGACATCTCCAAAAACCACATGAACAGGAAAAGTGCAGGCTTATTTGGCTTCATCAAGGTAAAGTACTAGTGGTTGTGCACACTACTAAACTCATCATGCTCACAGTGACCAAAAGTCCCAATTAAATATTGAAATGAAATCTTGCTGGTCGAAAGCTTAGTTGGGAAAATAGTTGATTGAGAAATGGTAATAAGAACATTACAAACAACTCTCCTTCAAGGTGGTTTTTGTAAAATTATTCTCAATTGCAATGTTATTGTCAAAAGTATAGTAGCTCCAGATTGCAATTTTGCGAGTAACTCTTTAATGGGTCAATTTGGTATTGGATACCAAGTTTGTAAGATAGGGTATTCTGATTTTTTGCAGTGAGTGAGTGAGATGTTTTCACTGGGATGTTATCATGTATATAGTGAACTTTGGACCATCAGTTCACTTTCAAGGCATAGCATTTGATTTCACTTAATATTCATTAATAAACATTCAGTTGTTTGAAACTTTTTGATGAAATAGAGACATGAATAGGAATTGCATTATCTAGATAGTTTTGTACGATTTTTTGGATATTTTTGGATCTAAAAGCAAAAATGTATTCTAATTCGCTCTTGTAGTAGAGCCTTGGTGTGATGTTTTCTCTCTCTCTCTCTGTAGGACCTTGGCTCTCCTGACCCAGAGTCAGAGCATATCAAGGCCACGGTGATGCTGTATTTTGGATATGTTTGTTTGGTATATATGTGATGTTTTCTCTCTCTCTCTCTCTGTAGGACCTTGGCTCTCCTGACCTAGAGTCGGAGCACATCAAAGCCACGGGGATGCTGTGTTTTGTATAAATGTGTTTGGTATATATGTGATGTTTTC
This sequence comes from Maea johnstoni, assembly GCA_963942565.1. Classification (NCBI taxonomy): domain Eukaryota; kingdom Metazoa; phylum Annelida; class Polychaeta; order Spionida; family Magelonidae; genus Maea; species Maea johnstoni. The sequence goes on along the minus strand of OZ012688.1, from coordinate 36,739,216 downwards.
TCTCTATCTCACTCTCTCTGTAGGACCTTGGCTCTCCTGACCCAGAGTCAGAGCACATCAAGGCCACGGTGATGCTGTGTTTTGGATACGTGACGCTCTACTCGCCTCCTTCGCTAATTGTATCTAGGATGGAGGCCACAATCTTGAGAACAATCAATCCACACTTTGCCAATGTCAAGGTAGGCTTTTGAACTATGCATCTTTGTGGCTGCCTTAACTCATGCTTCTGGTGGCTAATTTGTTCAATACAAAATAATGTGACAAAAGCTGAAAGTTGACCGAAACCCTGGCAAATGGGTACTCATCTGAGAGCACTCGATGAGAGCGTCCCAATGAATGAAAGATGATAGGGTTTAGATGATTTCCAAAGATTTTTGAGTTCTTGTGCCTTACACAAAAGTAATCTCAGCATTGAAAGGGTCAACTTGGCTTTTTTCAAAATGGCTAGTTGATTGCTTTTTGTGTGGTATTAGAAGAAGAGATGTGAATTTGAGTACAACCAATGACTCTCCTTCAAGTTACATAGGAATGTCTGCATCATGTGTTGTATATTACCCACCATTATTAGGTGCAGTGAGGTTTAAAGTCACACCAAGATATAAAGGTGAGAAATGGAATACCTTACCTTGATTGGTTAAGGAATCAATAATGGTAGGCCATTATAAATCAGAGGTGTCCAAGATTAAAAATCCTGGAGGCCACAGACAATTGGTTCTGCAGCACAGCATCTGTAGTGCGCAAATGGTTCACAAACTTTTCATCAGTTGGCACCATAGTATTAGCCTTAGATCAATAATAGAGACCTCAATTGAGCAAAAGATAACATCATTAGAATGATGTGCGTTCAAGTTTAACACAATCTGCATAAAATAATACATTTGAGAATAGTTGAAAGACTAGTGGCCATGCAGTACTGGCTATAATTTGGCAAGTTAAACAGCGTTTTATTGATTTGACCTGTCCCACATTTTGACAAATGTGTGAAAGTACATCTCAAAGGTTGACGGAAGTAAAGCAAATAAAAGTTGCGCTTTGTTTCAGGATGTAAGTGTGCGAGAAAATCTTATACGTAGTGTTCACCTTCTCGCCAAGGCCCTCCGGCCGGAGAGACTGCAAAAAACCTACCGCTTTAAAGGGCGCAGTCAGCTGCTAGAACAGATGGAGGTATATTACTGATGTAAATTTTGAGGATCTTGTGCATTGTACCAAAAGCTTGACTCTAGGCTTCATCAACCATTCATCTCAGATGTTTTATTGTATAGAACTTGTGCTTTCTCTCTATCTTTTGCTGGCCTTTGAGTTAGCTCATTCATGCTTGTGCCCGAAACAACCCTGGCTGTCAGTGATATCTCTCTGATAATATCATATTGTGGAAAGCATATGAAAGAGAACTTCAACATCACTTAACCCTTATGCTACTGATGGCTAATTTGGCCAATACAAAATGATGCAAAAAAAGCTGAAAAATGACTGAAACCCTGGCACATGGGTATTCATCTAAGAGTACTCAGCGAGAGCTGTCCAATGAATACCAACATGACAGGATTCAGATGTTTTTCAAAAATATTCACATCCTTGTGCTTTGTATGAAAGTAGCCTCAGCATTTAAAGGGTTAGCATACATTTCCAACAATATTTTGTGAATTTCTATTTCAATTCATAATTATTTTCAAAAATAACTTAAAATTGTGAATTTCTATTTCAATTCAAAATTATTTTCAAATTAACATAAAATCAGACAAATTTGTAGAAAAGGATCTCTAGGCATGAATGGGTTACTCTGCATGTTTCCTTGCTGCTGCTATCATACTGTACTCTTGCTTCAGGAGCACTCCACCAAACAGAACCTGATCCGCTGCGTGGACCTCATGGGAAAAGCCCTGCATCCCAGCCACCTGAAGAAGAGCCACAGCTTCAGGGAGAAGAAGGAACTCATTCTGCATTTGCAGGTACTGGAGAAATGATAATAATATACTAGTAATTTGGGACAATAGCTATTTTATCTTAGGGCTGCCACAATCTGGAGAAATATTGGGACTCATTCTGCATTTGCAGGTACTGGAGAAATAATAATAAAATTTGTGACAATAGAGATTGTACTTTTAGAGCTGCCACAGCATTGATAATTTAGCAAACTCGGGTACTAGAGAAATAGGGAAATTTGGGACAATAGAGATTTTATTTCAGGGCTGCCAAAGCATTTCATTCAGTTAATGCAAATACTGGAGATGTGCCAGTGTCTAAGGTTTGTCAGTGATCTTTAATGGATACTTTCTTTCTTAAATGCAATAACTACTGGCTATGCATTATTTCTAATCATCAAAATTAATCTTTTAAAAATGTATTGTTCTTGTCCTATGTCAAGTTTTCTTGATTTCTTTAAAGCTCTGGCATGAACCTTTCTTATCAAATAATCTACATGTAATGAAATGTGCATGTTGATATGTGCATGACCAAAAAGGAGTAATGTTATATAGCCAATTATGCTTACATCTCCAATTACCCTAATTAGATAATTACCAAATTTCATATAAATCCTGGTTCTAAGTTACCAAATTGTATTTACTAATATTCCTATTGGTTTATAATTCTTTTTAGATTATAAATGTTACATATTATTTTTTTTAAATAGCATTATTTGAATGAATATAAGATTAAGTGGCTAGTACCTTTTTTTGTCAATGACAAATGGCAAAATATATATTTAATCATGGACTGCAATTGTCTTGCAGGGTCAAGTTTACTCACAAAAATGGGTGACCTTAAGGGGAATTTTTGAGGGTCCGGGTGTCCCAACCGCATTTTGATATTTAGATTTATATTTGCATTGACAGTTAAAATTTGATAAAAGGAAATTCATTTTGAATTTTGTCCAATAAGATGATGAATGTTTATGTTTGTTTTTGATCACCTTTCTGTCAATATCTGTCCCAATGACACCCAGAGGCCCTGCTGGCTAAAATCATGATCCCCCCACCCCCTCCCTAAGGAGTACCTACCGAATACACCTGTCCCACACAGGCCACTCGATACCATACTGTATAGCATGTTAATTTTACATATGTAAAATAATGCGCTCAGCAGGCATCTGCCTTTGATGTGCAGTTTGTTTTCTGCTTTTGAATGATAAGCTATCACGTCAGCCTCCAGTACAATACTAGCATAGGGATCAGATGCCCAAAAAATGGTGGGCAGTTTAACCCATTAATACTTAAGAATTCCTCAAGAAATTATCATCTGGATCAATGATACTTTTGACAATAACTTCCAAATTGAGAATGGTTTTACAAAATATTTTAAGGAGAATTGTGGGTAACATTCAGATTGACATTTCTCCATTAAATATTTTCCTTACTTTTCTTTTGCCTGCAAAATATCATTAAAATTGTGAGGCTGCTTTTGGCCGCTGTGGGCATTAATGGGTTAATAAATGTGGACTTGAGGTTTGTGCAAATTACGCATAAATTAAACTGCTGCAATATTAATGTGGTGTACAGTATTTAGGATACACTCATATGATAATGTTGTCGCTTTTGCATTGTAGAAATATATGAAGGCAGAGAGCACTCATCAGATCAACAATGAGACCAGAGCTCTGGCTCTAGGAGCGTGTGCAACATTAGTGTATCCTATAACGTGGCAACATTTACCATGGCAACATTCAAAGTTATAAAGCTCAAATAGCTATGTTAAGTAACATTATTTGTTTGAGCAGTTTGGATCTGTTAAATGTAATAAACACAAAAAGGCAGTGTCTACATGCAGAGATGCATTTTAACATTTAGATTTTTTCACATTCATTTGATAGTTAAAATTTGATAAAAGGAAATTCATTCGGAATTTTGTCCAATAAGATCATGCATGTTTATGTTTACTTTGGATCACCTTCTGTGTTTGCTTTGGATAACCTTATGTTAATCTCTGAAAATATGACAACCATAATTGAAAGATGGCAGTTCTCTATGGTAGAAATATTCTATAAGCAGCAACATTAGTTAGAAACCAGAAATCTCTGATATTTGATTTAACATGGAACAGAAAGCTGATTTACTGGATCATGGAAGATTAATTGACATACATGAAGATTCACAAGAAAAGTTTATTTAATCTGGAATTCAATTGGTAAAAAGATGTAGAACAGGGTTTAAACAAAAAAAATATATAAATCCAGAATATACTCGCTATTATGTTTTGTATATATTGACTGAATAGATAAGTTGTCGAAATCAGTGAAAACTATTCAAGGTACCTATTTCCTTGATGGTACATTCAGCAAACTTGATCCCAAGTTGACAACAGCTGAGAACTTTGACCTGATCAAGTCGTCGATTGATAGTGTGTTCCCGCTACCACCAGATGGCATCAGTGTCAAGAGGAAGGAGGAGGATTACACAGACGCCATGGAGCAGGAAGTACTGATGGAAGCGACCGTGGAAGCACTTGATGACCTCTTCAAAGAGATACTCTTGAAGGACGTCTCACCGGAGGGGTTAGAGGGTATATTTAAAGTGAGTATCAGTATATGGGTTAGAGGTAAGGACTTAGCCAGGACCCGTCCTGCCTGTGTCTTTTGGACAGGCAAAAAATTCAAAAACATTAGTACAGAATTTTCTATTTTGAATTTTTGGGGTAATATTGTCCTAACAAACCATCTTTTAGAACAGCTGAAGTGTAAATTGCCTTTTTTAACACAATGTAGTTGATATAAGGATTTGAAGTAGATAAGCAGCTAAATCTGGATGGGCAGAAATTTTGGAATTGCTGTTTTGGACAGGCATTTTTGAAATCTTGGCTATGACCCTGGTTAGAGGGTATATTTATGACAAGAATATCTAAATATCTTTTGCCACAAATGTTGATCACTGGATACACATCCAGCAGGTCTCACTTAACAACCTGGACACAACTTGAATAGCCTTGGTGTTCACGCGGACCACTCAAGAGGTGCGTTCTGTGCATGTTGGTGCACAACTTTCTCCGTAATAACAACAAAACAAGAGCCCACATTGGTCTTTGTCTCCTAATGATGTCACACTGATGCTAGATTCTGCATGATTAGGTGTGTCCAGGGCTTTGTAATGGGTTCTATGGCAATTGGCTGGTGGGGACAAATTCATGTGTCCATTCAGCTAAGCTTTTGCTATGGGGATCTGTTTGCCAGACTAGGAAATGTATAACCTTGTAGATTTTATCTATCTACAATCAAGACAACATTTGTGAAATCTTTTGCTATATTTTCATATGTAATATAGCTTTCAGTTCCTAAGGTAAGATAGTAAAAGTTATTTATCCAGTTATTCATTTTGATTTTTCTGTTTGTAGCATTTATCACCGTGGCTTGTCTCGGAGCATGACCACGAGCGAGAGAGAGCACTCAGTCGTGCCCTTCCTCTTTTCACTACCTATCTAGAGAAACTGGAAGTAGGAGTGGGGGTAAGTAAAACAGCACTAAAGGGGTCCAGCTAATCACTTGCCCTATTGTGGATTAACTTCCTACCTAGAGAAACTGGTAGTAGGACTGGGTGTAAGTAAAACAACTCTAAAGGGCTCCAGCAAATCATGTGCTCTTTTGCAGATTTACCACCTACCTAGATAGTGGAAGTAGGGCTGGGGGTAAGTAAACAACTATACAGCAGTTGAGGAAAACACTTGCCCTTTGATACTTAAACCATCTAGACAAGCTGTAAGGAAAAGAAGTGGGGATAAGTAGAACACTTATACAGGGTTGAACCAATCATTTACCCTATAATGAATAAATTTGAAAAAGAAATGAAATAAAAGAAGGAACTAATTATTTCCACAACACCTATATAGGGTTTCACTTATCACTTTTCCTATGATAAATAAATATGGGCAAAATTGAAATAAAGATATTAAATGATTATTTCCACAACATCTATAACAGGGTTTCACTTATCACTTCCAATAATAAGTAAATTTGAATAAAATAAAATGGTATGAAACTAACCTGATTATTTCTACAAAATCATAAATGATGTTAGTTGATGTACCTAATAGTGATGGTATTTCTTGTGTCTCCAGATGCCTACAGTGTTGTCCAATATGGGCAGTATGTTGGCCATGCTGGTCCCCAGGACCACTGACCCCAACATGGAGGTGCGTCAGATAGCAGTGGACTGCGTGCAGACAGTGCTCAGAATCTCACAGAAATACTCTGGTAAGAACATACTGTACCGACTATTGGGATGGTCATGATGATAAGACTAGGCGGGTTGAGTTTCATACAGAGCTTTTATTTCAAATTTGCTCATGAAAACTGCAAATGAGATATACAAGCAGAATCTAGAATATTAGCCCCTTTTATCTAGCTCAGAATAAGAAGGAGGCTACATGTAACAAAAGAATAACCATTAGACCCTTTGGTGACGAAAACCTGCAATGCTGCATCTGCAGAAATTTTACCATCAATAGAGGGCGGCACTTAGCAGATTGTTCATACTTCACAGCCATTTAATTCCTGCACCAGTTGACCAAATGTCTGCCAGTGCCTAGTTGTATAAACTTCCATGGATAAGATGTCAAAAAAAATAAGCCAAGCACATCAAAGACCTATGTAACTTGCGAATCAAAGCTATGTTCAGTTGTCTGGTGATCCATGTATCCATGTCCAGGAAAATGGGTGGCAAACGGGCCTATTGTGCCCGAACTGCCCACGCATTTAGTGCAGTGATTAAATTCCTGTATACAGGAAAATTTGACAATCCCTTACGGACATTGGACTTTTCATAGGATGCTTTGTTCAAAAAGATGTCACTGAAGTAGTTGGGTGTTTTATGTTCTCCTAACCCTTATCCCGCTATACTATGTAGAGCACCAATGTATAGCTACCGCTGAAAAATATATATTTTATGTCGAAAAATCTAGGCTGTACCATGATATTCCATACCAGATTTCTTTATTTTCTGCCATGATAACCTATATAAAACCTATATCATTATTATTCAGAATCATCAGGCCTTTCAGAATATCTTTTTTTCATAAGATTTGGTTGAGCATATTTTTTTCGATAAGAAACATCACGACACACGGTCGTGACCTGCTGTGAGTCTACTTACATTGCACCACGACTCAGAGTCTTGACCAGCGGGATATGTCATATTTCAGGGCAAGTAGAGGATGGAGACCAGATGGTGGAGGCCTTGACCACTCTTAAGGAGAGGGTCCAGAAAAGTGACCCCAATGTACTATTCAGCGTCATCAATGACCTCTCTAAGGTGAGAAGGAAAAAGGACAGTTTTCATATTGAGAAGCTTCCTTAAAATCATCAATTAGGAAAACAAAACAATGATATTCAAGTGTTATTTTGCAAATTTCTTCATGTGTGTTCCTATAAGTCAGGAATTCCATATTTGCTTTCAAATTGCATTTTACACTATAAACAAAGAAAATAAGTACAACATAATACAATACATATGTGTACAAATCCTGGTAATCTCTGAATGATAACTTTTAGCCCTTTGCTAGCCCTATGTGTTCAGAAAAAGCTTGAAAAACATGTTCATGACTGAATTCTTTAGGCCTTTTATTGTCTATTTTCCTCATTTTGCAATATTTGGCCGCTTTACTATGGCCTTTGTGATTTGGATGCATTAACCCTTATGCAGCTGGTGGCTAATTTGGCCATTACAAAATGATGCAAAAACCTAAAAAATGACTGAAACCCTGGTATATGGGTACACATATGAAAGTACTCAGCGAGAGCTTTCCAATGTATACCAACATGACAGAGTTTAGATGGTTTTCAAAAATCTTTGCATCTTAATTGGAGGAAAGTAGCTTTATCATCGGAAGGGTTAAATATTTAATGCTTTTCTTCCTTTATAAGGTTCTGTGTAAGAAGGTCCCATCCATCTATGTCCATTGCAAATTGGATACATTAAATATTTTATGTGTTTGTTTTCTTTCTGTGTCAGGTTCTGTGTAAGAAGGTGCCAGCCAATCAGCTTGTTCCTTTCCTGGAGGTGCTGTATGAGAGTCTGCTGGACCCGCACGCACATAGCTCATCTGGCGCTTGTGTCGTCCTCAACACTGTCATGAAGGTCCGGGGCGCCGAGCTCAGAGATCAGGTAAGCCTCTTCACATATTCTTTACTTGCAAAAAACCACCTCCTTTAAACCATGGGTCTGCCACAGGTCTAGTGGTAGACCCATGGCACATAGTGTTCCAATTTTATCTATCAGGGACTTTATTAAGTAAATCCATTCATGCTTGCAGTGGCCAAAAAAGGCTTAAAGTGTAAGTTCACCTTCAAAATTAAAAAAGATATGTTGTAGAGCTCAATCTCACCTTTCATAGGACACCTTGATTACAATTGTACTCAGAACATAAACTGAGATAATACCCTTTAAAGGTAGCTTTATGGGGGCTGCCATGTTTGCTCAGAGGGAACCTAATTAGTGACGCTAATTAGATGCGTGTGATGCAGTGCTGTGACATCCTCAGAGGCTCAGTCAGTGAGATATGCCAGCTAAGAGAAGGAGCTTAGAAGCTAGCTCCAGGTGACAGCTCCAAACCAGAGCACAAAGATGGTGAATTGTCAAGCTTTTGGATGCAACAATGATTCTAGAAAAGGAGGTTTTCCATATCTGCCTGTAAATCCACTAAGAATGAGGCACACAAATAGATGTTGTCCCCACGAATGTCTCTGCTTAAATGAATAAAATCCTTTACCTGTTGTAAATGAGTAATCAAGTTAATAGCTATTATGAATTAGTATTAAAATACCAATATTACAGTACAATTAGTAGGTGGTTTCTTGGCTTTCTGGTTTCATAATTGTAATTCATTTGCTTGTGGTTTCCTAACAGTAGCTAGCCTGACTGCAATTTGTAGTAGCTGTGCCCAGAGGATGTGTATTGCAGTTAATCTCCTGGGTATAAAGCTTAGGATACCAGAGTACATTGAATTCCTTTGAGAATAATGTGTATTGCAGTCAATTCCTTAGAGGCTAACGCTGACAATACACTCACAGCTTACACATTGAAAACTTTCATCACAAGATTACAGTGTCTGAACATTGTAGGAAATAGTAAATGCCAGTCTATTTTATAAACAGGTAGAATTTCTTGAGCCCTAAAGCTCATCCATATTAAACCCTTTTACTACAGGTCTCTTTCCCTCATTGCTTTTGCCAAACAGAACCTGGTATACCTCTAGAATAGACAGGTACACACTGAGACACAGTGCCTCTGTTTGTTGTCTGATACACCACTTTCCTCTTTGCAAATCATATACTTATAAGAGCATGTGCTAGTGTATTCAGTTCTGCAGAGCTCCAGAGATCCAGCCTGCATGTAGCAGTGTGATGTCACTTCCTGTCTCTGATAAGCTCCAAGATGGTGCCTCCATGAACCAGCTGAGGCAGTGAATTTGCTGCATTTTGCAAGATACAAACTTGAATATCTCAGTCAATTTGCGGAGTACAATTATAATCAAGGTGTCCTGAGAAAGGTGACATTGAGCTCTACAACATATCTTTTTTAATTTTGAAGGTGAACTTACACTTTAACTACTTTAATTTGCATATTTTGGAAAATATTTGTTGGAGAATTATTAATCAGATCAAAATCAACAATTTTTCTTTTAATAATTTTAGTGATTTTACAAATTTGTTTTATTTTAAGATTATACGCATTTCAAAATTCTACATAACTCTAAAAATAAGCCATAGTTCATAAGCAGCATAATTGAGAAACTGTTTAAATGCAGAAGAAATATGTAAACTTATTTTCTTTAGGTGGAAAAAATCCTGGAGATCCTTCATAATAAGCTTGATCAAATTGAGGCTCCTCAGACGAAGATCGGAACATTGAGGGCGATACGCACCTTGACGACGCATCACCTGGTCAGCCTTCTCTCGTCCTTACTCAACTACCCCCTACCTTTTGATGAGTAAGTACGCCTTGTAGGGATAGGTACCGGTACTTGATACGATACTAAATACCGATATTGTATGGGAAAAATTATTGTATCAAAAAAAGTTTAGTATCTTATTGTATCGTTTAAGATTTGAAATATAAATTCATTTATTCATTAATTATGAGTCATTGATTGATATTTCTCAAATGAAATCATTATTTTAAAAACAAATATTGTATCGAAAAAAGTTAAGTATATTATTGTATCCATTAAGATCTGAAATATATATTCGTTTATTTACTTATTATCAGTCATTGATTGTTTTTCTCAAATGAATTTTTTTTTTTGTTTTATTTGCAGCAACGTTGTTGAGATCTTTAAGATTTTGTCCCAAGACCCACAGCTGATGAGGGCTCTTTGAGCACCTGCTTATAAAAATATGGAAAAAAACAACACTGCTTACTTTTATTTATTGATTATCAATCATTGATTAATATTTCTCAAATGAAATCATTATTTTTGATTTTAATTGCAGCAATGTTGTTGAGATCTTTAAGATTCTGTCCCAGGACCCCCAGCTGACAAGGGCTATATTTGAGCACCTGTTGGACATGCTGGCCCGAGGACTGCCTTACGAGGAGAAACCTGACCCCAGGGACAAGAACAAAACCATCAAGACAGCAACAACACTATCAACAGCAGTGAGTACTTGGAGAATTGTATGCAACCTGCTATTTCTTTGTTTAGCAAATTTTTAAAAGTTATGCAAGATATGTTATTTATATTATATGGTAGAACAGAGGAGTTTGATTCTCAGATTGATGAGATTTTATTTATTTATTCATTTTCCTTAATATTATTATTGTTATCCTAGAAAATGTTATGCAATCTGTTATTTCTTTGTTTAGCATATGTTTAACTATGCAAGATATGTTATTTGTATTATATGGTAGAACAGATAAGTTAGATTATCAGATGGTTAATTTTTTATTTGCTTATTTGCTTATTTATTTATTCATTTATTTATTTATTTTATTTATTTATCTATTTATTTATTTATTTATTTATTCATTTATTTGTTTTGTGTATTTATTTATTTAGTCATTTAGTTATTTTTGATTCATTGTTTGTTACACTGTGACCCATAATGGGTTAAGTCAATTGATTGAATATTGCAACAATTCACAATGTGCATTACAAGGGTGTTTTTATTGACTGATAGTGCTGTAGAAATGTGTCACCAATCTCAGTTAGTTTTTTGTAAAGAGTATACGCTTCTTCTTTCCTGTAGCCTAGTGGTTGCGATGCTTGGCTCCCAAGCGTGAGGTTCCAGGTTTAAGTCTCCACGTGATTCCCATTGATGGGTTCACATGGTTGCTATATATAAATGTGCAGCATTGTGGAGGGCTTTCTATGGCGCTTCTGCAACTGAAAGACCCTTTGGAACTATTTGTTAAGAGAAGGGAGTTCTTCCTGGTTCCTGTTGTTGAAAGCGACATAAACGCCATTAGTTCCTTACTTCCTGCCTGTCTCTTAGGTTCATCTGTGTTGTTGTATGCATTCAATTTCATTTCATTTGATCCTTCCTGATATTTACCATTTATTTTCAGGCTATATGTGCCCTTGGTGAGATGTTCAAAGTGGTGGAGTCTGAGATGGCTGTCACTGAGAATTATCACAGATTATTTTCCGCTCTCATGCTACGGATGTCAGCCTGCATCGGGGTCAACCCTCCAGTCCCCAAGGCCAAGGTCAGTTGGAAAATGAAAAAGGAAAAAAATGCATGTTATTTAAAAAAAGATCTTCTTGATGATCTTCTTGATTTCATTTGTAATACTTGGGTAAGGCCAAGGAAAAAAATATTGTTTGTTTCCTGTAGCTGTCTGAAAATAAATAGGGTAGGTAGGTCGGTAAAAAGTATTTTTTTGCATTATTCTTTTGGTAAAAAATGTGTGTTTTATGCATAATTTACGTTGATTGGGAGTTGGGAGGGGGAAAAAAACTTTAGGGTAGGGATTTTTATAATAAAAAACTTGTTAGGGTAGGGTTACTGGAAACAAACAACTTTCTTTTAGGCCTAAGATGCCCTGCACAAAATGGAAAGATTTGATGTCACATATATGGCTTATACTGGGTCATTCTGTGTCACAAGTGTTGTCTCTAACAGTCTAAGGAATCAGGGACTCTGACTCATAACCTTGGAACACCTATGTAACTACCACTTACTAATCTGGCGTCTGAAAAGCTGTTCACTTTTCTTTCTGGTTGCAGGGTAAATTTAAAAAGATGACAATTTTGGCTAAATCTAGCAGAAGGTGTCAATGGCACTAAAAGCCAGCAGTAATACAAACTCAACTGACAAGCCATGAGTTCTGTGTGATGTAATATCCAAATTTAAAATGTGCTGTTAATCATATTTCTTTCTTTTTTTATACATTTATTTTAGCCCAGAACATTGCCTTAAAACATAAGTATATGTCTTAAATTTATCAAATCTGATGATCTGTAATTACTGAGGAAGTTTTTTTTTCTTTAGGAAGAGAAGAAAGCCAAGGATAAGGAGGAGTCTAAAAGCAGTAAGAGTAAACCAAAACCAAAATCAACACATCACAAAAATGAAAAAGTCAACCCTAGCAGGTACGCATCCCGTCTTGAAGTTGACCATCTGTAAATTCCCATTTGCACTAGAATTTACTGATTTAAGTCTTTTTGCCTCTAAGGCTCAAAATTCATTTTGGAATACATAACTGATCGAAGTATAGTTTGGAAAATATTGGTGGGAGAAATGTTGATCATAGCAGCTAACCTCTCTTCGTCAAATATATATTCAGTCTATGCTTTATTTCCAAATTAAATTATAAAGTGAGTCATAAAAGCTCAGAGACCATGATGATGTATTAACTTATTATACAAATGAGGACAACCTTCAACCTCTTAAAAGCTTTTCCTAAATTCACCATGGATTCAGCCAATGACATAAGTGCTTACTGCTTGTATGGGGTGCCTGAATGATAAAAGAACCATTTTTGATTGTTATATTTTGATGAAGGGGTATCTGAATAATATTACTACCATTGTTATTCTTTTTTGATAAATGGGTATATGCATAATAATAGAATCATTGTTAATTGCCAATTTTTGATAAAAGGTTAATGTATCTGAATGGTTATATAATTATTGTGAATTGCTAGTTATTGATAAAGGTGTGTATGAATAATAAGAAAACCCTTGTTGCTCATTGTTTCAGCTCTGCCGTGGAGGCGATGCGACAGTTTCTGATTCGCTCCCATAGTGTTGACATAATAGAGACCCTGGACAGTGAGAAATGCTGGGAGGACTTCGAGGATGAGGAGAAATATCCAGATGCCTACACTGTGTTGTCAAGGTAATGTGCACTTAATGACCTTCTCAGTTCTGCAGGTTAATGATTTGAATTTAGGTTTGTTATCAGCTGTGGTAATGCTAAGTTTAAATTGCAACTAGACAAAAAAAAATAGAATGGCTATCTTTAAGGCTGCTATCATTTTACGCATGTGGTAGTGATTATAATAAAGGTTATGGTGTAGTAGCAGTAGTAGCAGCAGCAGCTGTAGCAGTAGTAGCAGCAGTAGTTGTAATAGAAAAAGTTGTTATATCTGTAGTAGTAGAAGTAGTATTAGATGCTGAAGTGCCCATCTCGTCAAAATGATGAGAATGAACTTGCTTACTACGAAATTAAGTAATGATATCCATCTCAAAATGACAATGGACCTGATTCAGGGCACACTAAAGCTCATATTTGTTTTGACACATTGATTCTTGTTTCTCACTAGGGCTTTATGTCAACACCAGGGTGGTTATGTGGCCAAGGTGGTGTCCTGCTTGACCCCTGGGATGACCAGTCTACACGAGACCCAAAGAGTTGCCATAGCAGCATTTGTGGCTGAGGTAAGTGTGCATTATTACATTTTCTGTCATTTCCTAAAATCTGAGAGTGATAGAACAGGGAGATGTTCCAGGCAGTTCTTGCAACAAGGTGTGGAGTGTGGATCACAGTATACAGGCTTCTGAAAGGTAGGGAATGGTACCAGTACTTGATGTGATACCAAAAAACAATATTGAATTGGTAAAATCTGTTATACCTGAGAGAAGTAGACAGGGAGTGGGCACTGGTCATGAATCATCAAATTTAGCTGCCTCTCACTATCTGACCTAGATAGGATGACATCCCCCGGCCAGCTAGTGCATGCTTACTGCACAGATCACGTGACCTATACAACCCCAGGCTACAGCGAGTAACTCGAGGCGCAGATGCCGTAGAGGCTAGCATGCAGTACCTATGGGGTTGCGGATCAAGGGGATGTATTTCTCTGGTTATACCGATACTGCTTAGCATTATAAAATCTGTGCTAAATTTAACAAATTTAAGTCATGGGAGGCAGGAAGAATCATTAAGATATTGTATCATTAAGAAAATATTGATATTGTATCATATTGTGAAAAATTTATAGTTGTCAATCCTAACTGATGAGGCAGATCCACAACAACTTCCTCACCTTGTTACTGCACTTAAATGACCCCGATGAAGACGTCATACGGGTAAGTAAAATCAGTTGGTACAGGATTCCAGGTATTAATTTATTTGGGAAATGGTTTGAATTCAACTAAATGCTTTTTCACAGCTAACTATAATGGGTAAAGGATCATTGACGACCATTAATCAATTCTTTCTTTAGATTTTTTTTTTAATTGTTCATGGATATATGGAGGTCCAGAATATTATATGGACTGGTTTCATGGCAAATAAATGAATAAAACTATCATTTATATTTCCCTTTAACCTAGGAATCTTAGTTTTTATCATCACTGAATTGTTATAATAGAAATCTAATCATTGTTATACCTATGTACATAAAGCGAGCCAAAACTACTCTGTTTTGGCAGGTAAGTCTTTTATTTTCTATGCTTAAAATACAGCTGTTGGCATGTACAGAGTTGATGTTTTTACTCAGATTCATATGTCAAAAATATATTGCCTTTTTGGCCCCTACAGACATAAATGGGTTAAAAACAAGGTAGACACTTTAAAATTGTGACATTCAAAAAGAAATAACTACACTCCTATAAAGATAAATGCTAGGGCCATGGCAGACACATAATTTGGGATATTGTTTATTAATTGCGTCACTTTCAGTTTAGCAGTGGCATTTTGTATCTGTATCTGGACAGGGGGGGGGGGGGGGGGGGGGAACTGTTACAGGAAACAAAAAAATTGTATTCTTAGGCCTGATAGATATTTTCTAATTTGCATATTTTTTTCACAGCTTATAAACCAGGAGTGCGGTGGCGATACGACGCTGGTTGAGATGCTGATGAACAGCCTTCTGGGAAGGCTGGTGGACACATCGCACATCGTGCGCATGCTCTGTATCCGCGGCCTCGGAAACGTGGCCAGCGTCGGCTCAGACCAGGTACAGTAGCCAATTACACCCTTAATTATACTTAACCCTTATGCTGCTGGTGGCTAATTTAGCCAATACAAATTGATGCTAAAAACCTGAAAAATGAATGAAACCCTGGCATATATGGTACTCATCTGAGAGTGCTCAGCGAGAGCTATCCAATGAATACCAACATGACACGGTTTAGTCAGTTTCAAAAATCTTTGCGTCCTCGTTCTTTCAAGGAAAATAGTCTCAGCATTGGAAGGGTTAATCAATAGTGTGTGAATAGCTTGAGGTAGCTCAAAATGTATGTCTGTATTTTTTTTTTTAAAAGATGAAAAGTATTAATAAATTGTATAGTAATTGTATATAAATGTAAAAATATATTTTATGTCTAGTTGGTATACACTTGAGCTCTGTTTGCACGTTCTTTTTTTTCTAAACATTGACAAAAAGCTAGAAATATTTCTCTGTAGTGGCTATAGTCCCAGCCTGAGAGCCTGGAGGGTTTCACTCTTCTAAAAAGTAGCAAAAACCTTTTCCTCTAGCTCTCTATTTTCTTGTATTTATTTCTCACAATTGTTTTTGCTTCTACTTATACCAAGTACATTACCTGTGTAAGGTAATGATGTGTTATCCCAAACAATGAAACCAATATTATTAGTTATCCTCTAGTAAAAAAGGGATATGGCCTCGTGTCTGCGAGAAGCCAACCATATCACGATATGGCTGGCTGAACGCAGACACCAGGCCGTATCCATTTTTTATGAAGAGGGTAAGGGTAACTTATTTATCATCAGCTCCCCCCCCCCCCCCCTGAAGACTGTATTGTTAGTACTGCAATTCAGTCCAGTACAAAATAGAAATTGACCAATCAGCTGCTAGTATCAGAGTGGAGCTGATGATTAATGTAGTTATCTTATCAACATTGCTCTATTCTTTTCTTTTATGTCTTGGCCACCTATGAGTATACTGAAAAGATGACAAAACCTTGTTTAACCATTGAGGACAAACATGTATTCTACTATATTTGCAAAAAGAATCCACCGTTTCTCTGTAGGTTCACAAGTACTCGACGATGGTGCTGTCGGCGATGATGGCCGGTATGGACGACAAGGAGGATACGGAGGATGACATCACGCTGGAGGCCATGAGTGGACTCTCACGCGTCCTCGCCAAGATCAACGAGAGCGACATACGTGCCATACTCATCAATGTCGCCTTGAGGATAAGACCATGCTTTGAGAAGGTAATCTTCAAAAATATTACAAAAACGAAAAAGTTAGGTCATCTGTTTCTGAAGGAATTTTTTGAAAAAAGGCAAATATTCCATAAATGGAAGCATTAGATATGCTGTTCTTACAAAAATGCTCCGATGATACGACCATGCTTTGAGAAGGTAATGTTCAAAAATATTACAAAAATGAAAGTATTCGCTATGCTGTCCTTAAAAAAATGCAAAATGAGAAAACGGCCATGTTTTGAGAGGGTAATGTGCAAAAATAATTCATAGATAAAGTGTTAAATCTGCTGTTTTTAATATAAATGCTTTTAGAAAAAGGCCATGTTTTGAGAAGGTAATGTTCAAATATTCCAAAAAAGAAAGTATTAGATATGTTGTCCTTAAAAAAATGCTAAATGAGAAAGGTTTTCAGGTGTGTTAGCTTATCATTGTATTGTTTCAGGACCGGGCCTCAGTTAGAGCTGCAGCCTTCACTCTCTTTGGCAACCTGTCCAGGTTCGGTGACGGCCCCTCCAAGGCGCCTTTCCTCGAGCAGATCCACAATAACTTTGTCACCCTGCTGCTGCACTTAAACGACCCCGACGAGGACGTCATACGGGTAAGCAAAAACAAATGCTACAGGATGTTAGATACTAATTTTTATGAGAAATGATATACATTTGTGGTTGCTATATTTCACAGCTTACTATAATGGGTCAAGGATCATTGTCGACCATTAATCAATTCTTTCTTAAACATAAATTTTTAAAAATTGTTCATGGATATATTGAGGTCCAGAATATTATATGGACTGGTTTCATGGCAAATAAATGAATAAAACTCATTTATATTTCCCTTTAACCTAGGAATCTTAATTGCCAAATAATCTGTTGAGTCTGAGGATATATTGTGGCGACATTCCCTGTCTTCTACGTTACAAAGTGGTATAAAACTTATTCTAGACTCAGCTATGTCATACATATATAGTTTGGAATTTTATGATATTCGTTACTTTTGATTTTATTTTCAGTCGTGTAAATATGCATTACGCCTCCTGGGGCCTTTGCTTGGGTCAGATAGCGTCTCCAGTATGTTCCAGAAACACCTGTTAGAAGATGCCCATCTACACTACGGAGAGTTCATCAACGACCTCGCTAAAGCCATCGTAAGTCCTGTTATTATTAACAGTTTAGCTTCAGAACGACAACATGAGCTGTTATATGTTCATCTATGAATGACATGATATCTATATCATTGTGTAATCTTCTGCTGTTATATATGAAGCTATTAGCAATATTACTATGTGATCTATTGCATTGTGTATTCTTCCATGAATAAAATGTAAGACCTTTGTTGGCAAAATAGTAATCCTTATAACCCATCCAATGCTGAGACTACTTATGTCCAAAGCAAAAGATTTTTGAAAACCACCTAAACCATGTTGTGTTGGTATTCATTTGAAATCTTTCGCGGAGTACTCTCAGATGAGAAATAATGAGCCAGAGTTTCAGTCCTTTTGCATCATTTTGTATTGGCCAAACTAGCCACCAGCAGCGAAGGAGTTAAGCTATTAACAATATTACTATGTTATCAACATCATTATGTAATCTTCCATGAATAAAATGTAAGACCTTTGTCAGCAAAGTAGTAATACTTTCAAGAGCTATTTTATTTGAGAATACACATTCACTAACCTATATTGTGATACCATGTATTCTAGATATAATTGAGACTTCGACTCATCTGTACAATTTTTTTCCAGATTGTTGACTTTCCCGATAAGCTGAACTTCTATGTGATGGGAAACGTGGCATTTTTCAAGAGTGTCTGGCCAGAAATCAGGAGCAATGCCGCAATGTTTGCAGGTACAGCCTTCACACAGTATAATTTAATTTTATGATCAATTTAAGCCAGATGAATGCGTTAAACCTAGTTATTTGGTGTTATTGGTTTGGTTTGCTGTACAGTGTGACGTTTAATTCCTGCACCAGTTTTCTACCAATGACCTGGGGACCACCATTGACTTAACCCTTCCCATGCTAAGGCTATTTTCACCAAAAGCACAAGGACGCAAAGATTTTATAAAAACATTTAAACCCTGCCATATTGGTATTCATTGGATAGCTCTTGCCAATTACTCTCAGATGAGTACACAAATGCCAGGGTTTCAGTTATTTTTCAGGTTTTTTGCATCATTCTGTAATGGCCAAATTCGCCACCAGCAGCATAAGGGTTAAACACATCTAATCAGGCACTAAGCTGAGTATGTGCCACTTACTGTATACAGCTTTAATTTGGAGTTTAAAATAAAATTTTGCTTTACAGCCCTGCTGGAGGGTATTTGTGCTACTTCAAATTTGCTCATTAAAGCACTCAAACTCAACCAGATACAAAGCAGGATATTTATCTGAAGGATATTATTTTGACGCTATCATTGGTGTTCGTAAAATAGTGAATATTTAATGCCTGTAAAAATACCAGTTATACAGTACATGGACGACTAGTAGTAAAGGTCTACCTCAGGTCAACCATAGATGTATCGCTGGCCAGTCGTCAGAACACGTAAATTTCAAATATATCTAATTGTACGAACAATAATAATTTTAATCATGAATACAGTGTTTTTATTTGCAAAAAATGATAATGTATTACTAAGTACATGTAATTGTCTCTGTTGTTTTTCAGGTTTTCTCCTGGGTAACCTGCCAAAGGATCAGCACATAGGAATATCTAAGGAGCATGTGTCTAGTGGTGAGTGATTAACCCTGAATGCTCAGCTTTAACATTGAAATATAGTATCTAAACATATAATGATATTAAAGGGGATACTTTAATATCAAAGCAAGAATTTAACAGATATCTGTTTGGTTGTCTCCATTCTGATTTTCCACTTCATTTTGATATTTGTCTACTGATGATTTATTAAAAATATCTCCTCAAATAAGACTTTTTGGCTGCTTAATGATTTCTTTAGATATTAAAGATGAAAATTATTGAAAGGTTACAGAGCACTTCCCAGTACCTGACTAGCCTTTCTGTGTTAAATGTAGCCTTAAGTGGAAATCAGTACCTAAAAGGGTACCTAAAATGAAAGCCTTATATTGTTTTAAGGTTTCCTATTCAAAATTAAGGTAAAAAATAGCTGATGGATAAAATTCATGGATACTTTGGTTCTTGAGGAACTCTTAAGTGGTTACTTCAATTGAGATATTTCATGCAAGCTGACACTGCCCCTCTGCACTAAAAGCATTTTATCTTTGTCAATGGACACAAGATCGCATTACTAAGTACTGTATAGGGATGATCTAGCAAGAATGTTTTCATATTTTTCAGCACTTATCATGCTGCTGAAGGACTCCTCTCCCAGTGTGCGTGTGAAGACAGCGGAGGCCATGAGCTTACTATACGACTACTGATCTCAGCGCCTACAGAAAATCCCAATTCACGCCAGGAGATCTCCTTGACAAGTGTCGTCTTGTTCATCATGAAATAACTTAACTTGACTTTTGAAATAACTTAAAAATTAAGATTAAGAAGGAAATGTAATACAGATCATGTGAAATATATAAAGGAAATCACCACATACAGTTATTTCATAAAGGACTAATCATGGTATCTTGAACTAAGATAATGGTATGATCCGTCACTTAGAGGAAGAGGAAAGAGAGGGTTTAATTTAGCAAAACTGTCAGGAAAGACCACAATATTTCCATTAACCCATACATGTGTATAGGGTCCTCTAACCCTTATGCTGCTGGTGGCTAATTTGGCCTGTACAGAATGATACAAAAAACCTGAGAAATGACTGAAACCCTGGCACATAGGTACACATCTGAGAGTACTCAGTGAGAGCTTTCCAATGAGTACCAACATGACAGGATTTAGATGTTTTTCAAAAATCTTTGCCTCATTGTGCTTTGGACAAAAGTAGCCTCAGCATTGGAAGGGTTAAGAGTTTGTTATACTGATTTCTGATATTTTTGACAATAACTTGGTACGTAAGAATGATTTTACAAAATGCTTGAAGGAGAATTGTTGGAAATAGTACCATTAACATTTCTTCTTAAAACATTTTCCCATCTATGTTTTTGCATTAGATATTACTAAAATTTACTAAATATTTTCGACAGTTTTTGGCTGCTGCAAGCATTAAAGAGTCCAGTTTACCTTGGGTAATTGTGGTACTTCTAGACGGGTAGTCTCTGTTAGCATGTGGTTGCATTTTGAACAGGTTTGACTATATGGGATGTGTGCTTGTTTGAAATGAAATGTATACAATTATATACAATCATGTTGGATGAACATGTATGAATTTCTGTTTTATCATTAAGTTTATATCTACATTTTAATGCTTTCATTCCAAGGACATTCTTGACCCAATTGCATTCAGAGGTTACACATAGTCTGACAACTTAATACATAACTCGTCAAATACTGTAAATTCTGAAAAGATTGCGTTAATTTAATTTTTGCATTTTTTAGCGTTTAGCCTCGGACGCAAAATTAAAATTTGCAATGATTAGTGCTGCCACTTTAAGTGTATAGCTGGCACTCCATTTTGCGGCCAATTCGAAAAGTAAAAAAATGCAGGAAATCGATTTTCTGTAAATTCGCAAAATTTACTCTACACAATCTTTTGTGAATCTACGGTAGTGTAGTGTTTAAACAATTTTTGAAGACGGATTGTTAAAGCCAATTTCAACAGCACCTTTCAGTCCAATATTTCTCAAAATATTGGTTCATTATCATAGTATGTCCATTCGTTTGAATCTTATGTTTGCCCTGGATGTTAATGGGTTAAATTTATCCTAATGAAAAGGAAAAATGTTAATGTGATAACTTGCTTTGCCATAAATTGATGAGTGGTAGCTACTCAGTGTTAGTTTTGTTGGCCGTTCACGCCTGTAGTGCCAAAACTGGGCTTGACTATTTGGCGATACTTATCAGACCTGACCTTGATGCCTTTAAGATATTTTCCAAAGAGGCTACAGTTTGAAAGAGATCACCAAAGATATTCAGGCCTTTTTGAGAATAACAGCGGCATGATAAGGTAAAAGTGTCTATTGAGAACAACTCCCTTTTACCTGTTTCAAATATGTAATTATAATATGTGATTATAAAAATATCAAGAGCATTCCAAGTCAGTTTCATTGTGACTGTGAATTTAATTTAAATGATATTATTTCAGCATTTTTTCAAGGAGGAAAAAATCAGCTGTGTTTTATTCACAAAAACTGTGCAGAATTTTGCCAGTAAAGAAATGTCTTTCCTGAATAGACTTAAGATAGTATGGTCTGGGACCATCTTATAGATATGTATTTGTGTATGTAAATGAAGAAAGAAGTATTATAAGGGAACACGCAACAGTGTAAGGTATTAAATGTGTGTCTGCCATGTCAGATACTGTAAAAGCAATATGGTAGGTCAAAACTTGTGACTGGCTGAAAATCAGCAATATTTTGATTCTACAAAGTCAACTGTTCTAGAACAATTGAAAAGAAGATTAGTTCTTTGGTTGATGAGAATAGGGCTTATTAAACTGCATAGAATAATGCCTGGAAATATTGAGATATGCTTATGGTCAAACCCAACATTAGCACTTTGCCCCTTGGAATTTTAGCAATGCTGCTTTCCCATGGGGAAATACATCATATGACAATGCTTTTCCCATGAATTGACGTTCTTAGATATGTCTTCAAAAATGGCTGTGGTTCTATAATATAGTGTATGTATAGGTTATACACTGATCCTTTTCTCTGGGATTATGTGAAATGTACTTGTGCCAAGTAATGAATCGCAGCGTGACAGTATGAGGAATTTCAAATTTGACTACTGAACACCGTGTTGATATTGCGAATATGAAAAAATGCGCTTGGCAGGCAGCTTCTTTTAATGCGCAGTTCAGTTATTGCGTACTGATGTTGAATGACCAGGTGAGATGGCATCGTGTTTTACGATATTAGCATAGGCATAGGATGTCCAAACAATGTTGCACAGTTTAATAGATGTGGACTCCAGGATGCGTTAAGTATGCATTAATTAAACAGCTGCGATAATAATACGGTATACAGTATTTCAGTATTCTTCACTTTTTCTGTCATACTAAGGCTTGTTTTTAATGGTGGAGAAAACAGAGTGTCTGAACAAACAACCGATTCACTTTTCCTCCCGCCATGAGGCACTGACAACTTTTTTGCATGTCTTGAGCAGGTTAAAGACACCATGATCAGTCAGTTTGTAATACAGTAGACCACCTGGCTATCAGGGCAACCCCCACCTCAGTAGGCATGTGGTCAACTGAACAAGATGTAAGTATGAAGTTTGACCCACATGGCATCTTATGCAGTTCAAATTCTTAGTTGACTAGTAGAAGGTATCTAGGAATTAGGAGTGTTAAACAGGAAAAGCGAATGTTAATCAGGAAAAATGATTCTGAAATGCCGGACATTTTCTGTTAGGTAATATCCTTAGCAATCAATGAAATGAAAATTCGAACTTGTCAATTGTTCTCATGCCAAAATAATGTAGTGAAAAGAAAGCACGGATGATGCATGATATAGTTTACCTATAGGGTTTGTTATATTGTACTTTGAACAATAATGATTTAAATAAAATGGTTTGCAGTAAGTGCCGTTCCA
Organism: Maea johnstoni; assembly: GCA_963942565.1. Lineage (NCBI taxonomy): Eukaryota > Metazoa > Annelida > Polychaeta > Spionida > Magelonidae > Maea > Maea johnstoni. The sequence continues at coordinate 36,716,054 of OZ012688.1, read as the reverse complement.
TTTAAAAGTGTGGGGGGGGGAGGAACGGAAGCTAATTAAAAATTCGGCACCCCCCCTTCGAGCCATAGTTCAGAATTCAGGGGGGGGGGGGGGAGGTGGGGTAAAATAATTCAAAATTCGACCCCTCCCCCCCCTACAAAAATCTTCCGTTCCTCCCCCCCCCCCCCCACACTTTTAAATGGAACAGCCCTAAGCAAAGATAGGAGAAATGTGTAAATACTATTTAAAAGCTATGGGCTTATTATCTTTATTCATATATTATCGGTGATTGGAAATAGCCTCTTGCTGGTTGTACATTGATTGCTACTAGATATGTTGATGGAAATGATGTGTTTCTAATGGTTATATTGTGATTGATATTATAACCAGCTATGGTTTGGTGATCATAGTGTTACTTTGATTTACCCATTCATGCGTGTAGTTTTCCAGAAAGGTCTGAAGATTTTGGTAATGTAACCCTAACAATAGCATCTTTCATGAAATATTTGGAGGGTAAACGTTAGTCACAATTTAAGATTCTCTTTAAAATATTTTGTGAATGTATGCTTTATTCCTAAGTTATTGCCAAAATCATACTAGGTCCCAGGCAACAATTTCAACAGTGTCACATGCCTGAAGGGGTTAAACAGATAAATTCATGTAAATCAATATTTCTATGAAAATATTACATTTTTTTGATTTTGCAATTGCCTAACGTGCATATTTAGCTCTGCAGCTACTAATGTAGACATGGGTTTGTTGTACTTGTTACCTTTTCAAGCATGTAGGCAGTTCTCACATTTATGCTTAAAATATCTTTGAAATTTGTGTTTGGGTGCTTAGATTCTTTTGACAATAGCTTGGAAATCAAGTATATATGTACAAAACATGTGATTGGGAATTGTCTTTTGGTTTGAATTAACATTTCTCTATCAAATATCTTCCAAAATATTTTTCGTTTGAATGATACATCCAGAAGAGTCTGGCCATTTTAGGGTAATAGAGGCATGGAGGTATAGTAACTCATCAATGACCCTTCTCTAGTTTGACATTGTATGGAAGACGGATCAAAATATATGATATGAGTACAACAGTCTTGTTCATTTCTTTGCTTCAACTGTTATACAGTTGTTAACTTAAAAGGGCTCTTAACCCTTCCAATGCTGAGGCTACTTTCGGCCAAAGCACACAAATGCAAAGATTTTTGAAAACTATCGAAACCCTATCATGTTGGTATTCATTGGATAGCTTTCGCCGAGTACTCTCAGATGAGTACCTATGTGCTGGGTTTCAGTCATTTTTTAGGTTTTTTGCATCATTTTGTATTGGCCAAATTAGCTACCAGCAGCATATGGGTTAAGCCTGGGGTTACTTTCAAGCAGACCTCTTAGCAAGAATGGGCTAAAATGTTTGATTTCCAATCAACCTTTGAAGAACTGAATAAGAATTGAATCCTCTATGGAGAATAAAAACCCTGTTGCACATGTATGCAATTTGAAATTTAAAAAAAGAATTGAATCCTTGCTAGAGCTTTTTTCCCAAAAAAGACTTTTTCCATAAAAGATGATATTTTCTTGGTATATGGCGTTTAGGGGGATCTGATGTATGTAGCCCAAGAGTGGCAGTGATGTAAAAATTGATACCAGAAACAAAAGAAAACAGCTTGGTTGTATGCAAATTGTATTTTATTTATGATATTAAAGTCACATGAAGCCTTATTTTACTCCATAAAGTAATACTATAGTTCATTTGTATTTTATTTGAATTATGTATTTTTCACACAATTATTGTATTTTGTTGATTTTGATACAAATCCTCATTTTTACTAGAACTGGTCCAAATCCAGATTTGAGAAGAAATTTACTTTTTGTCACAAATGGACACAAACGGTTTTTCAGTTTCAAAGATACCATGGACATCCCTACAGAATGCCACACATCTGTATACCATATTTACCAGGCAACCCCTTCTTGGCACTGGAACCCAAAATCCAATTAACCGTTCCAGTGCTGAGACTACCTTCGTCCAAAGCACAAGGATGCTAATATTTTTGAAAACCACCTAAACCCTGTCATATTGGTATTCATTAGATAGCTCTTGCTGAGTACTCTCAGATTAGTACCCATATGCCAGGGTTTCAGTCATTCTCCAGTTTTTTTGCATAATTTTTTATAGGCCAAATTAGCCACCTGCAGCATAAGAATTAAGATAAAGAGGAGGGAGTTGCCATTCAAGACTGGGATTTCTTCCTCATGGTCATATGACTTCAGACAGTAGCAGTAGCCTTAGAGGGGTACAGATTCCCACAGAGAATGACAATGTGTCATATTCCCAACATTCTCACTCTAAGATATTAATCCTTCTGATGCTGAGGTTACTTTCGTCCAATACACAAAAAAGGAAAAGATTACGAAAATCATCTTAACCCTGTCATGTTGGTATTCATTAGAAAGCTCTTGCTGAGTACTATTAGATGAGTACCCATTTGCCAGGGTTTCAGTTATTTCTCGTCTTTTTGTCATCATTTCATGTTGACCAAATTATCAACCAACAGCGTAAGGGTTAATGGCCATCCAGGGCTTGAAGGTATTTCAGGGGGATGACCTTAGGCACTAACTTATGTCTGAAAATCATTTATACCCTGTCATGTTGGTATTCATTAGAAAGCTCTTGCTGAGTTCTATTAGATGAGTACCCATTTGCCATGGTTTCAGTCATTCTCAGCTTTTTGTCTTAATTTTATGTTGACCGCATTATCAACCAACAGGGAAAGGGTTAATGGCCATCCAGGGCTTGAAGGTATTTCCTAGGGATGATCTTGGGCACTAACTTGTGTCTGAAAAATACATAAAAAAGAGAGAATTGTGAAGAATTTTACTAACAGAAATTCATTGATGATATATTAGCTATATATTTTGTCTAAAAACTTATTTCTTGATCTATGATACATTTTGCATTAATTTAGAAATTAGAATAGATTAACAAATAGTTAT
>OZ012688.1:36665582-36708082 GCA_963942565.1 Maea johnstoni | reverse complement strand
GAAAGATACACATTAGATGAAAACTGGTTAATGATGGTCAGCAGGTTAGGTTAGTATATATTCTGTGCACACATATCAACAAATATAATTTATAGACAGATACTAGATACCCTCAAAGACGTCAGGCGTGTCTGGAGGAGGCGTTCGGAATGAATGGGTTAACCCATGAACAGTGCAGACATTTAATTCCTGCACTAGAACGGGCAGGTCGGCCATAATACACGACCGCACGCCAAATTGCCACCGAGTTTCCTCGGCATGGATGACCTCAAAACTGAACGTAGCTTTGATTCACAGGCTACGTGGGCCATTGACATGCTTGGCCTTTTTTGACATGTTATCCATGGGTGTTTGTACGACCAGGTACTGGCAGCCGTCCAGTCAACTGATGCAGGAAGTAAATGTCTGTTCTGTATGCTTAAATGTTCTTCTGGATATTGTCGCCTGGATCTAAGATACTTTTGACAATTACTTTTGAATTGAGAATGATTTTACAAAATATTTGAAGGGGAGTTGTTGCTAACGTTCTGTTTAATATTTTTCCATAAAATACTTTCCTAACTATTCTTTTGCCTGCACTATTCTATCAAAATTATCAAGCTGTTTTGTGCCGCTGTGAGCATTAATGGGTCAAGAAAGTCACTCACTGTGTACTGTGTCCTTGATTGCATCCACTGTGAAGGCAAAATCTCTTCTGTGTTTCTGGAAGACCGAGCAAAGTCAGATCATTGAAAGAAAATAACTGTTTCCTAAACATTCGAAAGTATATTTAAATGAGCGGGTTATGTAAACGACATTGTATTGTGTTTCGTCAGAATACTTATAAAATCACCCTTATAAAATTGTGTACCCAAGAAACTTTCCCAATACAATACTTATCACAATAGTCTTAACACAGTAACCTTCTATTCACACTCCAATCATTACCAATCCATTAATACATTTTTCAAATCTAAAATGTAAATACATTTTAATCACTTATCACTTTTTCGGGATGTCACAAGGAGACTTTTATTTGGCTGAATAAATGAAATTTTGTCATATACAATTGGTATTAAAAATGGTCTGAAATTATAACTACTAGTTAACAGATTACTAAAAGATGGATGAACGCACCTGCTGGAAAACTTCATGAGAAAACTGGCATTGAAACAGGAGTATAGAATCAGGAAAAACGTATTCCAAAGGCCAACGCATGCAAACATTGCAAAGAAATTAACACCAAAAGTTTCACTTATGGTATAAATAACTGAAAAGAGACATCACGTAAGGTATTGCAAAAACAAACAAACTGAACTTATGTAATCAATATGAGTTTGGTTATTTCGGTGATCTCTATCATTAAACGTTTTATGTACACTGATATATTTTAGTTTTAATTCATATATGATATAACTCATTTGGAAATACAGCATCTGAAAGCCCATTAGTAAGCAAACATGTTAGCATCACTTCATAAACAGTGAACTTAAAGTAATAGTACAAGGGTTACGTTAACAGGAATAATAACTTTTCTCGTAAATTGGGGTACCTTTTGCTATCACTCTTTGTTTTCAAAACAGTAACTGGTGTAAAAAAGAATTCAATACTAAAGATAGATAAGTAGGCAGATATGATAGATATATCATATACATGGTGGTAACGTACTTTTTGTATAGAGAGCAAGTGGGGCAGTGGTCAAGAGAATGACCAAAGGTGACCCTCCAAATATCGCAAAATAAAGTCCTCCTATGGTCTGCATGTAGATAACCTTTTTCACATCTGTAAAACAAAATATCGCATGGTGAAAGGTAGGTGTAAAGGTGGAGGCACTCTTGGAAATCTAACTTTTGGGAATCTCGTTGTGCTTGCTAACCAAGACGTCAAAAATATATTTCTCGAACAACTTTGTCTGTGGGGAATTCACAATAGATATGAATAGTTGAGCATGAACTAAAAATATTACAGATTATCTGGGAAACTTTATAACCACCCTTTCTAGTATTTTTCATCACCATACTGTAATAATAATATCATGCGGAAAATGAACTATAATAATTCTTTTGCTAAATTAACTTTTAATACATGGATGAAAAATTGTCTCATACAGTGCAGACATTTATCTCCTGCACTAGACGCACGGGCAGGTCGGGCATAACACACGACCGCAAGCCAATTTACCACCGAGTGTCCTCGGCATGGATGACCTAAAAACTGAACGTAGCTTTGATTCACAGGCTACGTGGGCCATTGACATGCTTGGCCTTTTTGACATGTTATCCATGGGTGTCTGTACGACCAGACACTGGCAGCCGTCCGGTCGACTGATGCAGGAATTAAATGTCTGTACTGTATGTTCATGCCATGGAAAGATGCATAACCCTTTTTGATAATTTGTATTGTTCCATAGAATTGTGTTACGGTACAAATACTATGCAGTTGATAGTAAAGATGTAATATATTTGTTTACATATGATTGATAAATGTACATAGTAGAATCACATTGTATGTCATATTGTCCTTAAAACATTTATAAATTGTTGACCATTCACCTATAGTTTTTGGTAATGAAAGGGGCATAACTTACCAAGGGCTCCATGCGTATTTTTCTCATTTAATACTCCCATGGCAATGGATGGCAATATATTGGCAAAATACAGGAATAGTGTAGTGGATAGTAGTTTCTGTAAGGCTTTATGTCCAATCACACCTGAAATAAAGCAATGTAGTTGCATTTATGAACATGTCTTATTTTTTCTAGATATCACTGCATTCGTTTCTTTACAATATATTACTTACGTAACGTGTTTTAATTGAAACATAATGTATTAATATCTGCTACTATGGTGGGGATGCAGTACTAACTTAATAGAAAACGCTCTCGCTTAGTCATTAGCTATGAGTGACTTTCTCTTTGTCAAATAACGAATTTATCATTGCAATGTATTCGTTAATACATTGTCCATGGGTTGGTATCTTATGAATTTACTTAGCTATTGTTTTAAAACAATGGTTATAAGGATTAAAAGCAGTGTTTTAATTTTTTAATGTCGACTGCTAAAGTTTTACTTTCCTCATTTCGATTGTAGTGTATTGTATGTTTATTGACTGTACTAAATCATACAAAACCATAGCAAATACAAATATAGTAAACATAATAAAGTGATGATAAACAAAAGATAATAAATAACATAAACAAACGTACTAAATACCATAAAGAACGTTCAAACTAAATTATACAATGTGAGAACAAACACCTGAGCATGATTAACTAAGAAGTTTAAGTACAAGTGAAATAGGAGCTTCTCTGTTGTCCGGTGTAACAGGTATGTCCTGCCCTAAAGTTTGTGGTCCAGGGTTTTCAAACGGTGTAACAACATAATTGTAAAGAATATTAAATAAAAAGAAAATATCGTTTACTTAAAATGTATTATTATTGTTGATGACCTACCGTCTTTGTAATCAGCAAAGTAGTAAGGCAGACGTCGTCTAAGATCTGACATGATTCCTCGACCAAATGCAAAACGTGACCGACCCTTAAAACATCCATTAGATTTGAAATTAGCATTTTTATCATTTAAAAATACAATACATTTCACAGTGATAAAGTTGTTCAAAAGTGATGTGACTGTTATTGGCATTGGTCAGTCATGACTTGCTATGCTAAAAGAACCGGGTTAACAGTATTCAACATCATGCAACTTCATGATCCTATTTGATCCTATAAGATCAAAAAACAATTGCTTCACATTTGCTACTTACCGGTCAGATAAGCAACGAAAAGATTAGTCCATGAGCCTCTGAGATACCAAAATTGGACTTTTTGGTACCATATTGATGGGACAAATTCTTACTAATAGTTTTGGATTTATCGTAATCTCAGCCTTAATTTGATGTGTAATAGCAATGCAGGGGTGACAGCTTAGACGAAGATATTCAGCTATTAGTGACACGTCCTCTCGTCTCGTGATGGATAATTTGCAAATCAACAAGAGAAATCGTTTAAGCAACTATGATAGGTTAATGAAATTTAAGCATCTCAACATTTCATTTTGAGCTTCAACAGACCTGTATACGTATGAATAGATATAAAATGATAAATTGTCCAAATCATATATACTACGGGATATGCAGTTGGAGATTTGAGGAAATCTGTATTTCTTAATTAGGATTTCCGAAAATGTTCCATATTTTTTTTCTGACAGCTAGAAATGAAAATGACAGAAATGAAAAGCAAATTAAACAATAAAAATATTTTTAAATAAGCTGCATGTCTAAGGAGTATTTTAAATCAAAATTTGTAATGTATCATTATGCATTTTGAATATATACGCGTCTAACTACCCCATTCTTGAAAAATAGAGGAAAAATGCTATAAAATATAAACTATTTTCTGTAAAATTCAATTACTCTATAAATCACCAACACCTAACAGAAGCACATGTATGCTTGTCCTCCAACAGTAAAAGAGTCTGGAATAGAGGTAAGTTCAATGCCCTAAAGCCCTGGACAATCAGTTTTTGGTACAAGAACCAAAACTTGCTCTTACGTTCTAGAATCATTGCAAGAAAATGTTGGAAAAATCAGGTATTGTACAAAACTGCAGCACCAAACTGAAACACATGCATACTTGTCCTTTTACACTTCAAAAAACCATTGTGCCAAATTCAAATCGGATACTTTTTGCATGTACTACTCTAGCATACCTATTATTGTTGTTCTTTCATAATAAAGAGAAAGTTTAGATATAACATTTGTGCCCAGGTGCACACAAAAAAAGGAGAACATAACATTTTAGTATTGACATTGAATCATTTAGTGTCACAAGAATCTGATAATCACTTAGATTATCAACTTTGATAATTTTGTTTTGATCATGAAAACATAAAAAAGACATAGACAATGAATCATTGGACATCACAAAAAATCTGATAACCTTTTTGCTTGATAATATCTTAGATTATCAACTTGGATAATTTTGTTTTGATTATGAGGACCTTATAAAAAGGCACTTGAGTGATTTCATTTAAATAGCCCGAATAAAACATTACGCATCATAACAACAATATACTTTAAAATTATCGAACATAGGACAGTAAAGATTGGTAAGGTTCAGAATAGTTAAAATATAGTATCGCTGTGTTTAGGAACCTGTATTTGTTGTGTAACTTCTAGTATGTGTCACTATGTTGTATTTACGTATGTTTTTGGTTTACAAATTGTCAAAATAGAATAAAAAACATCAATGTATTGGTAAATCTAAAAAAACAATACACTTTCAACTTAGGACACAAGTGTTTATTGAAGTACCCCTGGCAGCGAATTGAGAAAAGAATGGGGAATTAAAATATATAAATTACAATTTGACTCCAAATCTTGGTACCGACCAACCCTCTTGATCATGAACTAAATATTATAATAAGAAGTACTAATTCCAATGCAATTTAACATTCTCCATCAAATGATTTGTATTATAGCACTTTACCACTAACTCATTTTAAAAGTATTAAACATTTATGCGTCACTTTGCAAGGATACGGTTAATTCGGAAAAGATTGCGTTAGTTTAATTTTTGCGTTTTTGTTTGCGTTTAGTCTCGGACGCAAAATTAGAATTCGCAATGATTAGTGCTGGCACTTTGGTGTATAGCTGGCACTCCATGTTCGCAAAGTTAAAAAACATAAAAATCGATTTTCTGTAAATTCGCAAAATTTACTCTACACAGTCTTCTGTGAATCTACAGATCTACTTGTTAGCATAAATGGTTTGACGTATTAGCGTACCGTATCTTTGTCATTGTAAGAGGATTTGCTGTCGATGCGACGACCTTCTTCTGCGAGTTCCTTTGTCCTCTCCTGAATAGCTTTAGTAAAGACTTCGCTGTTGTTGGCCTTTATTAACTGATGTCTAAACCCAATATCAGAAAATATGGTGCTGAATGTTCTTCCAGTTTCCAAAGAATTCTTCGTACCTTTCTGAAAGGGGAATTGCAGTGGTATTTGTTTTGTTATTCCAAGAAAATTTGGATAATAAAAAATACACTATGATTTTGCACTTCCACATAAGCATTGGCATGGAAACATATCAACAGCAAAATATGAACTTTTGAATTTTAATTCGTTGAAGAAAGTGAATTATCAATTATCAAGTTATTTCAAATACACATATGAATACGTTCTACGTGAAAAAAAATATGGTAGTACGAATATAGGATGGCTATCGAGAGTTGTGAAATGGACTTACAGTAGGCAAAAAATATATGATCTACCTCTTTAGTAGGAGCCAGCACGAGTATCACAAACAACACCTCCGCGCTCGTTCGTCCTAAATTCGTTGGTGAGGCAAGTCTGGCTATAGCAACATGGCGCCTCTTTAATGACGGAATGCTGCACCTGAAAAGGAAGAATTTAACAATATTGTTAGACATATATGTAGGTGCAATAATTTATATATATATATATATATATATATATATATATATATATATATATATATATATATATATATATATATATATATATATATATATATATGTGTGTGTGTGTGTGTGTGTGTGTGTGTGTGTGTGTGTGTGTGTGTGTGTGAGTACACTTGTAAACAGACACACACGTTTATCTATGTTGCCTTTGGAATTATTTCTAAAAAAAAACGGTAAAATGGATGTTTCTTAATCTTATTCTTTCTTATAAGTTTGCATGCCAAAGCCACAAAGGGATGTCAGTGGAATTAATTACTTATCAAATAATCAAGCATTAAGTTGTTTAATTAACAGCTGGTACACATGCCTTTTGTATAGACGTACACTATCAGGGAAACATTCTTACATTTAAAATGAGGATGTAGGGGCAAAATTTGGAAGAAGTACTGCAGGGAATAAAATAGGAGAGAGCAACGTCCACGTGTGCTGAATGTGTGCAGTCTCTTATTGTATGCTTGATAGCCAACGAATCTTGCCAACAACACTGTTCAAGGAGAAATCATGTGTGATGTATTTGATCAATTGAGTTATGCCATTTATCTCGTTCTGTCGGTAGTAAAACTAAATTCGTACATGCCACAGATCCAGGACTGGTCATAGTCCAAACCTTGGGCCACATTAACACTTTGCACCGTATTCGCCAAAAGATGAGCTGTTTGAAAATGATATGCAGATTAAGGTTAGTGGAAGCCGTAGTCATACACGTATTATCAAATCAGTATTCGCTGTATTAGCCGAGGAGGAAAATCTACATCTAAGCTTTTTAAATAGCACAACTAGAAGCATAAGTATAACCATTAGCATGTTAACGTAGTAGTAGTTGAGGAGAACGAAGAAGAAGAAAAAGAAGAAGAAGAAGAAGTAGTAGTAGTAGTAGTGGTAGTAGTAGTAGTAGTAGTAGTAGTAGTAGTAGTAGTAGTAGTAGTAGTAGTAGTAGTAGTTGTTGTTGTTGTTGTTGTTGTTGTTGTAGTAGTAGTAGTTTGTAATCGGTTACGGTGGCTGTGTTCAGTTTCCAAAAGAACTAGTAGTTGAAGAAAACGAAGAAGAAAAAGAAGAAGATGAATCATTAGTAGTAGTAGTAGTAGTAGTAGTAGTAGTAGTAGTAGTAGTAGTAGTAGTAGTAGTAGTAGTAGTAGTAGTAGTAGTAGTAGTAGTAGTAGTAGTAGCAGTAGTAGTAGTATCAGTAGTACAAATATAAGAAGAAGAAGAAGAAGAAGAAGAAGAAGAAGAAGAAGAAGAAGAAGAAGAAGAAGCATTAATGTAATAGTAGCGGTGAGTATGTATTGAGTGGTCTGTTATGGTCTACCCCAGACTTTAAGCAATACTTCCACCAATAAGGCCAATCCTTAGCCTTAGTAAAATTGACTATGAAAAGAATTCCAATCAAATCAGCTGTTTATTTTACTTTTTTAAGTATTACACTTAGAAGATTCCACACTTTGTTAGATCATATACAAATAATTAACTTACCTTGGTCATGTGTACACAATAAGGCTTTGGCCTCGTCCAAATCAAAGTTTGCATGGCGAGAGTCTTGGATTTTCATAAGAACTCTATCTAAAATATTCTCCAGATTATTTTCCTCCAAATCCAATAAGACTATGGCATCATTTAGGAAATTGTCTATGTCTAACTGGGCCCGCACCTCGCGGCCGAAATCCTTTAAAGGCACATCCTGAAAATAAGAAATACATAAGAACCTTACACCCTTTTAAGAGCTGTGATGACCATCAAGGTGGCGCTGATGATGATGGTGATGATGACTTTGTTCGCAACATTATTAACATTATCATCATCATTATCATTTTTTTTTGTTATCATTTTTATTATTATTATTATTATTATTAGTATTATTATTATTATTATTATTATTATTGTTATTATTATTATTATTATTATTATCATTATTATTATTATTATTATTATTATTATTATTATTATTATTATTATTATTATTATTATTATTATTATTATTATCATTATTATTACTATTATTATTATTATTGTTATTCTTAAAAGTATCATCATCATCATCATTATTATCATCTCGCTCGTCATATTCGTCATTATACTCATTATTATCATTATCACCATTCATCATCATCATCATCATCATTATCATCATCAATAGTAGTAGTAGTAGTAGTAGTAGTAGTAGTAGTAGTAGTAGTAGTAGTAGTAGTAGTAGTAGTAGTAGTAGTGTATGTTATGATATCATAAAAAACGGCAGGGTATTAGACCATTGGCTTGCCACCAACGTTTGTTACGCATTTTTGGGTTTAACCATGCTTTTCCTAATAGAATTAATCAGTTCACCTAGGAAACACACGAATGTATTGTTTCCATTCGTGTTGTGTCTAGTATTTACCAGAATTGGAAAGGCTGTCTTTATCTTTATATACACGAAGAAGGGAAGGCGAACATATTGTGACCTAGAAGCCTTAAACCACTACCTTGACCTTTCTTTAAGTGTAGATGACCTATTTAACACATTGAATTAGGGAATTGTGATAGAACACTTGAATGCTATTTTCAATTTTCGAACAATAGGCTAAGCGGGGAATTAAAAATAAAATAGAACATCATTTCAAGATCAGTTTTAGTGGCTATATTATTCTAATAAGGGCCTTATGGACAGGGTATATAACTTGTTATGAAATTTAATTTGATTTGATCGAATAGTTTTATTTCAGAAACCGATGGTCGATATATATATATATATATATATATATATATATATATATATATATATATATATATATATATATATATATATATATATATATATATATATATATATATATATATATATATACATGTATATATATATATATATTACACTGTTTGTAGGTGCCATAAAGTTTTTGCAAATGATGACATTAAGGAACTGGTCTTTACTGACAAGTAGCCTAATAAATGCTTGACATTGGTTTAACCTGCATTAAACAGTTAAACCAAAATACACCCCAAGGACAGAGTCTTTATCTAATCATTCATGTAGACGTGCTGAATGGCGGAAATGAAGCTGTACGTCGAAGCCATGTTTCTGTTGGCATATGTTTTACTGAACGCCGGCTTGTTTGGCAAATATTTAGCTTTCAGCTTTTTCGTACTTTTTGACAATTCTGGTTTTTTTTCTTAGACGCAAATGCGATAATAGCCTCAATTTGTATTTGCACTAGCACGTTTATTGACTGTATGAGACATTTTTACCTTCACAAAAGAATGCTGCTTTTTTATTTATTTAAAACATAAGACAAGTTAACATGAAACACACATGCAAATTGTAAATCGGTTAACATGAACACGCCTACAAAAAAGAGATTACATATACTAATCATTGTGTTACTCCTGAAAATCAATGTATATATTTAAAGCTTGTTATATGCCCTAGGTAGTTAGATAAAGATATGCTTGATTACAGAATTCGTTGAAATTATCTCCCCTGCTATTTGTTTGGGCTATGTATTCTTCTACACGTATCTGCATTTGTAGTAGAAGGATGCATTCCACGTCCCGTAGAGTGCATTTTGACTTGCTTGTTCATCGTATATGTGACTTGCTTTGTCGCTAATATCGTTCTATTAATACAACTATCAGTGGAACCAAATCTGAGATTTTTTTTGCGGTATCTCTTGTTTTGAATAATGGTTCAAATGATGTTTTCAGCCTTCAGAGGTAAGTATGAAACATTATACAAAATTAATCAATCGTTTTATTGAGTATAACAGAGACCTACTTTTTCTTCAGAATGCATCTATATTAAACAGTTTATTTTTGATTACAAGTATTCTAATCATGCTTATTCCAAGCAATGGGGAACTATATACTTAATTTTAGCTTTCTTTGGTCAAGGAAATCTCTATAACCGCTAGTGAATTTGGAGTAAACAAAAATCCCGTCAAATTGCACCATCGCATTTATTACAACAATGGCGATGCGTTTGGCTTTTCTCGCATTGGTGAACATGATCAACAAGCCATATTCTCGCTTATAAAACTGCCAAACAATAGACCATCTGTGTGTGTATATTGTTAAAACCAAGAGCATATTGAGGATATTGATCGCGAGAGAACAGCTGGCAAAAATCTATGATAAAAACTCAGATTTACCCAAAGTAAATAAAGAGGATATGATATTGATAAGGTGAAATGTACATCAGGAAGCGGATTCTTTCACGCCCCGTCCCTCCGGCATGGTTTGTGTCATTTGTACACCACCCATCAGAACAACCAGATATGTTGGCAAACAAAATATAGATATGCCAATTTCAAGCAAATAAATGAATATAAATCACTCCAATCCAAATGGTAGACATAAAAGATACCATATCTTTCTAAGTAGGCTTATACATGTAGATGTTGTTCCCTAAAAAATTTGACACGAATTTTTCACGACGACCCATTTTAGACACATACACATAGTTCCAAAATACAGGAAAGGTCCTAATTGAAATTGCAAGGAATGATTTCGTCTCATCTTTAATTCACGTCACAATTGATTTGTTTATGCTATTTGGATGATGGCGATGTGATCAGATGATGACGAGGGTGCTGATAATGATGGTTAAAACGGTGACGATTATTGCGATAGTTACAATAACAATAGTGATGAAAGTGCTAGTTCTAATGCAAATGCTTAATATGTTTAAGATGATGATGACTGTGATGACTCGCATCATGATCATCGTGATCATCATGATCATCCTCAGCATCATCATCATACTCATCATCATCATCATCATCATCCTCAGCATCATCATCATCATCATCATCATGATCATCATAATCATCATCATCATCATCCTCAGCATCATCATCATCATCATCATCATCATCATCATCATCCTCAGCATCATTATCATCATCATCATATTGATCATGACGATGATCATGAGCGTGATGTAATGGGATGGTGGGAAGAGGAATATATTTATAATTGCCTTACCTCGTGCCGTGTATGAACTAGTTTAATATCTTCTTCGCCGAACACGATTTGATCTGAAAATGCAAAAGAAAAATGTTTCAGATATTCTTGCAAGCCATGACGCGTTTATATATTTGAAAATTAGTTGGCTTTCAAATGTGTATTATTATATCATATTATATTATCGTTATTATTATTATTATTATTATTATTATTATTATTATTATTATTATTATTATTATTATTATTATTATTATTATTATTATTATTATTATCATCATTATCATCATCTCTATTATTATTATTATTATTATTATTATTATTATTATTATTATTATTATTATTATTATTATTATTATTATTATTATTATTATCTCTATATTAATAGCAGGTTCCAAATTTTGTGACTGTAACTCCTCCGAAACGGCTGCAAGCCTGATGCTGTGGCGTTGCATGCCGATTAGTGGGGGGCTGAAGTTTTGCGATAGCTAGGTTTGAAGTAAAGATAACTTACAAAAATGTCTTTGTGGAGTTTTTTTGTTTTGATGAAGATCTAAACTAAACTTAGCATGACCAGATTGTTGCGTCATAGAACAATATGAGTTACTATTGTTGGAAGCATGTGCATGTGATACGCTCCCATTGTTGAGGGAGGAGGTTATTATTGAAAATAAACTCCTCCCCTAACAATGGGAGCGTCACACATGCTTCCGATTATAGGAAATCCTATTGTTATATGATGTTCCGGTTGTTGCACCATCCAGAATGATACAACAACAGCTTAGATTAGATCTATATTTAAAGCAAAAATCTTGCCAAAAACATGTTTGTAAGCCTTGTAATATAATGGGAATTGATCATGGGAGGTAGGTGATTATGGTTATACCAGCGCCCGGCCCAGTCGGCAGCCAAAACCGAGCCCATACCTCCCGTGATCAATTCCTACAATACACCATTGCTACCACCTCAGCCACAAAGCATCATAAAACTGCATTCATACATTACTGGGCTTAAGACAACAACATTTATGTACCTAGAAAGTCAATAATATGTTCTTTTTAAATATATTAAAATCGTAATTTTAGGCCCTGCAATCAAGGAGAAATCATCAAGTGAAAACGCAATGAACAGATGTTTTGATTTCCCGACATTCTCGACAAAATATGTCTGTTTTCATTTGATGATTTCTCACTTATTACTGGGCCTAAGACAACACATTTTATATATTTAGAATGGCGGTAACATATTCTTTTAAATTGTATCAAAATTGTAATTGTGGGTCCTGAAATCACGAGATTGTTAGAAAGATCATAAAGAGCTCTTCCCTTGCCTACTAATGTTAGCTGTTCTTATCCCATGAAACTAAGGTGCTGTGTATAAGCCCTTGCTGTACACGGGTTGCAGCTAGTTATTATTATTATTCTCATTATTATTATTATTTTTATTATTTTTATTATTATTATTATTATTAGTAGTAGTAGTAGTAGTAGTAGTAGTAGTAGTAGTAGTAGTAGTAGTAGTAGTAGTAGTAGTAGTAGTACCATTATTATTATTATTATTATTATTATTATTATTATTATTATTATTATTATTATTATTATTATTATTATCATCATCATTATTATTATCATTATTATTACTAGCATAACTTTTATTATTGTTTCTGTTATGATGATGATGATGTGTGAGAAGACAAATGGTCAAACATAGTGTTACTTGCTCGAGATTCTTGTTTCGTTCATAAACCGGCACAGTTGCATACTATATCGGTCAATGTGCAATATAATAAACTGTAAATAGATAACATTCATAATAAATAACTAATGTTGACACCTGTAATCGTGTTTATCTATTTGCTGATTACGTTTAAAGAATGCGTACATGCGGCTATGCTCAAATGTGGAAGTTTGACGTCTGTATCAGCTAAGATTGCTGATATAAATACAGAAATAGAGATAAGGCGAGATAGTTCGTTCTTATCAAGTTCACTGAGGATGGCCTATTCTAGTAGAGAGCAGAAAATCCCTCTACATCAAAAAATCGTTATCTAATGAACTGCGTTTCATCGCTCTGGCTCAACACCGCACAGGGCCAAAAAATGTTCGAATCAAGCGTGATGCATGTGAGAACGTTCGCTGTGTGTGTGTGTGTGTGTGTGTGTGTGTGTGTGTGTGTGTGTGTGATATAAATTCCACCTAGTGGCCACATGTAGAACTGTCGCAGTTCATAATAAAAGCTCAACATTTTGAGCCCCGTGAAAGTGTCGAAAGTGTCGATAGTTTGGGTGTCATAAGTCAAATTGTGTAGGCCTTGAGACTCCTATGTTCCATCCATATGCACATGTGCCCATGTTCACGTGCGTACTCAAGATATGGGGGTCAAGGGTTCAGTCCACAAAAATGTATTAAAAATCAAAACATCTTTTGATATGATTTGGTTGAAAACGAACCAAACTTAACGTATATTTTAATAACATGTATGCGTATGGTAGTATTCTGTATTTCGAGTCATGTTCGATATCAATTTTCCTGTAAGCTTATATTGATTTAACTGTTCGAAATAACTTTTTGGCTTATTCGGCTGAAAACCGTGCATGTTTTTCTTTCAGTATTGCTTTACCCCTAAAATATTACGCCCTGCTTCAATGGTACTTTTGAGATGCTTAATGTACTCATCATCAAAAGACCTTTCAGGCAATGTATACTTTGCATCTGCTAAATTGTTAAAAAAAGCAGGGTAGAGGGAAAACTGAGTCTAACAAATTAACCCCATGTTTGCTACGTGCACCGTAATCTCGCTACCTAATCATGTACACATAAGCTACCTTAATGTACGGGAATTTATTTTGAGAGCTCTATTTCTTACCGTTTTCGATATCCATTTCCCAGTCAGCTTCTATTGATTCTGCACCATCCTGCTCCGGGGTCGTGGTGACCTCAATACCTGACGTATCTGTATCATATCGCACAGTTGGCGAGGAATTTTCCACGTTCAAGCTAACTCCATTATCAGTTCCTTCCTTTCCCGGCGTTTCCTGGTCGTTTAACTTAGCCATTGTTGACTTTCCACAATTTTAGCACCTACACCAACCACTAATGATTAGATTTAGTAAGAATACACCCAAGACTGCGTTTTTGCTACAGACCATGTTCGGGTACCAGAGATGATAGTGTATGGAAGTGTGGAGTCGATGCAGTAGGTGGTGTGTGATTGGAGCCAAATACGGTTTAAAAAAACGCGTCTGGTTACAGCCTTGGAAATTTGGACGATAGCCAATGTAAAAGCAGAGATATGGATACAGGGATTTGAAACGACTTGATTATCAGGGTTGGAAGCTCTTGTGTACCGTGTGCAAAGAATATCCCAATGTTGCTCACAATAGTAAGTTGGCTTGAATTCACGGGAAGTGCAGGCACTCTTAATTCATTACTTTCGAGAGTGTTTTTGGACATTCATTTGTAAGGGTTGAGTTATATTGGAAGAAGTGCTATTTAAATTGACCACACTCAGCTCTCAACATATTTTTTCCACCATACTAACCTGCCTCCCTGGCCATATTTATATATCAGCCCTTGTGGATAGATGGCACTGCGGCATGTTAGAATTGTAGTTGGAGATATTGCCAGTACAACCCTCGTGTGGCATTTGTGTGAACTAAATAGAGAACAGTAGGCAACAAGCCATTATAGTTGTAGTATAATTGCAGGCATGACTTTATATATCATACTGTAAATGGACATATGCTCAGTTTAAGGTTTTCGCAGCATGCTTAACAGTTTTGTAAATAATCTTTCTTTTCTCATATTCATATATTCTTCGTAGCTTGTGCCACTCATATGATAAGACTTAATCTGACAGCGGCTTTGCAAGCCTTTATCTTGATGTATTTCCTCGTTACACCAATATTCTGCATCACCGTTAGATGCTTTTATTCCTTACCATTTCTGTATCGTATTTTCATGCTGGAGCATGGTCAATAAATACACATACATACGTAAAACACAGTAACGCCTAGTAGCTAGGCTAGCCTTTTATCTAAACATGAAGTATAGTAGCCTAGATTATCGGATCATGCTCAGATAGAGTACTGCCAGTTCCTATCAGCTCATCAGCATAACAAAAGGATTAGGCACGTATACGACGAGGCTCTCTGTAGCAAATTCCAGTCTCCAGATCGATGGTAAAAGTTGTAATTTAAAAGATGATATTCATATTTTACAATTGTGTCTCATATACATGTTCCTTCTTTCAACCCTTTCAACTGGAACCTGGATAACCGAACCAACATATTACCTACATTATGGATTACTTTCCCAGCTGATAAGACATGAACGTATGCAAAAAGGTCACCAATGTTTGACTAATATTACCTTACTGGTAAACCATACCTGCAAAGCCACTGATAAAAGTTCGTGTGATAT
The DNA here is from genome assembly GCA_963942565.1 of Maea johnstoni. Taxonomy (NCBI): domain Eukaryota; kingdom Metazoa; phylum Annelida; class Polychaeta; order Spionida; family Magelonidae; genus Maea; species Maea johnstoni. The sequence goes on along the minus strand of OZ012688.1, from coordinate 36,692,278 downwards.
GACTGGATATGATGGTTGTCGTCAGTATTCAAGGCTAAACACACTTAATGTTTCATTACTTGAAATTTGAAAAGGAATGAGCTGACGCAGTTCGATTCCCCGCAGGATCCTTATTAGATGGTTTGCCTGATCGCTATACAATCGTTCAGCGTTCTGAAGGACTGTTTCTGTTGCCTTTGCAACTGAAAGACACGCTTGGGACTCGTCGAGAAGAACATCTATATTTCTTACGATTTCGGGTTTCCATCTCGTCGGGATTTGACATACTAGGTCGAACGCAACGTAAAATCCTATAAAACTCAAACAAACTACACAATAACGGTATCCATCACATAGTTAGCTCTTGCGCAGATGCAAAGCGAAGAAAAAGGTCAACTTGGTTGATATTTCGTTAAGGCGTGAAAAGTCGTTACCTTAGTGCTCCTATATACAAATCATGTAGGCACCCAACTATTGCATGCTTAGAACGCCTACATGACCCCAATAGACAACATTTACTACTTCTCCCCTCTAACGCTTTTGTTTTTAAATATCGCCGTCGTTTAATCTAAAGTATGAAATCGTCAACTCCAGCGTTCCTTAATTTCTACTGATAAGGCGCGACTTACCAATACATAGGCCAATAATGGCGTCTATTCTTATCAAGGTGAAATATCTTTATCGATTTCCGTTATCATAACCTTAGGGAATTCAGCAGGCATGCATTAACGACCATGCGGAGTTATGTAACCATGACCTAACCTCAGGTGCTTGCCAACTTTCTCACATGTCAAGGTTGGGTGTGTTTTAGGTTATTCGCGAATGTTTATTGCTCAAATCTATTATATGGATATATATGGATATATATATATATATATATATATATATATATATATATATATATATATATATATATATATATATATATATATATATATATATATATATATATATATATATATATATATATATATATATATATATACAATATATATATACACACACATATATATATATATATATAAATATATATATATATATATATATATATATATATATATATATATATATATATATATATATATATATATATTTATATATATATATATATATATATATATATATATATATATATATATATATATATATATATACAGAAATACATACATACAGAAATACATACAGAAATACATACATACAGAAATACATACAGAAATACAGAAATACAGTAATACAGCAATACATACAGAAATACATACATACACACACACACACAGAAATAAGAGTAAAAGTGGTAGATGATGAATGATCAGTTGCTGCCATCTATGTGTAGCAGGTAAATCTATAAGTGATCTATTTTACTGCGCTACATGCGTATGGGGTACATAGTTTCAAGAGATGCACCAATGGTGTGGTGGGATTGGGGTTCATTGTCTGATTTGGAAGGCGATGGTTGCGTTTAAGGTGTTACGATACTCTTTACCGGTGACACATATTGAGTATTGGACAAACTGAAATAATTTATTACAATTTACCTGACATCACTGAAAAAATTGAAAAGAAATTGACTTTTACTGAATATGTACCAATGCTGATTATACCTGCCTATCATAAATAGTATCCTACGATTTTTTTTGTTACAGTGATTTCCATATTCATTGACTTTGATGTTTTGACGTTTTGAAGTTTTCAGGAATAATGTGTGATAATTCATGTGTATAAATTGGGGTTCCCTTGCTCAACAATGTATTATATAAGGATGGGCATATACGGTAACAATTGAGAAACTATTTTCTAACATTTTCATGAAAATCTGCCCCCCAAAAGTCATATTTCACAAACTTTGAACATATGTGGTTCGAAAACTAAGACGATGACCTATCATTTTCTTTATGTCTTCTTATTAAGAGCATTGTGTAGATAGTGCAAACAAAAATAGTTAAAAATCAAACTAGGCAAATCTGACTTATATCAATTTTGGATTAAAAACTTGTTTCTCTTATTCCTTGATTTTGCCCAATAATTCCTATATAACAGCAGAAAATTAATTTCAACAAGTATTGTATTCTTTTGTATTGTATATTTATTCGCCATAAGATCAACTTATGAAAGTACAGTACAAATATTCATATTTTGTCAAAATAACTTGCACAAACAGGGTGCTTTAACATAAACACAGATAGTGTTGGCGCTAGCCCCTAAAAGGGGGAGCCACTGTACTAGACATAACTTGTCCAACTGAGAGGAGAAAAACCAAGACAAAGTATATTTGTCAAGGCAGAACAGTATTTCAGACAGTGTCAGTATCTCTGAAGAGATAAATCTAGCAAAGAAAGACACCAATTTTGGAGAAAGCAATGTTTGAGACATAAATTGCATTAACTTTTCAAAACTCTGTGAAAAAGAAACTAGATCGATGACCCCATGATTTTAAGTTATTTTGAAGACCCCTGCGCTATGTTCTTTCCTTTTGCAAAATTTCAGGCAAATTAAACTGAGATTTCTTAACGTGTCGTAAGACCTTAACACGACCTACCGGTACTCTTGGTGGCAGTTTCCTTATAGTTTTGTGAAAAGTAATAAAGACTGGTGCGACCGAAAATATGGTCGACATTTTTCGAATGAATTACATTGCACATATGTGCAACAAGAATCATATTGCTGTCACTGATTAGATATCAATATATGCATAAATAGGTAAAGTATTTCTTCTCACATTCAACATTTATATAATGTTTTCTTTTTCGTCTATTGTGCTTAATTCCTCAATTTAGGATATTCCAAATATGCTTGAAATGCCTTTATTATCATCTGCTTCGTCAGCAATACTGTAAAACGTCTTTGACATATATGAGAACAAGTGGTGGAGTTTGCTTATTTGCCAGACAAAGAAGATCATTCAAATTTACATTATTAATTAGTCATTACATTATTGATTAATTATCGCATTATTGGTTGCCACAATCGCCCTCATACCTCTGGTAGATAGCATTTAACTTAGAAACAGAATAGTTTAGTCAGGGCAATGCTTGCCCACCTAACTGAATCACTCTTAGTCAGAGAGCAAGCAGGGAACATCAACATCTTGAGTAAGTCTCATCATTATTACTTGTTTTGGATTGTCCAATCAGCAGTGAGGATTTGTACCATGTGACCGGTCATTAAATCCCCATAATGCCCTGTGGCCAGGATGCCTTCAGGCGCACATTAGATACACATACTGCCCTCGTGAACAGTCATTAAGGCTTTAGTAGTGGTTGCCACACCAGAAATATGAGATTTTGAAAATAATAGGGCCCAATGATATGATTCTTCCTCAATGAATGTATGATAAGAGTGTATAACTGAAAGTTGAACAACTGCATTAGTGAGCTGAGCACTCTGACTTACCCCGTATGTGTTAAACTAATATCCACGTCCCATTGAATATGATTGTTGTATAGTTATCATATACAGCCCATTGATAAAAGATTTGAATTTGATAAATGTTCTGCATGAATTCATGTGAATACAGTAGAGTGGATGTATCATTAGCTTTAAGGTTTGTCCTCGTTGTGTTTTGTTCTTTCTTAATGGCCAGTTAAATAGTTTGAGGGGGGTAAAGGAATAAAGTCAACTCATCATGTAGAGTTTACTGTCTATTCAAGTAAATACAGATAAAGTTAGATACAGATATAGTTATAAGTATAATCCATTGTTTCTAATACATGTTTGTGAAAAATTGCGATATACCGAACTAATGTGCACCACGTTCTAAATATTAAAGTTGTTTTCAATAACTGCATACGATTTAAAACGGCAGCTTTTACTTGTATTAGAGACAGATTGAAATAGTTCAGAGATCTTGCAAATACAGGCAACTCTGCTTAATCCGGACATGTGTAATCCGGATTTTCGTCTAAACCGGACACATTGGAAGGTCCCAGTCCTTTCCTATACGTATACTTCCTATTTGCATAATCCAGATTTTGCCTAATCCGGACAGAATTTTAGGGGCCACATCAGTCCGGATTAAGCATGGACACACGACATCGACATCATAAGGTTCATTGGATATTGCGCTATCAATACCCTGTAAGTCCTGAGATAAATTTAGGTTCGGATATGCTACTGGCATTTAGCGCATGACGAATTATAGGTGATTCCTTCATCTTCGACATTTGCCTGAACCTATCAGATTCAGACCCAGCTGTGAAACAACACGGACAAATTAAGTTTGTATGAAGTACGTTACATTACATTGCTAATAAACAGTGCCACTACATACGTTCCTACACAGGTGCATTATTTAAGGGTATCGGTAGGTAGGTATAGACGTAGGTGTGCAAACATATTTGAAGATTATAATATATATAGATTATAATATATATATGTATATATATATACGCAGAGAGCGAGAGAGGGAGAAGGATCTGTGGTGGATAAGCCTTGTCCATCCATCTAACATGGCGGCTATATCTGGTCAAACTTCATCGGCATTTTACCTAAAACAAGAAGAGATATTTCACATATGTGGGATACAAAAAGTAACTTTTCGCACAATAGTTTTGGGTGAGCGAAAGACAATTAAACGATTAGTTATATGGGCACTGTGTTCAAATAAGTTTATCAATTCCTTGGTTTCTTAACAATTCGTGTCGAAGACTTGAATTCACAAACGCTAAAAGTCTGCAATTGACAAAAATGCTTAAGTACACCGAACCATTGCAAGATAAGAATCAACGCTTTATTTTCAACGTATCAATAAATATATATATATATATATATATATATATATATATATATATATATATATATATATATATATATATATATATATATATATATATATATATATATATATATACATACATCCTTTCTTGTGTTGACCACTTACCGTCAATATCCACAAAGTCGTATTCCTTAGCTAAGTCAGGAGTATGGAATATCTTCCCCGACTTTTTCATTCTATCTGGATCTGAAACAGGAATGTGTACTATGATATTTAGAGCAGCGCGATACTGTAAATTAATTTTAACCATTTAAATCGAAAATTTGCTCAGCATATATTTACTGGTTACCATATTTATCAATCGTGATTTCCGGGTTTATTCTAAATCCCTTGTATTAATTCGGTAATTTTATTCAACTATATTTGTTACCGAGTTTGGTGTAATGCTTTTTAAAAGGTTTTATGGAGCCCCATTCACTGGTCTAAAATATAATGCCCTCTCTCGATATTAAGCGCCTTCCACCATATCTATATCGATTGAGGTTGGCCTTAAAATATTAGGGCAAACCTTCTTGAAAATAATCAAATGGATCAACATAAAGGATCACCAGAGAAAAGCCATTTGTTTTTTATAGGCCAAACAATTCATTTCTCGCGACAAGGGAGATTTCATATGCAGATGATCTTTTTAAATACTAGTAGGTAGTTTGTTGAAAATGTATAATAACATTGGTACAAAGCTAAAGCATAATAAGTATTTACTCAACTAAAACCATGCTAATACGCGCAATAATTGATGTGTCATATCTATTCATTTAATTCGTGTATAACTTGATTATCTATCTTTTAAAATCAAAAGAAATGATATAGTCAATTATCACCTGCTCTGCTGTAATTCTCTATGCTGATTGGTCAATAGGTGTTACTCGCCCTCAGTCATCCAGATGCCACTCGGCTCCGCCTCGTTAGATCTGGATGACTTTGGTTGGATATGAGGCCGGATTGCACTTTCCAACAGGGCGTAACTAATAATATCAACTCACCTAAAGCCAAGTGGACGACACATTTTCCTGGAAACTCAGGGCTTGAGCCAGCATCACCAGCTTCCTTTATCCAATCTGGTGTCTGAAAAGCATCAGGAGGGAAATATTGACAGTAGAAAGGTTGATAAGAAACCATCAAATAACGCTTAGCCATATATTATGAGAATCTGCTTCATTTCTAGATCAAGTTTAATAGATCTAGGTCAGGTTGTAAATCGAAAGGCGTCCTTTAGGCATTTAATGGTTAAGGGGCGCTGTGCCTAGATATTTGCTGTATGCACAGCCTTTAAGTTTGATATATATATACACACACACACATATATATATTTATCATACCTCACTTGAAGATCGTAAGCCGTGATTGGCTGACTTAACAGTGAACAATCATCATGTTGCCTGATGCCATCAGTGAGGGCTTCATGTTGCCCGATGCCACTAGCGACACCTAGCGGGGAATGTGTGAATCACCAGTCATCTGTGACCTTGCTTTGTTTAAATTACAAATGGGGTTTGTTCAGTATGATAAAACAAATATGCCATGCCAGTGGGGGTAACATGATGGAATGTCTCCCCTCGGGAGGATGGTTTTCCCTCGGGCTCCGCCCTCGGGAAAACCATCCTCCCTCGGGGAAACATTCCATCATGTTACCCCCACTGGCATGGCATATTTGTATAATATATATATATATATATATATATATATATATATATATATATATATATATATATATATATATATATATATATATATATATATATATATATATATATATATATATGTATATGTGTGTGTGTGTGTGTGTGTATACATACATACATATACATACATACACATATATATATATATATATATATATATATATATATATATATATATATATATATATATATATATATATATATATATATATATATATATATATATATATATATATATATGGGCTCGATCAAGCTGTTACGGAATCACACTTTTGCTGTTCAAGCTTAGATATCTTTTTAAGGGAAAACGTCAGGAAAACATGCTTTATATGGTTGAGTAGGGCTTTGAAAGTTCTTTTAAATGGACTAAATTCCAACTTCCCCAGAAAATATTTTTTGGGTAAAAAAGTGAAAAAACATGTCTGTTACGGAATCACTCAAAATTAGCATCTGTTTTCTACCACTTTAATCAAATACCACTTTCATGCTGTTCCTGCCACTTTTTTTCAAAATTTTCTTTATCATGTGGTAGACAAATTTGTTTTGCACAGATTCCACTACAAATTTATGACTTGAATAAGTTAAAGTGAACTTTATTCAAGAAACTTTGACAGATGGTCTCGTTACGGAATCACATTTACCATTTGTTACGGAATCACATTTTCTCTAAGTATCAATATATTTCATTAAAAGAGTGCACTATGGTCAAATTTTCTGCTTTAATAAAAAATTAAGTTAGTGTACTGATATAAAGACATGAATCTTTACTGAAGGGGGCACTAAATTATGAATTACATGGCAGCAGAGAGTGAGTTTTATATGTCTCTGATGGTAGGTAACAGATGGCAAAGTCTCAAGATAGACGAACCACTTCACCATAAGAACAATTGTAAGACAACCAGAACATATTAGTTGTAATTGATATAACATTGAAGCTTATTATGAATAGATCATTAATTTGAATTTTTTTTTGAAGAACATGATGTTACCTTCTGCATTCTCAGAGGCAGATTTCACTCACTACCTGGTCAGTTTTATAGCACTTCCTGTACACATCAAGGTTGTTGGTATACCCCAGACAATGTGGATTCTTTTTTTCCTCCGCTGTCCCCTCTCATTAACACCCCTTATTGTTTAGTCTGGGGAAGGAGGATATGATTTGGGGTCAAATTGCATCTACCCTGATTAACAGAATTGGTGGCTTCAGGATTAGGGATGTAGGGGTGAATGGAGACATTGCATTTGCAGACAGGATGGAGGTGTCAGTCAAGGTACACATCTGTATACTTAACAATTGATATCAAACAAGCTGAGTTATGAATGAATTATGAACATTAATAGTTAATGCGCAATTTGCTAAATACTTATAAAATAACTATGTAATGATTCTTTTTAAACTTGCATTTGGGATCTTATCAACTGTTGGATATTTTTCTGGAGTAGATCATACATGTCTATTGGGCGAATGGAGAATCCCTGGAAATTTGTTTTTAAAATCATTTAGGCTGCTGATCTATGACTGGCTTTGTATATAACAGTATCATATGAGTCTTCCACATTACTATATTCTATCTTTGAGTGATGTAACAAAATTTTGTTCTCTGATAAATGTTTATGTACTGAATCCTTCCCCTTCTACACTTGTGACAAAAGTTTCCTGTCCACAACAGTGTGTAAGTTCCATCTGAAACACTGAATAAATTCCTCTAAAATTTAATGTGGGTGGTCAAATTTTAAAATATATGCTTAGATAGAGACTTCAGGATCTGGGCTACATTGGCCATATGCTAAACTTCAGTTTTCTTCTTCAATTGAAGGAGAAACCCTGTTTCTGTGAAGGTATCTAAAACCTTGGTCGAAGAGCTTTCCTGTCTACCACAGATATAAATTCTCTAAAATCTTCTATTTAACAAAAGTCTGGAACAAATAGGTTTCAAGAATGATATAACTATAAGACAAGACAGCCAAATGAGGGAGCAAGTTTTCCTGAATTTGAGGGAAAATATTGAATTCAATATTCTAAAATGCTGTACGCAACAGTTTGAATAGGTTGATATGGCCCATTATAACCATGAACAAGCATGTACTTATTGACGTAAATGCCTTATAAAAAGTCACTGAATTTAAACTAGAGTGAAAACAATTCAATTATATGTTTGAAAATGTCTTTTTAAAGGGTTACTCACAAAATTATTTTGGTGTGCTGATGGGTGATTTTTGAGGATGTGGGTGTCCAAATGAGGCTGAGATGCCCTGCTGGCCAGCTTAATTATATACTCTACTTTAAAACTGTGTGAATATTAAAAAAAAAAAGGTAGTTTGGTGCTATGACACATTTTGAATAATTATATGTGAGTTACTTGCTTATAAAGAACCTCATCTGATTTCCGTGTACAGCTTAGTCCTTGTCCTAAGCGTTTTGATGCCATATTGAAACTACGACTCGATAATGGACTTATACTTTTTTTTCAAAATACTGTGCACAATGTCTAATTCTGAATATGGAAACTATCAGTTAATACTAAACTTAAAGTTAAGATAACAAACTAGTGCATTTAAAGAATGTTCAAGACATCTATAGGCTTGAACCAGTCAATATATCAAATATGTGATTCCGTAACGTAACAGAATCACCAACTTTAACCCCCACAAAAACACTGTTTGAAAATTTATTTTTCAAAAGTGTGCCATTTATAGTTAAATTAGTGTTAAAATGCTTTTTCTTTGAAGTTTCATGGTAATGACCCAATCTGAACATTTTCAAAAATTAAAAAAATGCTATTTTTCTGTTACGGAATCACATGTTACGGAATCACAGATCACCCTATTTTTAAATTCCTCAAAAACACCCCAAAACATAATATTCAATCCTATATCTGCTGGCACAGTCTTCCCAGCTATAATTGTATCATCTAAAGCAATATTAAGATGGTTTTACAAGAAAATATGGTGGTTTTAACATTTTGTGAAATGTTACTGTCAGATAGACGTTGAACAAACAAACAAACACCCTGCAGTAAAATGTGCATAACTTTTTTATCAATGGGATTACAGTAAATCTGACTAAAGATCCAGAAACTTCAGAATTCTAGCTTTCCAAATATATAAGATACATATTGCTACTATAAAATTTATTTTTTGTCTTAGATGCTAACTTCAACTTGATCAAGCCCATATATATATATATATATATATATATATATATATATATATATATATATATATATATATATATATATATATATATATATATAGAGAGAGAGAGAGAGAGAGAGAGAGAGAGAGAGAGAGAGAGAGAGAGAGAGATGACTTACGTTTTCATCCGCAAGTAATCCCTTTACAAAGTTTTCTGTCCTTACAGGTCCAGGCAACAAACTCGTCATAGTGATGTTATGCTCAGAGAGTTCATGGGCGCAGTCAGCTGCCATTCTGTCCATCTACAACAATAGGATAAGGATTCGGAATCTTTCATAAATTTGAGGACATTATGGGTTGAATAATAAATAGAGATATAAATACTCAAAATGTACCTCTCTGATAAAAAAAATAACTTATTCTAAAGCTGCTTCTCTTATAAAAAAAAACATCCTAAGTTGCTTCTATTTACCTACAGAGTGACTCAGGACAAACTGATCACTTTTATAAAGAGAAAATGTGATGTTTGGGTTAACAACGGTACTAGGGAAGATTTCTCTGCCTTCATTATGTTATACTACCGCAAGATAGAAACCTGGAACTGGAAAGAATTTTCCTTATCTCTATAATAGCACCTTTTCTCACTTTCAACAAAACACCTGAAAGCAATGGTTATACATTTTAACCAGTGCAAATATTTCAAAATGTAAGATACCCATACCTCTGTTGTGATATTTACTCCACATTTGTGAAATTCTACTAAAGGATGGTAGAGGAAAAGCTGAGAAAAACATTTACCCACTAGCTAACTTAAGGCCGTTTCGTCATCTGTTCCACTTAGTATTTCTTCGTCTACACTATGTGATCAAACGTACCACTGTAACAAAAACCTTACCGCTGCTTTTCCCACACCATATGCCACGCTGAGCATGTAGGACTGGCCTCCCAGATCGGAAATATTCACAATAAGACCCGATTTCCGAGGAACCATCAGTCTTCCTGCGTAGACCGTGGATATGTAGTGGCTTCTGTAGAAAGGAATAGAAAAGACCACAAAGAGGTAGAAATGACAACAAATAGTGGTTAGTCGATGATTTTCCACCATTTCCATCAACACACAGACCCACACACACAAACACACACAAACACTGCGAGTGGCAGTAGAATCTTCCATAAGGTTCGATTTAACCATGTAAACAAGAAAGTAACCAAGATGCTTCTCTCTCTCTCTCTCTCTCTCTCTCTCTCTCTCTCTCTCTCTCTCTCTCTCTCTCTCTCTCTCTCTCTATATATATATATATATATATATATATATATATATATATATATATATATATATATATATATATATATATATATATATATATATATATATATATCAATACTCCGTGAGAGTTGGTCAATTGCTTACACCTGAACTCTACATATAATTGAACTGTTTCAACTGGCTTGTGACAAGGATTCTGGAATCGCCAAGACATGTGACAGGATTAGTTGAGAACTGTTTGTAATTCAATTTCATAATCAAAATGATAAATGGTATTAACTATTTTTGAGTAAATATGTAAACTATAACCTTACCTGAGACCAACCTTATTCAGGTCATCCCAATGGCTGGGCTCAAGCTGCCAGAAGGACTTTCCATCAGTATCATTCCACAGGGACTGAAAAAATCGTGAGGATAGTTAATCAATCATCTGATAGAAAGCACACAAATTACTGGCAGTAATCTAACTAAGTTATATAAAATGCTACCTATCCAATATCCAAAAGGTGGAAATGCGAAGGTGAAACAGGCAACATGACCATGTATGTATGTATGTATGTATGTGTTTATGTATGTATGTATGTATGTATGTATGTATGTATGTATGTATGTATGTATGTATGTATGTATGTATGTATGTATGTATGTATGTGTGTATGTATGTATGTATATGTGTGTGTGTATGTATGTATGTATGTGTGTATGTATGTATGTATGTATGTATGTATGTATGTATGTACGTACGTATGTATGTGTTTATGTATGTATGTATGTGTATGTAGCTATCAATTGTTTGACATGCTACTGTGTTAACGGGTTTAGCATTCCCAGGAAGGAAATGGCCCTTTATCCATAGAAGAATGTGAAAAGACACGGACTATCATTTTAGTTCAAAAGTGTCTCAAGCTTGAGTTAAACCTGTATTTTAACCCTTATGCTGCTGGCGGCTAATTTGGCAAATACAAAGTGATGCAAAAAAGCTGAAAAATTACGGAAACCATGGCAAATGGGTACTCATCTGAGAGTACTCGCTGAGAGCTTTCCAGTGAATACCAACATGGCAGGGTTTCGATGGTTTTCAGAAATCTTTGGGTCCTTGTGATTTGGACAAAAGTAACCTCAGGATTGAAAGGGTTAAGAGCATGCAGGAACTCATTTAGGAAATTTTATGAGGTCTTATAGACCGGTAGTTTTCTAGTATTTGGTATACTTTCAACCAGGCGCAGAATATGTCATGACTTAGCAACTGGTTAATTTTGGGCGTTTTTTGGCAGTTCAATGTGGGGAGATGACAATGAAGGAATTATTCAATGGGCGATATATGATCATGTGTGCACTGCTGACTCTCATAACACAAAACCATGCAGCTGGATGCCAATAGTCAATACTACACTAAGGAAGTCGGCTATTGTCTCAAGGGGGAGCTCCTTTGTGACATCAGGCGTACAGTGCCGACATTTAAGTCCTGTACTAAATGCATGGGCAAGCCGGGCATAATACATAACCGCGCGCCCGATTGGCACCAAGTTTACTCGATATGGATGCATGGATGACCTCACAACTGAACGTAGCTTTGATTTACAAGCTACGTGGGCCATTGATGTGTTTGGCCTTTTTGGCATGTTATCCATGGTTGTTTGTACAACCAGGCACTGGCAGACGTCCGATCGACTGGTGCAGGAAATAAATGTCTGTACTGTACCCGCTGACAGAATAGAGCGTCGAGGAGAATGAGTGATCACTGTCAAACATGGCAAGCTGTTGGAATAGAGCGACCATTACTAAGGTGTTGAGTTCTATTGAGGCTAATTTAAAAGCCCCATCCCAAAAATATGCCTCACAGCAGCATGATTATATAACAAGGGGTATCTACAGATTATTGAGTGTTATCAGGTAAAGAACATCAAAGCCAACCGTCCTTCGTCAATCCATATTCCATTTAATTTCAATATTTTCAACTGTTCACTCGAATGACATCATCTCATGGTTACTGCAGGTTTAGTAACAGTATGGATATTATTGACTAGTGCTATTAAAAAGTAATTTCAGATTCCTTACTGCTTAAGTTTATTACAGGCCATTACATCGACAATCTTAGTGAGATATCTTGTGTGGGCATACCTCGCTAATCACTTGTGAGCACTGGAACAAAAGACAGTTGTACAAAGACACAGCTCAATGATCATTAGTCTCAGTCAAGACAAAGACATCGTGAACGGCAAACTATATATAGTCTGAATAGGCTCCTATCTGTGCTCTTGGTCTGAAGATATCGGCAGTACTTCCAACCACGTTTCTGGCATACACCAGTGCCATCTATCCACAAAGGATGGTATCTAAATATGGTGTGGGAGGCAGGCTGTATTATAATAAGAGACAGGCCGCAGTACCCTGACTCCCACTTTAACCTTCTTGTCTCACAGCCGAGGCGGGATCATTATACACATATGTCACTCCACATGGATGTCATATTTGTTTTATTTTACCGAACAAAATATAAAACACGCAAGGGGAAAAAATTGAAAAGAAACACCTGAGATTTTAGATATGTACTCTTTGTATAGTCGGCAAACTCTGTGGGTGATCGCGGTTATTCGAGCCAGCGTGATTCATCCAATTAAATGAAGCACGCTGTTAGGGACCACAGCCTGTCACGAAGGGAGTAGGTATGACATGACGATTACTACATGGCCCTTGGCCAACCAGGATCCAAAGAATGTCCGAGACTAGGTGATAGGAGTGATGAAGAGGTGGAAAGTAATTTAAGATAGTGACGCTGGGCACAATAGAGCGCATCTAGGCAAAATATGGTCGAGGGGGATCAGCGCGCCAATAGAGGCCGGCGTGCAAGGTGTTGCTATTATTATGGCCAATGAGGCTCGAGTTTCAATATCAGCGCTTACAGCAAAACGTGACTCTGACAAAATGGAAGTTCGTGACCTCTGCCGTAATTAGCTTTAATCTGTAACGACAATGGCTGAGATTAATCAGGTGCGAAAAGATCCGAAAAATTTTCCCAGGCATGAAGTCAATATATGCTTTCAATCTCACACCGGACTCTGTTTTTTGGCCGCTCTGTTTTATAGATAAACTCGCTGCCATAAACCAGTTATTTACGACGGAATGAGTAGGGTCGATTTTCCTTGTAGTATAAAGCCATCTGTGGGAGTGGCTTAAACTGACTCTGTTGTACACCTACGGTGAATGGCGTGCTGCGCACTTCGGAAGCCCATAGCGTCAAGAATCTTCACGTGTGGTATAATAATGCAGTATGTATGTACATGTGTCATTATGTGTATGGATATATATATATATATATATATATATATATATATATATATATATATATAGTTAGAAAGCTTTGAGTGTTATACATACTCCGCATCCTGAGTAGGCATTATTCACCAATATGTCCAGACGTCCATTCTGTTCCTCGTCGATCCTCTTGAAAACTGCCTTCACCTGATCGTCATTGCTGTGGTCACACACTACAGGTACGCATTTTCCTCCCCTAGCCTCTATCTGGAAACAGTGAAACTGTTAGTGACGTCACACCAAATATATTATACAAAGCAAGTACACGTACTTAGCAACGTAAGTTAAGCCATTGTCGCCAGGGAAGCACACTAGTCTGACAATTGTATATCACAAATTTAAAAAAAAGTAATATTTAAAAATATTTGATGAGGAAGTGTCAATTATGACAGTGAACTGTTAGTGACGCCACATCAAATATATTATACAAAGCAAGTACACCTACTTAACAACGTAAGTTAAGCCATTGTCGTCAGGGGTGTCTGACAATTGTATATCACATCAAAAAGAGTAATATTTGGAAATATTTGATAAGGAAGTGTCAATTATGACTCGAACAATTCTAAGTCATATTTTCTTTAATATTACACTGTGATCAAGATATTCCAATTCGTGTCAGACAATATATATGCTCCAGATATGAATGGGTTGAATGACTTGTGTGCTTGATGAACCTATTTTCTCTGAATGAGCAATGTGCAAATTGGTCATCTGGAAATTCGTCTAATGTTTAGATTGAGCCATGGTAGAGGACTCGCATTAAAGGCGTCTATCATGTCAAGTCAAACGTACTCTAGTGGGTGGGCTAAGTCACGGATGCCTCTATGCTTTTTCATCCTAAAAAAACTCCTTCTGCACCAGAATCTAATCAATTATTACTGGTATTGAAGAAAGCCACTTCATCGGAATCGCTTCAATCAAGCGATGCACATTGAACAAATGTTTTTGAGTTTCATATACGTTTAGTACCCGCACCCAAATAGCCTGGTATCAATGTGGGATAGGCTTTATGCGTTGATAATGAATGTTATATTTTGTTATTTCTTGACTTTGAAACTGAAGCTGATTTCAGACAGAATTGTTCCTCTGTATTGGTAAGCAAGTTATAATGGTGCAGACTTCGAGGAAACTGAGATGGAACACTGTGGCCAAGTAAACACGACATGGAAACGGCATACGCATGAAAGCCAATACTATACTTTCTAGTACACTTTAAAACAAATAACACAACGTGAACCTATTACATTATGATTAGCCACAGTTCATTGTTACTTTTAGCGGTACATCGTAGTATTTTCTTTTTACAAAACTTAGTTTCTAAATAAGAGTTCACATACATGAGATATCGATACCATAAACAGTCCTTCAGATAGCATATATATATATATATATATATATATATATATATATATATATATATATATATATATATATATATATATATAGTTATATATATATATATATATATATATATATATATATATATATAGTTATATATATATATATATATATATATATACATGTGTGTGTGTGTGTTTTTGTGCTACAGTTTCTAAACCCATTCATATATATTGCGTACAAATAATCTCATAACTTCGAACATAAATCATTAGCCTATTCTCGAATCCGCATCCGCCAGTTCGAGTGCCAAATATTCTAACCACTAGGTCATATACTATTTGAAAGATATTAGAAAAGAGTTTTGGAATCCCAATAGAAACCTCAATGTGTAGTTAAATAATTGTAAAGGTATTGCTCTGTAATGAAGTTATTTTCAAATATGTCATTCCAAGTACACGTTCCTGGGCTGTAGGTGGGCTTAACCCTCATGCTGCTGGTGGCTAATTTGGCCAATACAACACGATGAAAAAACTAAAGAATGACTGTAACCCTTGCACATGGGTAATCATCAAAGAGTGCTCAGCGAAAACTCTCTAATGAATACAAACATGCCAGGGTTTTGAGGGCTTTCAAAGATATCTGTGTCCTTAATCTTTGGATGAAAGTAGCCTCGGCATTGGAAGGGTTAAACTCCCATGTATGTATATACTGTATCTAGTACTGAGAAACTAGGTCACAAATATGTATTGATTCTTACCTCACTGGCAGTTTCCTCAAGCGAACCACCGATTTTGTCGTTGGGAGGTTTCAAAGTTCGACCTGAATGTAAATCGTCAAAATGTTTTAAGGCATGCATTTGCAGCTGAACCATATCTTACGTAAGGTGATGATAATGTGTTTAGCTTGCCTTGCTGTTTATATCATATGCATTTTTGATTCTATATACTAGTACATTATAATCCACCCATAATATAAGTCATTTAGATATCCAGTGTGTGTGTGGGGGGGAGGGGGGGGGGGGCGTGTTGGGCCATTGAGCGGCCCCAGACCCCGGCGGTAATGGCAGTGCGCCACGGGCAGACAGCCCTGCACACCAAAAAAAGGTTAAAAAAACGTAAACTGTTTTCTCAAAACATGATTTTGTCAACTGGAATCACTCATTTGCTGAGAATGCCTTATATGAGACCCCCCCCCGGATATCTAATGGTCAATATATATATATATATATATGGTTTATTGACTTGTAGTTTCCCTACAAAAAGTATACATATAAATGATATCATATGGAAGTAACAAATCAACCATATAAGCACAAAGCAGATGAACGATATGTTAGTATATAGAACAGGGGGTTATAAATTAACAGTATAGATACTTATGACATATTCTAAATCAAGTCCTTTTAGATTATCCTGATCCTAGTCGCCCGTATCAACGTGTAAAGTGGACAGTTTGGGTTTTAACCAATCCCGCGTTTAAGTATGAGGTTATCTCTATACATCTCCTGTATATGGAGGCCTGCTACTATCCATAGTTCTTCTATTTGTTCAAAAGAATATCCGGCCCTGCATTTCCCAAGCAGTATCGGTAGGATCTCCACAGGGGCTTCATCTGGCCTAGCTTCTAGGCTGGGTATGCGTTTCTCTAACTCAAAGAACATTTCACCTCGTTTACGCTCGGATGATGGGCACTGTAGGACGAGGTGTTTAACGTCGTCTGGAGCAGAGGACTCGCATAAGGGGCAACATCTCGAAAACATCGTGAGAAAAGGGCTCTGACAACAAATAGGCCTTTCTCCGATTCAAAGTTGATTATTGTCAACTTCTATGCGAACGAATTTCGTGGCACCCGGGCGCATTAAAGATAGAAGAGTTTGGAATCGAATTGTAGTTTGTTTTTTTCAATTTGAGAGATTTTTGAGTGAGAACGGTTAGTTTAAAGTACGGGAGTCTGAAATTCCAGTCGTAGTAGTTAGAGACCTTTTCCTTTTATATAGTAATCTACTCTGTTTTTGTGCGGTTCAAGTTGACATCACTATGATGTCGTATTTTTTTCTGCATTCAGGTGGCAAACGCCTGTGAACTAATGGTCTTATGACCTAAATAATTACGAAGGTGTATCATCGAGAAGAAAGTATTCTGAGTCTCAGTTCCATACCTGTAATGTAGACTGTTGCTCCTGCCTCTCCCAGCTGCAGAGCTATACCTTTTCCTATTCCACGAGAGGCTCCCGTGACGAGACAAACATGCCCTGATAGACTGCTGGTAGACGACGCCATTCTCCCCAGACCTTCCGCACTGAATAAACTGTCTCGGCAGTAGCGGCGTGAACCCTGGGAAATATGTGCCGTATTTAGTAACAGCGCAGGTCAGAATATAGGTCGCTCATACTTGTATTAGCAATGGCCCATTGTGTATGTACATACAGGTATATTATCATTGGATAAGACGTGATTCATCATCGCTTAGATGAATAAAAACATCATCTAATATCATAGTCGACAATATTTTTGTTCGTACACATATAAGTAAATGGGTACAAAAATCAATAACTTAGTATTATGTTCATTGAAGTGTTTTAACCCTTCCAATGCTAAGGCTATACTTTCGTGCAAAGCTCAAGGATGCAAATATTTTTGAAAAACATCTAAACCCTGTCATGTTGGTATTGATTAGAAAGCTCTCACTGAGTACATTCAGATGAGTACCCATTTACCACAGTTTCAGTCATTTTTCAGGGTTTTTTTTGCATCATCTTGTATTGGTCAAATTAGCCACCAGCAGCATAAGGGTTAAACCAATCTCATTATATTAAAGTGTCCCGGTGGTTTGACCGCCTGACTATTGAAGCGTTATAACACAAATGTAAAGGAAATTCATAGGCCGAAATGAGGGACAACACCTATTTCTAAGGCGATGGTGCATGCTCAAAGCGCCTCTAGTGGCACTAAGAGTCTATACGCAGAGAATACAGTGCTTTGGTTTAGACTAAACTAAACTTTAGTTTCTACTTTATGTTGTTTGGCTGTCCATCATTTCGGCCTTCTAAATGCATAGTAGGGTATTCGACAAGGTGACAGTGAAATACAAAACTTTAAAAGTCCATTTAAAAAGCGGGCATCGCCAGTCATGCCATCCATATAGGTGGCGCCAAAGTGGTACTTCCATTTGCGAGTTACATCGTTCGCCATTTTGGCGCCACCTATATGGACAGAATGACTGGTGAAACCTTTTATTTTAGATACCAAACGTGGACCTGACAATGAAAGCCTATGCAACGTTTGATGGAATTCTAACTTTGTGGTATCTTTTGAATGGACTTTCAATTTTAGACGTGAAATTTGCAAATTTACCACTTTGGCGCCACCTATATGAACGGGATGACTGGCGACTCCCCTTTTCTATTTTGGAATTTCAAAGGGGCTCTGACAATATTAGCTTATGCAAAGTTTAATGTATTTCTAAATGTGGGGTATTTTTTGAATGGACTTTGAGTTTTAGATGACACTGTCACCTTGTCGAATACTAGTACCTACTATGCCTTTAACAGTAATATCCTAGTAGTGGTCTGTGGGGCGGTGACTTTCTCTAGCTAGGTGCGTCTGTTAACGGCTGAAAGGAATGAACACATGGTCAAATTAGCCTCAAGCTATAAGCTATTTAAAGGGTCTGACCATGGAGGCGGGCTACAACTATTGCTGTCTGTTAGCACCTAGCCTAGCTACTAGGCTGTTTATATATCAACGTATGCCTGCACCGATACTACGTAAAGACCTGTTCCTAATGTTAGTCATTTAGTTCACACAATTACCGCTAGAGGGGTCGTAATATTTCCAACTACCCTCCGTCCCATCTATCCACAAGGGATGA
This sequence comes from Maea johnstoni, assembly GCA_963942565.1. Classification (NCBI taxonomy): domain Eukaryota; kingdom Metazoa; phylum Annelida; class Polychaeta; order Spionida; family Magelonidae; genus Maea; species Maea johnstoni. The sequence continues at coordinate 36,672,919 of OZ012688.1, read as the reverse complement.
TACTTAAATATAGCCTGGCAGGCAGGCTATAAAGCATCCAGCTATTAGCTATTAAAAGGAACTCTGCGACAGACTTGTTGTATATATATTTACAAATAAGATGGTTTAGCAAACATGCATGAAAAGCCACATAACTTATGCACTGTTTTTTTATTGTCTGCTTTTTTTTTTTTACTATTCTTGAGTGTGGACTTGTTTCCTGGTTTGGAAAATATTATCATGCGTCTTACCTAACTCAACCATCTGCTGTTGGTTGGACATATTACTACCATTACAACCCCCTCATGTGGCAATTGTGTGAAGTAAATGGATATCACACGTCCTCATGTAGTATAGGTGCAGGCAAACATTAATATTTAAAAAAGCCTATGAGCTAGGCTAGGTCATCAGCAGACAGCAATAGTGTTAAGCCTATTTTCCAAGCTATACTTTAATGGCATCCCTCATGGATAGATGTCACTGTGGTACACTAGGAGGGTAGTTGGAAATATAACCACCATTACAACCCCTCTCGAGTGGTAATTGTGTTAACTAAATGGCTAACAATTCCCTATGTTGTATGTGTGCAGGTATACATTGATGTATAAAAGAGCCTAGTAGCTATTCTAGATGTGGGCAGACAGCAATAGTTGTAGCCTGCCTCCCAGGCCATATTGAAATGGCATCCCTTGTCGATAAATGGCAGTGCGGCATAATAGGAGGGTAGTTAAAAGTATTACAGCCATTACAACTCGCCTTGTGTGGCAAATGTGTGAACTAAATGGCTAACAGTAGGCCACAGGTCTCTATGTAATATAGGCGCATGCATACATTGATATATAAAAAAAAACTAGTAGCTAGGCTAGGCGTCAGCAGACAGCGATATGTGTAGCCTACCTCACGGGCAATATTCAAATGGCATCCCTTGTCGATAGATGGCACTGCGGCACAATAGGAGGGTAGTTAAAAGTATTACTACCATTACAGCCTGCCTCGTGTGGCAAATGTGTGAACTAAATGGCTAATAGTATACCACAGGTCTCTATGTAGTAAAGATGCAGGTATACATTGATATATAAACAAGCCTTTTCTCTAATAAGATGTATAGCACACCTATCTGGAAAAAGTAAATATTTCAAAAGAATTGAAATAATTTTGGGTGAAATGTTACAAAAAATGTTGGCATAATATTTCCCAGGCCAATCATTGAAATCTAGATAATATCTTTCCACAATAATGTAAAAATATTTCTTAGATATAGTTAACAAAACATTTAAGCAACATTGTATTAATATATATTTCATGTATTGTGAAAATGATAATTTAAATGTTATAAGAAATGTTATGGCAATAATTGTCAGGCCAAACGTTTTAATATTAATAAATATTTTTCAATAATAATGTTAAGCTGCTTCTCCGAAATAGTTGGTGAATACTTTTTATACTATTGCATTAATGTTTTGAAAACAATAATTCAAGAATATAAAAAACGGTAATGATTTTCAGACCAAAATATTTAATATTAATGAATATATTCTCGTGATATTAATAGTAATGATAAGTGCTACCATCAACATATCATTATCTGGTAAAGATAAGGAAGTATGTATTGCACTTCTCCCTTCTTCCTCGGAATTTGTTTACCAACTAAAAGAATTAACAGAGGAACAACACAAAGATTCCCACAAATATTGATGATTCCGCCATACTCTAATCACTTGTGCAGTGTTTTTTGTTTGTTTGTTTTTGTTTGTTTTTTCTTGGTGTCCAGGTCCTGGCAAGTTCGCCTACTTGCATTAAAGCTCTAATGTTGCATTTTTTGGGGTAGTTGAGTGCCAAGTATAACTTGATGTTGATGTTTAGCACTTTTATATTACTATAAATTTCGTACAGGAGTGTATACGGTGTCTCTGTGACTGTTGTGTCTGCTGGACTATTCATGCCTTCCCGTCTGCCCTTACTCCAGACCAAATGTCCTGACAGGCATCCCTGCTGACAACATCTTATCTAAAATCAATATATGCTATGACATATCTTTTAAAAACACAAACTGTTCTATTGCTGTCTGCTAATGGAAACGATGCCCCTGCCAGCCTCGGCGTACAGGGTAACATAAACATTTCTCGTCGAATTATTTATGATAGAGTAATCACCACCATATATTTGAGTAAGTTGCGTTACTATTAATGGCTTAAATTAAAAAGATTGATCGATCTTAACACTTTGACATAGCCTCTAGCCTAGCCACCAGTCTCTTTTTTATATATCAATGTATGCCTGCACCTATACTACACAGGGACTTCAGGCCTATTGTTGGCTATTCAGGTCACACAATTACCACACGGGGTGTTGGGGGGTGTTGTAATGGTAGTAATATTTCCATATATCTTCATAGTTTACCACAGTGTCATCTATCCACAAGGAATGATATTTAGATATAGCCAGGGAGGCAGGCTACAACTGTTGCTGTCTGCTGATGCCTAGCCTAGCTAATAGTTATTTTTATATATTAATGTTTGCCTGCACCTATACTACATGTATAAGGACTTTTGGCCTAATGATATCCATTTAGTTCGCACAATTGCCACATGAGGGGGTTGTAATGGTAGTGATATTTCCAACCAACACCATATGGTGGAGTTAGGTAAGACGTATGATAATATTTCCCAAACCAGGAAACAAGTCAACACTCAAAGATAGTAATGAAAAATACATTAATAGAATATTGCAAATGTATTCCTCAAATATTTCCGAGAAGTATCTTTGCATTTGTATTGAAAATCATGTATCAAAATTAAAACGTTTGGCCTGATAATTATTACCATAACATTTTTTCATAACATTTAAATTATTATTTTCACAATATTCAAAACATATATTGGTACAATGTTGTTTAAATTATTCATAGACTACATCTAAGAAACATTCTTTAATTGTTGGTGAAAGATGATTATCCAAATTTAAATAATTGGCCTGAAAAATATTAGCCCAACATTTTTTGTAACATTTTACTCAACATTATCTCAATATTTTTGAAATATTTATTTTTTCCAGATAAGTTTGTTTCTTTATTCAATTTGTTTGGTTTACTTACGTATTTCCTTGTTACTTTACTTTTGTAAGTTATTATTTATTATGGTTTGTATTTGATATAATTTTGTGAATTGACTACCGTCAATAAACATGCAATACAATACATTACCTGTTAACTTATCAATGTGAATTAAGTTGCGAGTGTGGTTGAGTACGACGAGTCTCAGTACCCCTTACGGCAAACCGTGTGTAATCAACGAAAGACCTCAACTAAAGGTGTTTTTTAAAGAATTCGCCACCCCAGTTTCCTTAAGGGTGGCTGGGACATATAAAGTGTAAAGATTATTTATAGATGCAAAGGACACAGATGTAATGAACGAGGATATGAAATGAATATGAAACTCTTCCATGAAATCTCTCCATACAATTGGGCGACAGACAATAAAGAGTAAGAAATGAAGGTTTTCGGTGCTTGCCCCAGTTAAAACCGAGATCAACCCCCTACAATCCCCAGCCGGGGTTTGACATTTGAACACTATGCCTCCCTGCACTCAGGCCGGCAATCTTGCCACTGCGCCATTGAGCCTGGTACTGAAACTGTTGACCGGAACTGTTGATATTCTGCTTGCTTCGGCTTATACGAATCGGGAACACCATCCTCTCCCATACCTTCGGATATCTGTAGGCATGCGAATTTGACCAAATGCTATATATATATATATATATATATATATATATATATATATATATATATATATATATATATATATATATATATATATATATATATATATATATATATATATATATATATATATATATATATATATATATATATATATATATATATATATATATATATATATATATATATATATATATATATATATATATATATATATATATATATATATATATATATATATATATATATATATATATTTATACATATATATATAAATATATATATGTATATTATATATATATATATATATATATATATATATATATATATATATATATGTTTATATGTATATATATATATATATATATATATATATATATATATATATGTTTATATGTATATATATATATATATATATATATATATATATATATATATATATATATATAAATATATATATATATATATATATATATATATATATATATATATATATATATATATATATATATATATATATATATATATATATATATATATATACATATATTTAGTATAATCTCATCATCAATTTAGTAAATCCTTTTGAAAGTGCGAGTTATATTTCTGCTATTTTATGTAATTGCTAGTTTACGGACCGACATGGCACAACTATAAGCCGTTCATTAGCTGTCGTTTTCAATTTTACCGCGAGAAGCCTCTTGGTGCGTTAGTCTAGCTTTCCAGTTAGGAATGTCCTTGACCTGGTTCATTTCCCGCGATGTATTCCAGCATAGGATTCCGTGAGCACGACTTTCCGTGGTGTCCTACATTTTGGGGTTCTTTTTTATAGTGAGCACACTCGTCGTTGAAATTGCTCCACTTCAGGGCCGAGTGTCTCCGTTGACAATCAAGGCACCATTTAATAATCAAGGCACCATTTAGACAAGAAGGACCTGTACTGTTCATAGGTATTTCACGTTTGGCAACAGACGGGTAGGATTTGCCAGATTTTCAATGAGAACGGTGTGAAAATCTGGCATGTTGTTTTTGTACATCCTTTTTGACATTACAAAGCCAACATCAGTCGAACGATTATGGTTAAAAAGGCCTAAAGACTTACTAAAGAGTTAATTGTACAGTATAAAGCCTATTCATACGTTCCTGTGATAAGATACTGGGTTTATGTATATATATATATATATATATATATATATATATATATATATATATATATATATATATATATATATATATATATATATATATATATATATATATATATATATAGAGAGAGAGAGAGAGAGAGAGAGAGAGAGAGAGAGAGAGAGAGATATATTTATATATATATATATATATATATATATATATATATATATATATATATATATATATATATATATAATATATATATATATATATATATATACATATATATATATATTACATACATACTTACATACATAAATATTGATGTATATATATATATATATATATATGTATATATATATATATATATGTATATATATATATATATATATATATATATATATATATATATATATATATATATATATATATATATATATATATATATATATATATATATATATATATATAAATAGATGGATAGATAAATAGATAGATAGATAGATTTATAGATATAAAGATATAGATATATATATATCCTAAATTATTTTCTGAAATCTCAAGGTTTCCAATCTAAAATGTAGACTTTACAGTAATAAGCCAATAAAAACTTCCCATGATCGAATCCATGGAAACTTGTTTCATAAGCATCTAATCTAATATAGGAATAGTATAGTGTTAACCATAATTATAATATGCCTGCTTCCCATTCTCTGCTGTGATTGGTCAGATCACGGTCACATGACCTCCTTACAAAATTGATAGTAGGGTGCAATATCACTTTCCAACCCTCAGACCTAACGGAAGTGAATTGATACAAGGAACTCAGAAGAGTTTCGGCTTATTGTAGAATCCTGATTAGGAAAAAATACTATATTATCTTTATTGAAGTCAAAACTCATTTTTGAATGAAATAGATAAATCATCAAAATTTTTGCATGTGACTTTTTCAGGTATTCATAGTATTCTGATTGCTATATTACTGAATTAGCACAAAATATATATTCCAACTTAGAAATTTACAATAACCTTATGATTTGTGGTAAAACCTGGATATGAAAAAAACATATCAACAATATTCAAATTTTCATTATTCTTTAAAATATCGAATTGTTTTATTTCAATGAGCATGAGGCATATAATAAAACAAATATGGCACTTTGGTTTCGTGCAATATCAATTTTCAGTGCACTCTGAAAAATGATGTTGCACTCGGCGCAAGCGCCTTGTGCAATATCATTTGTCAGAGTGCAATAAAAATTGACATTGCACTCACCCAAGTGCCATATTTGTATGATGTTTCCACTCGAGGTTGCACACTCAATCACGCAGATCACTCACCTAACTTTGATAAAGAAGGCATGAAATCAATACTGATTAAACAATTTTCGAATTAATCTCGAGCTGAAGGGCTGATGACTGTAGTTTGTACATGATCTTAAAGAACGTTACTATATCTTAGTATGTCAGGTGATATAGTTTGAGGTAGGAAACCAGGTTTCCATGTCAAGACCTAGTTTGACCGTCAGGTGGTTAGGTGTAAGACTGTCTGTCTCATGGCCCCGTAAGGTAGCTCATGGGCTCAACATGTCTGACTCCGATTTTCCTCTTTCCTGCTTTTATTGACCATTTAGCCTATATACATGCACGGAGCATATATTGCCTGAAAGGTCTTCTGATGAGAAATAATTGAGTATCAAAGAATACCTTCCAAGCAGAGGGTAAGGTATGAGGGGTAAAGAACTGAAAACATACAAGATCGTTTCATACGATGCTTTTATCCACAGCCGCCTAGGCCACCTTAAGAGACAAAGTACCGGACTGGGCGTGGATGGTACACAGACGAGATGGCGACGTCTCCCAGTAGTCAGTGTCTATCAGGTCAGGTTTGTCTCGTTACGGGAGCCTCTCGTGGAATAGGAAAAGGTGCTGCTCTGCAACTGGGAGAAGCAGGAGCTACAGTCTACATAACAGGTATGGAACTGGGATGTACCGGTATCTCTTTTCTAGGACAAACATTCGGAATAATTTGGGGCATATGTTTCTATGCCTGTTTTATGAGGATTTTGTTCCTAATTCAATGCAGACTCCAAATACTATAGTCATTTCTTCTAGTGATATTTTCTGCAAAAAAGTTATAACTAATTTACTGGTAATTTAGACCAAAAAGGTAGCGACATGAATCTGTCAACCATTTGTTTTACTTTCAGGTCGAACGTTGAAACCCCCAAACACCAGCATTGGTGGTTCTCTTGAAGAAACAGCATCTGAGGTAGGCATGACTTGATGTATGTGTCCTGGTTTCTCATGACATATATGATTAGTGTTTAATCCATGCATACCTTTATCAGCTAAAAAGGTCAGCCCATTTCACCATTCTAGTGATTTATTTCTAATATAACACCGGCATTCAGAAAAAGGACTAGATATTATTGTACTTAATGAATAAAACAATTTCTGTTCAAAGCGTACATATATATATATATATATATATATATATATATATTATATA
>OZ012688.1:36619904-36662404 GCA_963942565.1 Maea johnstoni | reverse complement strand
ATATATATATATATATATATATATATATATATATATATATATATATATATATATATATATATATATACTCTATACAGTTTCGGATGTAATTGATGAAAATAGAATGGTTCCGTCACAGGTTGAGTTTGGGGAAAGATACCCCAGCATGACTAACTTTCCGGAATATATAAAAAAAATTCAGTTTGACTATGAAAGAGTATCTTCAGAACTATGAAGTGCTGACTTTCAACCCTTGGAACTCTGTCTACTAGTATCTAAGTATCATATTATCAAAAGATAAAAGGGCGCCTCAAGTATTTACAAATTGACTTTGGGTAGAAAAGGCATATCCTGGAAGATGCTGCCAAGAATGGAATGAAAAAGCTTTATTAAGAAGAGAATCCTTTTCTATGAGTAAATCGTTTATTATAATCTCACAAGTTGATGATATATTCTTCAGATATTTACAGTTTAGAACATTATAGGAGCTTTTACGCCAACAATATAGACTAGAAGATGGGCACTAAAGGATCTGAAATATCCGACATGTGTAACAACGAGATATATTCAAATGAGCATATGCTCCTATGTTGTGAAACATATGTAAAACTGTGGAATCAAGTACGGGTTTTGACACAGGAGTTCGTAGTAAAGGATTATGAATAGAGTAACGACAGGAAAATCTTAGGAGATTTGGAAAGTTCTTATTGGATGAATGCAATTTTATCTTGAAAAGGCCATATTTCTTTCAAGGACAAAAGTATATCAACATACTCTTGAAGGTGTTAATACAAATGTTGGAATAAAGTACATACTACAATCATGAGAAATTCAAATACACATTGAGAAACAAAGGAGAAATCGTTGCAAATACTAGTATATGGACTATGCTAAAAAGCTAATATGATGATAACAACGCAACTAGGCATTGGTATATATTGTCTCTTATCTATTGACATAAACTTTGTAAGTTAACTTACATATTGTCATCTGAATTTCAAATATTATCAAAAAGAATGGAAACAAATATTTATACAACCGCTATTGGACAAGTGGTTTGAACCTAGTGCTTCTAGCAACAAACATACACACCAGGCCAGCTTATGTTATTTAACTTTCACTGTTTCATAGTATACATATACACAGTTAGAAATGGTGATGATAGTTATTTCCCTCTTAATTTCTTTCTAATTTCTGCATGAAGCACTCGCTGATAGGACCCTTGTGGTGTCATCGGGATACAGCAACCCTTGTTTTCCGTTTGGTTGTAATATTCCAAAACACCACATTGACCCTGTTGACATCGCGTTTCGCACCCTAAATAAGTAAAACGAAAAGATAATGATGCATTAAATGCCAATATTAGTACTGCAAGGCATGTCAATTCTACCTTTTTTTCATAAATCTAGACCATATATATATGTTTTGTGCAATGGAAGTATACTTATGTAAGAGTTACCAAGTCCTTGATTGGCAACCCGTTCTATGATTGGTGGCTTTCCTGGAATCTTATCATAATGTTTTTAAAAGTATACTTCTAAATCGCAAACTTACTTTGCTTTTCACCCAGTATTATCTAAAAGCAATACCGTTAACACCACAGTACGGTAGCCATGGGATCATACCCTGCACAAAGAGTTCAAGTTTATTTCTTCACTGAGTGACTAGGTGCTAGTTTTCGTCTCTAACGTGGGAAACCACCTTCTTCCCTATCTTGAAAAATACTTTTAGTCCCCCTACCAAGCCTAAATACTCAAAATACAAATCTAGCAGGCTTCATGTTTTCCACAGCAACGAGTTCATACAGAAGATTGCTCATGGGAGACCACCATCCACATGAAAAGCAACATTAGGTTTACAAGAATCAACAAAGAAAAATCTCTCTGTGCAGGGTTCCGCCTTAAATATTATGTGGGCTCCAAGACTATCGTGGTTAATGGTTTCTCTCCCATCAAGACTTTTCCTTCTTATTTTTCATAGTCTTAGATTAGCCTGCTTTCAATAAATTTCAGATAATAATCATTGACCATAGATTACAGTTATTCAATTCACAGGGTTCTGAAATTCATCATATCATTGTTGTAGATGGATCGAATGGCAGCTGACTGCGCCATTGAACTCTCTGATCATAACATTACTATGATAAGCTTGTGGCCTGGAGGTGTAAAGACAGAAAACTTTGTAAAAGGTCTTCTTCTCGAGGAAGGGGTAAGTCATTTTATCACGCAATTGCCTTCTCGTAACGAATACCTCTTAGGGTTTTTTTCAGTTGCAGAGGCACCATATACATCCCTTTCATAACGCTATACATGTGTATATAAATGAAATCAGTATACATTTGGATACATTTGTGAAGGAGGCTCCTCTGGGTATGCTCCATGAGTTTAACATTGCTTGAAGGATCGAGCCTCTGTTCTGCACTTGTGAAGTTGTGCAACAAAGCAAATGTTGGGCTGCAGGGTGACCCCGGTACTGCTTTTTCCCTGTGGAAAATTTGATGGTTTTGACTCAATACTTCATTGTCGTTGGCAAGTTCACTTCATTGATAGTAGATGGCACTAATTTATAAAATATTAAATTGAGAGTTGTTGGAGATGGGATTCCGATTAATATATCTTCTACAAGTGTTTTCACAAAGATGCCTTTGTCACATAGCAATAACACAAACAGTCAATACTCTTTTAGGCTCTGCAGGCATGAATGAATGGAGCTTTCCTTTAACCCTTTGATACTTAGGATTTCCTCTAGAAAATGTCGTCGGGAACTATGATCCTTATGACAATAACTTTGAAATTGCGAATGGTTTTACCAAATGTTTGACAGAGAGTTGTAGAGAATGTTCTGATTGACATTTCGCCATCAAATAATTTGCTTTTGCCTGCAAAATATGGTTAAAATTGTGAGGCTGCCTTTGGCCGCTGGGAAAATTATTGGGTTAAAGGGTGTAACTTGGTCAACTTTTCAGCTGCCAGAATGGGTGCGGAATGCAGTCGAGACGGCTTCAAGCACAGAGTTTCCAGGGAAGTGTATACTTCAGCTGGCTATTGGTGGGTTTATGAGACTATATCATATCGTTTTAAAAAGGAAAAAACTTTAACAAATAGAATGACATTTTTTAAAGTGTATTTAAAAATATTTGCATGAATTTGATTAGAAAGATATTCTTACTATATATAGATAATATTAGTTACGCCCTGTTGGAAAGTGCAATCCGGCCTGATTTCCAACAGGGCGTAACGAATTTAACACCAGATCTAACACCTATTGACCAGTCAGCATAGAGAATTACAGCAGAGCAGGTGATAATGTTTTGTACCAGTGGTTAGGTATTTCACCCCGTTCTCACAGTCAAATCTATTAGAGACGGTGCCTATAATCTCCTTCATTATAAAGGTATAACGTTACCAGTAAATAAATGCCACCTGTATCCATTTAAAGTATGTTCTAGCAGGCACGCTGTTATCTTGAGAACAAATTCCTATTGCCCGGTGAGATACTGTAGAATAGGTATATATCGCGCTACAAAAATTTCGCGAAAAGCCGATTTTTCGGTTTTTCGCGTGTACTTTATTTCGCGTGTGAGCATGTTCTTCAGCGCCATCTATTGAACCAAACAGTAATCTTAAAAATGCAAACATTCGGCGGCCATCTTGCGGCTATAATCTGGCAGAAGTTTCAACAAAATTGGACTGGTAAACATGCCATTTATAATATGATACCTTGGTAACTTTTTCATAAGGTTACCAATGTGTCATATTATAATGAGTTTGTGAAGTTGTTGCATGTATTCCCCTTCGTTTCAGCCTCGGACCGGCTACTAGTGAGAATCACGCTATGCTGGTATATACTCATCAACTGCAAATACACGTATTGCCGTAAACAGTAAATTGGCAACAATTCAATTCGAGTAGGAACAAGATAATTATTTATTTATGATATCCATCATTCTGATAATCATCAACATACACATGTATGTATGTTGATAATTATCAAATGTTCCCATCGCAGCACCTGTCCGAGTCTATCGAACAATGATGGCAGCCATCATGTTTCTCGTAAGAGATCCATAGATTGGCCCAGGTATCCTAGACATTTGAGATGTAAGAATGCGAATTATGTTATGATACATTGGTAACTTATTCACAAGTTACCAATGTATCATATTATGATAGCTTTGGGAAGTTATTGGACGTATTTTTCTTCGTTTAAACCTCGACCGTCTAGGAGTGGAATTCACCGACCGACGCGCCACCACCTCCAGTGGTGGGTAGCGTTACCATGTATATAATTGATCGCGTGCGCTAAGTTCGCGAGTGCGATACTAGTTCGCGTATTCGCGAAATAATCGCACACGCGAACTTTACCTGTTCTACAGTATATATAGTGAAAAGCGTTGTCATAATGTGACGAAAATCAATGTGTTGGGCAAACCTAACTCAAAGCCTTCACACAGATTTGAAGAAGATTGTTAATAGAATAATGGTATCAAACGGATGACATCAATTATATATATACATATATATATATATATATATATATATATATATATATATATATATATATATATATATATATATATATGTGTGTGTGTGTGTGTGTGTGTGTGTGTGTGTGTAAATGCTACGCCATATTTAGATTTGAAATTTCTGGTAATGGCGCCGCACAAGTAACATCCATATAACACATATTCCTGTTTCAGATGCAGATAGAAAGAAAAAGTCAGGGAAAGTATGTCATTGTGCAGATCTGGCTAAGGAATACTGCATTGTGGATAATGATGGTACGTGGTAATAATCTGAAGGCATGTTACAGGTCCGTTTATTTGGTCGGATTTTAGTTTAATTAAAAATGAAAGGACTATAGTGCGCACTCTCTTCTTACACCATTGTTAATTGTTTGCAAACTCTTTGCAAAGGTTCCTTTGATAATTATTTTTCTAGAAATATTTTTTAAACTTTAGTCTTAATGCTATATTGTGATTTAGCTAGAAGTCAATATCTGACAAATTTCCACTAATAAGTAATAAACGTTACTGAATATAATACTTTTGTCCAATATTAAACAAGGCTTGATCATCACCACGTCACTGTTAAGAGGAGTAGCAAAATACAGTACCGACATTTAATTCCTGCACCAGTCAACCGGATGTCCGCCAGTACCGGGTTGTACAAACACTCATGGATAACATGCAAAATATAAGCTAAGCACATCAATGACCAACGTAGCTTGCGAATCAAAGCCACGTTCAGTTATGAGGTCATCTATGCACCCATTTTTCAGGAAACTGCTGGCGCGTGGTCGTGTATTATGCCCGGGCTGCACACGCATTTAGTGCAGGAAATAAATGTCGGCACTGTACCACTGTTAGCCTTCTCCATGCCACACATGCATATATGCGTTTGTGCTAACATAACCTAGAGAATCATGCACGTATAGATGCGTTCGAGATAATAAAATTCATTTAAAGAGGTGCCTGGCTCGCCAATCTAAAAGACCACCTACATTAAGCTTCAAAACTAGCCAATCTTCTGTCAGAATTTTGTGCTTGATTCAAGGTTCATTTTTTGTATGTCACGTGACTATATGGACCAAGGTTTTATGAAATCGTTAAGCATGAACACACTGGTATTGGATTTTGGCCACTAACGGCCCATTTCAAATCAGCATTTGTACACACATCAATATGAAAGCGAGAAAGTGCTTATCGTTTATTCAAAGTTATTGTGTGCTAAATCATGCCAGTCTCTGCCTACGTTATCGCATATTTTTGTTTTTCTCTAGGGACAACGCCAGTCGAACTTAATATATTGAGTGAATAAGGATTCACAAACTCAACTCGACTCGACTCAACTCGACCAACATTTCACCACTAGCAATTGAGTTCGTTTTCCTCTGCCGATGACGACTGCCTCGTAACAATCCATGCTTGGATACCAAAAATGTGGATTAATATATTTGTTCACACATTTGTATTCGCAATAGTTTACGTGTGAATATACACTCTCTGGAATGCACTAAATAAGAAATGAGCAGTTCAGTAGAGAGGAATAAAATTCGACGCAAAATAATGTATATTGAGTTTTGTTGTAATCTTTCCGTATTAATAGGAATGAGAAATATCCGGAAACCTAACTACCTCAGGTAAATAGGGACTAAACAAAAGTGTGCAAGGTAATAAAAATCTGAGTTATTTCATTAACATTTATATAGATTTGGGTACAAGCAAGTATCAAGTCATGCTATGATCATGAAAAATACAAAGGGTTAATAAACAACAAAATTGCTTTCTTTGAAAAGAAATGGTCTTTATTACTCAATTTTTTCAATTACAGATATTTACAGATATAGAAATTACACTTGTAGGAATACAACATACAATGCTTTCATTAAATGTTTCATATTTTATACAGTGTAACAAACAGGTATCTCTCAAAACACTTCTTGCCCACGGTCTAATTCTGCATTTGTTATAACAAGTTTGGTTGTCTTATATGTTTAATTTTGTTACCTAAGTTGAATTTCCAACTTTTTCTCTATATAGCTAAAAAGCTATTATTATTTGTACTGTTGATTTACCATGCAAAACTGAATAAAGAGGTTTGAAAAATAAAAAAAACATTTATATAGATAGGAATGATTTGTCACAATTGCCTCCTTACTGACTGTAACATAGTTACAGAATTGAATCACACATATTCATTATAAACAAAAAATAAACAGCAAATAATAAAAGAAAATATACACAAGACGTGTATGATGAGGAAACTAACCTCGAAAGGGGTTAGTGACAAAAGGAGGTACTAGACCCTAGTATCTAAATCTTCAAAGGAGTACCCAGGTATAGAGGCACCCATAAGTCCAGGGAAATCATCCTGGTATATTACCTAACATAGTAATGTCGTTAAGGTGATCAGTACCATTGCAACCTAGTTAAGCCCCATTCCAGAACATACCTGAGAGCAGCATAATCATATAACAAGGTGTATCTCCAGATTCCTAAGTATTAACAGGTAGAGAATATCATAGCCAACCGTCCTTCATCCACCCATATTCTAATTCATTTCAATATTTACAACTTTTCACTCTAACAACATTATCTCATTACTTACACAGGTGTTTCGTGCATGGAGTCTGAATTGATTAAAGAAACGCCAACATATCACCCTGATTATGTAGACCAAGATAGTGGTGAATCCTTAGTTCCTTAGTTCCAGTGACACTTTTTCTTGAAACACTCTTATGTAAATTGAAAGGCCAAGTAATAGAATTCTCTAAGAATCTCAAAGAAACAGAGTCAGAAAGGAATCGCATTAAAGATATTGAACTCAAAACATATTAACAATGGTGACACTACCAATAAAACTTCGTTAGGCTCTCTTATAGAGATATTACTCTGAGCCTGGATAGTCTCAGAGAAAAGGAGTAAATGGAAGCATCATTAGATCCAGGGTCGCAATAACCAACGACTGGGAGAAACCATCAAAATACTTTTGGAATTTAGAGAAGAGGAATTATCTAAACAAGAGTTTCCTTCTTTAAATGACCACAATGGTTAAGTAATCACAGCCAGCAAAAGCATTTTTGCGATGCAACATGAATTTTAACAACCTTTATATGCTTCACGAAAGATCATACCATTACATGAGTCAAAATATTCAAGTTTTATAAATTACTTACCTTCAATATTGGATGCTATGAAAGATTCCATGAAAAAAGATTTTGACATATCTGAAATTGAAAACTCAATCAAAAACGGTAAATTGAACAAAGCCTCAGTCCAGGAAGGTTATTCAAATGAGTTTCTACAATGTTTTATAGATAATTTGAAATAATATAACCACCTTTACACCCAAATAAGGTAAACTAAGAAATGATCTCAAGAACTGGAGGCCATCATTGCAATTAGGTCAAAAGAAACCCTATCATCAATAGTAAATGAGGATAAACTGGTTTCATTTCTGACAGATTCATTGGTGGGAATACAAGGATGATTTATAACACCATAGAATATTGTGAGTTTGAACAGAAGAGTTTGTTTTATTATTCTTGATTTTCCCAAAGCTTTTGACACAATTGAATGGTCTTTTATAAATAACATACTATATATTTTCAATTTTGGGGAAAATTATAAACATGGTTAACTTGTGTCAAAAGAATTGAAGTTCTAGAGTTGATCAGAATGATCACTTATCTAAAGAAAATAACTCTCTTAATGGTCTGTCGACAAAGAGTGTTTGTACTGTGTCGAGATCCTGTCATATTTTGCGTGGCTGTGGAGAAGTTAGAGGACTGGTAGTGCAAATTTGTTTTTGAAATGGGCAACCACATTTGTAATACTTGAAATATATTATGATATTAACAGAATAGGAGAAATTACAGAACTGAACATTTTTTAGAAAAATGGGAGAAATTAAAGAATCACTCAGAACTTGGCAATCAAGAAATCTTACATCTTATGGAAAGTTAACTATCAATAAATCACTCCTTAAATCGAAAATTACCCATATGCTTCTGTCTCTACCAAACCCCAATATAATCTGTGTTAAAGAAATTCAAATTAAATTCTTTAACTTTTTGTGGTGTGGTAAACCTCCAAAGTGGAGATAGGAGGGTGAAGCTTACCATGGTGGATTAAAATTTTATGATATTGCTCTCTTTGATAACACGATTAAACCTGCTGTTTAAAACGATTTCTGTATTTGAAAAGCAAATGAACTGTATTCGTGGAAGATTTCGAAATAATAAATGTGTTCGATTTTGGCCCTGACTACATAATTAGAATAATAGAGATGACCACTAACACATTTTGGAAGGATGTTCTTAACCCTTGTGCTACTGGGGGCTAATTTTGTCAATACAAAAATGATGCACAAAACATGAAAAGTCATTGAAACCCTGGCACACTGGTACTCATCGGAGAGTACCTAGCGATAGCTATCAAATGAATACCAACATGACAGGGTTTAGATGGCTTTTAAAGATATTCACGTCCTTATGCTTTGGTCAAAGGTAGCCTCAGCATATATATATATATATATATATATATATATATATATATATATATATATATATATATATATATATATATATATATATATATATATATATATATATATATACATTGACCTGATTGTGCCGTAAACCGCGACACTTCTGAGCGGTGTGTTTTATAGTTAGGATTAAGTACAATCGAAGTTTCCTTGAGTATTGTCTTAACTGAGGTTAAAGGTTAAACTAATTGTCCAATCAAATCCCTCAAGATACCGTGCAAGATACTTCCTCTTTCCATCCACTCGTGATGGAACCTCTATATCTCCCTTGCCAGGGGGAGTTCGTTAATAATCCAGGCATGGTTTAGACAACAAGGACTGATATTTTTCATAGGTATTTCGTGTTTGACAGTCATGGTTGATTTGCCAGATTTTTAATGAGAACGGTGTGAAAAGTGGGCATGTCCTAGTTGTAAATGTTTAGTGTTATCTATTTTTCAAAGTACTTATCCAAAATTAGTAGAAAAAAGTATGGTTAAAAAGGCCTTAATAATCACTTTGAAATTAATTGCACAGTATTAAGAGATCTCTATGATATGGTATGTGTTACCCATCAGTATTCATCTAACACCTAACTTGTATAAAATTGGCATGAAATCAATACTAATTAAACGTTTCTTGAATTACTCAATCTAAAGGGCTCATGTCTGTAGTGTATACATAATCTGAAAAATATGGAAATAGCTTGATCAAATGAAAAGCTTTTATAATAAATATATGATTTCACGGTGCTGTTCTAGTTATGCTTAACAATTGCTCTTCATATATTATTCATATGTTTATTTGCTGATTGTCTACAAAGCTTCCTGACAATGGGGTCACTCTAATTGATTGTTACAGTTTGCATGCCTCAACTGTGAGATTTAGTCATTAAAGCGTTAAAACGCTTATGTAGAAAGAACGCGAACCTATTTTAATATGTCATGTGATAGAGCTGGAGGTAGAAAACTAGGTTTCCATGTCAAGGCCTTGTTTAACCGTCAAGTGAATATTATATGTGCTAGACTGTTTGTATCATGGCCCTTTACGGTAGCTCACAGAGTAAAGATTTTTGACTAGGTTTCTCTCTTTGCTTTAATTGATCATTCAGTCGGAAAACAGTCTATATTGTCCGAAAGGTCTTCTGAGGGGTAATTCAAAGAAAGCAGAGGGTAATATGTGAGGGGTGAACAACTGAAAAAGAACATGCAAGTTGATTTCATACGGAGCTTTTATTAACGTATAAAAGGACCGGACTCAGTATAGATGGTACATTCGAGATGGCGGCGTCTCCCAGTAGTCAGTGCCTATCAGGTCAGGTTTGTCTCGTCACGGGAGCCTCTCGGGGAATAGGAAAAGGTATTGCACTGCAACTGGGAGAGGCAGGAGCAACGGTCTATATAACAGGTATGAAACTGGGGCGTACCTGTATCTCTATCATTTCTAGACAAAGCTTTCGTAATCATTTTGGGCATATGTTTACGTGGCTGATTTAGGATGATTTTGTTCATAAATCAATGCGGACTTACCGGTAAACTTCTATAGTCATTACTACCAGTTGCATTTTCTGAAACAGTATCAGTACTGTTCTGTGATTCTGACATATCAAAAAGGCAAAAACATGTATATGTCTCCCATTTGATTTTCTTTCAGGTCGAACATTGAAATCCCCAAACACAAGAATTGGTGGTTCTCTAGAAGAAACAGCATATGCGGTAGGCACCCGTTTGACACAAAATCTACAGCTGCCACCTTATTTTAATCTCATGGAATCATGGGGTGGTAGCGTGGGTAGGATGGCAACCTAACAACTTAAGTTAGGAATCAAGCGCTGGCCCGACGGCTGATTACCACAACTTCTCTGATATCTCGCTATCATCTATAGATCTATAACGGGTTAGTATAATTTGAACTGGTGTATGCAGCTCTTTCTCTCACTGCATGTACGCTGTGATATCTACGCTGTCGCATCTTCATCGTTTTTTTCATGCCCCCAGCAGCTGGAAAACTAATTAAGGTAATTTTATCATTGAATATCAAAGATGAAGAAACAATATGTTAGGGGATTTATAGTCCTACACTCGTAACAAATCTCTGGATGCAGGGGAAAGTACTAGTAGTGGGAGGTAGAATCACATTGTACTGAGTCACTCAATTATCACTCACTATATATGTATCTCAGCCGGGGCTGACTCTAATACTCATTTTATACATGTATATTGATGCTATTTGGTAATTTGACGTTGGCATGGCCAGGAAGTGAGCGAAGCTTTGGATGATCATTTTTTTTTTACTTCTGACCAAAATACAGCATTGATTGACCGTAAATTAATGGCATACAAAACAATACGATTTTAAACTGCCTTAAAATTTATATTTCGCAACTGATTTTGACGAGAATTCAATGGTCAGTAGAATGAATTCTGGCGGTTCTATCCATCTAAACCGCATTAAAATTGACCCACGGACAGGCGAGAAATTCAGTTTTAACTTGGATATAGTAGCGGCCACGGCGTGGTATGGCCAGGAAGTGAGCCGAGAATTGAGCCACGGACGGGCGAGAAATTCAGTTTTAACGTGGATATACATGTAGTACGTAGCGGCCACTTTCATTCATATTTCGCAACTGATTTTGACGAGAATTCAATGGCCAGTACAACGAATTCTGGCGGTTCTATCGATCTAAACCGCATTAAAATTGACCCACGGACAGGCGAGAAATTCAGTTTTAACTTGGATAAAGTAGCGGCCACGGCGTGGTATGGCCAGGAAGCGAGCCGATTTTAAAGTGAAATCA
Source organism: Maea johnstoni (assembly GCA_963942565.1). Lineage (NCBI taxonomy): Eukaryota > Metazoa > Annelida > Polychaeta > Spionida > Magelonidae > Maea > Maea johnstoni. The sequence goes on along the minus strand of OZ012688.1, from coordinate 36,650,599 downwards.
ATGGTCAGTAGAATGAATTCTGGCCGTTCTAAACTGCATTAGAATTGAGCCTAGGACGGCTGAGAAATTAAGTTTTAACGTGGATATACATGTAGTAACTGCCACTTTCATTCACGCACGTGCATTCGTACATTTCATCCAATGGGAGGGCGTGTTTGTTATTGTACTGCACATTACGTCATTGTCGACCAATGAAATCGGTCGTTACGTAACCTACTAAAGAAATCCTCCAGAACGGAAGTCGTCCACACGTTGAGTGATATTGTTGGACGGTGACAACTTTCTGGGTCCCTGTATGTATTTCTTATAGTGACGTCATATACACTCACGCGCAATTGACTGACTGCGAGGCTTCGCTCGCTAATATGACGCTGGCATGGCCAGAGAGCGAGCGAAGCTTTGGGTGATTTCATTTTTATTTTACTTCTGACCAAAATTCCTTATTCATTTATGAATATTCAATATTAATTATGAATATCAAAAAATGTCTTTTTGTCCACTTTTACATGCCATATTGGTCACCACATACCATTAAATTCAAATAATGAGTGCTCCCTTGAAAGTGCTAAAGGAAGACAGATAACCAGTTTGCACAAAGAGAGGCGACAAAATATTCAAAAAAAAAATTCTTCTATTTTAGGAAAACGGTGGAAAAAAATTGTAATTTTTTTTTTCTGCTGTTTTTGGAAAAACGGTTGGGGAAAAAAACTCTGCCGTTCACACTTGCACCATCGTACATGTACAGCATTGATTGACCGTAAATTAATGGCATACAAATTATTACGATTTCAAACTGTCGCAAAATTTATATTTCGCAACTGATTTTGACGAGAATTCGATGGCCAGCAGAATGAATTCTGGCGGCTCTATCGATCTAAACCGCATTAAAATTGACCCACGGACAGGCGAGAAATTCAGTTTTAACTTGGATATAGTAGCGGCCACGGCGTGGTATGACCAGGAAGCGAGCCGAGAATTGAGCCACGGACGGGCTAGAAATTCAGTTTTAACGTGGATATACATGTAGTAGCGGCCACTTTCATTCATATTTCGCAACTGATTTTGACGAGAATTCAATGGCCAGTACAATGAATTCTGGCGGTTCTATCGATCTAAACCGCAATGGTCAGTAGAATGAATTCAGGCGGTTCTAAACTGCATTAGAATTGAATTGCATTCATATTTCGCAACTGATTTTGACGAGAATTCAATGGCCAGTACAATGAATTCTGGCGGTTCTATCGATCTAAACCGCAATGGTCAGTAGAATGAATTCAGGCGGTTCTAAACTGCATTAGAATTGAGCCACGGACGGGCGAGAAATTAAGTTTTAACGTGGATATACATGTAGAAGCGGCCACTTTCATTCACGCACGTGCATTCATGCATTTCATCCAATGGGATGAAATGTAAGTGTTTGGTATTGTTGTACTGCACATTACGTCATTGTCGACCAATGAAATCGGTCGTTACTTAACGCCTAAAGAAATCCTCCAGAAAGGAAGTCGTCCGCACGTTGAGTGATATTGTTGTCCCGCACGTTGGACGATATTGTTGTCCCGCACGTGGGACGGTGATAACTTTCTGGGTCCCTGTATGTATTTCTTATAGTGACGTCATATACACTCACGCGCAATTGAGGGATTGCGAGGCTTCGCGAAAGGCCTACGGCCTTTCGAGCTTCGCTCGCTATAAGAGTCGGGGGAAGCCCCTATATCTTCTAATGGTAACATCTTCTAATGTTAAAAAAACAATGTCTTCCCAAATTACTCCCTCAGAGCCCGAACTACTTCAGACCTGACTGCACTAGGATGATAAATGTGATCTAGCATTTTAGCGTGCTACTAATTTCAATTGTTGATAAACTCACTTAATATGATGCTAGCATGGCCAGAAAGCGAGAGAAGCTTTGGATGTTTTTTTTACTTCTGACCAAAACACAGCATTGATTGACAGAAATTAATGGCATACAAATTGTTCTGATTTCAAACTGTCGCAAAATATACATTTGGCAACATATTTTAAAGATAATTCAATGGCCAGTAGAATAAATTTTAGCGATTCGAACGATCTAAACAGCAATAGAATTGACCCACGGACGGGTGAGAAATTCAGTTTTAACGTGGATATAGTAGCGGCCACGGAGTGTCAGCACCCGCAACAAGGCACTTTCATTCATGCACGTTCATTCATACATTTCATCCAATGGGAGGCGTGTTTGTTATTGTACTGTACATAACGTCATTGTCGACCAATGAAATCGTTTGTTACTTAAACTACATTGAAACCGGAAATCGGCCGCGCAAGGGATGGGGGCGAGGGATGCAATTGTTGACTCACGACGACTTTCTGGGTCCCTGTATGTATTTCTTTGTGACGTCATATACACTCATCGACTCACGCCCTATTGACTTACTGCGAGGCTTCGCTCGCTATAACAGAGCAGTAGTCCAAGGAAGCCTCAAGGCCATTTGTTCACAAGACGTCGGCAGCCATTTTAGGCCTTTCACGTGAGGCAAAGGCCAGAGTTCAGACTTATTTCTCGCAACAAGTCAACGATACTATAATCTACATTTCGCAACAGATTTTAAAGATAATTCTATGACCAGTAGAATGAATTCTGGCGGTTCTAACGACCAAAAATGCATTAAATTAGAATTGACCCACGGATGGTCAAGAAATTCAGTTTTAACGTGGATATAGTAGCGGCTACGGCGTAGCAGCACCCACAACAATGCACTTTCATTCATGCACGTTCATTCACACATTTCATCCAATGAGAGGCGTTTTTGTTATTGTACTGTACATTACGTCATTGTCGATCAATGAAATCGGTCGTTACTTAAAGTGTAACTCCACCTTCAAAATTAAAAAAGATATGTTGTAGAGCTCAATCTCACCTTTCATAGGACACCTTGATTACAATTGTACTCAGAACATAAACTGAGATATTACCCTTTAAAGGTAGCTTTATGGGGGCTGCCATGTATGTTTAGAGGGACCCTAATTAGTGATGCTAATTAGATGCATGTGATGTAGTGCTGTGACATCCTCAGAGGCTCAGTCAATGGGATATGACAGCTAAGAGAAGGAGCTTAGAAGCAAGCTCCAGGTGACAGCTCAAAACTTGAGCACAATGATGGTGAATTGTCAAGCTTTTGGATGCAACAATGATTCTAGAAAAGGAGCTGGGAAAACATTCTACATAATTTCTAACCCAGAGAAATATCCAGAAAAATCAGAATTAATAGCTAGATGGCTCCATAATATAGGAACTGGTTGGACTTTGAAGACTTTCAAATTTACTCATGCCAAGAGAGGCAGGTAATGTCAAAGTCCATGTGTTCCGTTACACAGTCAACATCTTAACCTCCAGTTTTTCCTCTAGAATATCCCACTCATGGCAACAGATACATTCCTTCTCAGATAAAGACACATAGACTCCACATCCACACCAGTCTGTATTTCCTACTCGTTCCGAATCAGAGTTTCCCTCCAGGTCACTGTCACTGTCCCCAGAGTCAGAAACAAATTCATCTTCAGAATAAACTGGTTCAAATGCATATGGTTGAATGCCAAGGAGGTTTTCCATATCTGCCTGTAAATCCACTAAGAATGAGGCACAAAAATAGGTGTTGTCCCCACGAATGTCTCTGCTTAAATGAATGAAATCCTTTACCTGTTGTAAATGAGTGATCAAGTTAATTGCTATTATGAATTAGTATTAAAATACCAATATCACAGTATAATTAGTAGGTGGTTTCTCGGCTTTCCGGTTTCATAATTGTAATTCATTTGCTTGTGGTTTCCTAACAGTAACTAGCCTGACTGCAATTTGTAGTAGTTGTGCCCAGAGGATGTGTATTGCAGTTAACCTCCTGGGTATAAAGCTTAGGATACCAGAGTACATTAAATGCCTTTGGGAATAATGTGTATTGCAGTCAATTCCTTAGAGGCTAATGCTGACAATACACTCACAGCTTACAAATTGAAAACTTTCATCACAAGATTACAATGTCAGAACATTGTAGGAAATAGTAAATGTCAGTTTATTTTGTAAACAGGTAGAATTTCTTGAGCCCTAAAGCTCATCCATAACCCTTTTACTACAGGTCTCTTTCCCTCATTGCTTTTGCCAAACAGAACCTGGTATACCTCTAAAATAGACAGGTATACACAGTGCCTCTGTTTGTTGTCGAATGCATATGATACACCACTTTCCTCTTTGCAAGTCATATACTTATAACAACATGTGCTAGTGTATTCAGTTCTGGAGAGCTCCAGAGCTCCAGCCTGCATGTAGCAGTATTACATCACTTCCTGTCTCTGATAAGCTCCAAGATGGTGCCTCCATGAACATGCTTCAGGCAGTGAATTTGCTGCATTTTGCAAGATACAAACTTGAATATCTCAGTCAATTTGCGGAGTACAATTATAATCAAGGATGGGTTGAGAAAGGTGACATTGAGCTCTACAACATATCTTTTTTAATTTTGAAGGTGGAGTTACACTTTAAACTACATTCAAAAATGGAAGTCAGCCGCGCGTGGTACGCCGTTGTACGCTCACGTTGTACGCTCACGTTGTACGCTCACTAGTGCACTTACGATTAATCAGAGGCTTGAGCTTTTGCTCGTATCGCAGCCTCCTTCGAGCCCTTGAGTCGCCATTATAGCTTGCCGAGTTCGGCGAAAATGTAAAAAAAACAACACATCGCACGCTTTACTTTCAGTCATCCGCAATTTTTTTTTTCTTGCTCATGTCTTTCCCACATGGGATACCATTGAGATCACACGTCAGCAGGACGTAATTGGCATAGGCTGGCGTGGGGCGGTTCTTATTAGCGTGATTGACAGCAATTGACTTTGCTCATTGGCTTAGGCAGGCATTGGACGGCTCAAATTAGCGTGATTAACACAATTCATTTTGTTCAGCTGTTTATTTACAGCTAATAAGACGAGAAAGCAAAGCTTTAAATGCTCGATCAGCTCAATGATATATCTGCATTCCCCTTCTAATGCAGTCACAAAGTAACAAATTTATTATCCGTGACGTTATTCTTTACTTGTACTTCCCAGAAACATATTGGAAACCTTTCTATTTGTGCAATAACCACATAGTATGAGTAGTCATTGACCAAAAATTTGGCAAGAAAATGACAATTTCAACCTGTTGCAAAATTGTCATTTCGCAACAGATTTCAACTAGAATTGAAAGACACATTAAATTAATTGTAGCGATTCTAACAATTTAAACCGCATTTAAACTGATTCATGAAAAGATGAGTAAATCATTTTATCGGTGACACTGCATTCAACATCACTAGTGTCGATATCTCACCATAGATGGCACCATTATTGTCTTTGACGGCATTCCGATGATGTCATTTTTGTGCCATATTCCGCCGTTAATTAATGCTATTAAAATGCAATTTAAAGGAAACCATCCATATTCATTATTTGATTAAGCAATATTTAAAACATGAAAAGATCTGGCGGCAAAATGTGTTCTTAAAGCAAATAGCGATGTTCATTTCACACGATTATTGTCAAGCGAAACCAGAGACGAAATGACAGATGCAGACAGGATGAAATCGGCCTTAGTCGGCTCAGTGTGTACCGTAATCGCTTTAATGCTCATGGGCCGTAGGCCCATGAGCTGCGCAAGCTATAACATAATCTGTTGAATTGGGATTGCGTTTTATTTAGGGCTCTCTCAGGAAAATCTACCCGGGAGGGGGGGGGGGGACGCTACCCCCTTTAAATACAGGCAATGATTGAAGGAATAATATGAGGAAGCGTGACTTCGAGGGCGAGCGAGGCTGATAGTGCTTGGGGATTTATCCACAACAATGCACGTTCATTCATGCATGTGAACCATTTCACATTTCATCCAGTAACAGCAATTTTGTTATATGGCATCATTGCCGACCAATCAAATAAGTCGTTACTTAAACTATATACAAAACCGGGAGGGGTCCACACGTGGCATCATCAAATCACTGTAAGAATTTATAGGTTTGTCACACTCATGCTATTGCATTATTGCAAGCCTTTCTGAGCTTCGCTCGCTGATATTCCATTGTGTCATCATATCGTCATCATCTTAACTTAGATAAAATAAAAACAAGTAGATATGAAACCAGCTCATCTGAACAGGCTGGCTGCAGCGAATAGCCCATAAGTTGTGCAGGGCACGAAGTTAACTTTTGCAGCGACTTGCCCTGTAGGGCAAGTGAGATTCAATTTTCCCTTGCTCTACTCCAACTTTCACTTGCCCTTGAAAAATTGTATCTTTTATCATATTTCATTTAAAACCAAGTAGAACATGGTTCTAGCATGTGAGAGCATATTTTCTAGGACAAGCTTGGATGGCAGACCACGAAACTTGCACACATTCTCAAAAGTAAACCTGAAATATACAAAGCGTACTTTCCCAGTGGGGCAAGCAAGATGCAGTTTTCACTTGCCCCACAGCTATAATTTACAAATTCTACTTGCCCGGGGCAATGAGGCAAGGACCAATGTCGAGCCCTGTTGTGTTCTGCGCATGTTGCATTGCAGCTTTCTCTGTAATGTAAATAATACGAGAGCCCTCACTGGTCTTCGTCTCCTAGTGACGTCCCATTAACGCCAGATAGGAACCCCTGGCATAGCCAGGCCTACACTGTACCTCATATAGTAATTGGTTTCTCGCTACATATCCATTCTTTTATTCATCTAAGACCTAAGGAAGAACGCACGTATTGCTGATTTCATTATGCAGGCAACTACATAAGTACTTGCCTGCTTGCCCTGGCAATGAATTTTTTTTAAAAAGATAGCAGTACCGTTAAAATACTGTATCGTTTCGTTGGTACCTTTTATGGTACCGTACCGCTTCACCCTTAGCGGTATGCAGCCCTAAGTACAAACTAAAATGTACTTCTGAACAGTCTTTGCATTTTTATATAGAAAATAGCACAACACCTAGAATAATGCAAACAGTGCAACACAATTACAAAGATGGTTTTCAAATAATTAAATCAATGATAAATAAAACCATTCTAGCATACGTTATAACTGATTTTGGCCAACCCAAAAATTGTCGGTCAAGTTAGTTCTGAAACTTATATCGGTGCCTGTTTTCTTGAAAATTTTCTAATTTTACTACTTTAAATGTAACTCATACATAAGAGTCCAACAGGAATGTTACCTTTCAGGTGACTATTGGGTAATATATTGTGCAATTAGTGCTTTGTTATCAAGTTGGTTTTATATGTCCGATATATTGGACTACTTATGGACTACCATCTTCTGATGTAGTTGTACTGATGTCCAAACATTATGAAATACAGACTATTTCTAATCCTAAATTTTTTACTAATCTTTAATATAGTTCTTACTTACCTTGTTATGTTTATTTCAGTTACATGTGCCAATCCCATCATAGCTCATGGTCTGCAATAGGTGGCCCGTCAGCCAACACCCCAGGGCAGACTACAAGTATCATTTGTCTGCATGGAGGGAGGATGGTCTGTAGGGAAGATGGCACCTGGCTCACAGAAATAGGATCGGATTCCTACCAAGATGTGAACGTAAGGGATTAGGTTAACACATTTTATTCTCAATGTAGGGGTTAAGATCTGCTGCAGCGCCGCTGAGCATTGGTGCAGATTAACAGCTGCGACATATGTGTTTGTTGCCAAAGCTGAGGCCGACAAGGCCAAAGCTTTGCAACAAACAACCTCTGTGAGGCTATAAATCTGCACCAATGTTCACTAGAGTCAGTGGTGGATCTTAATGGCTATTATAGCGGGTCTGATTGATAAAAAAATTATCATACATCTCTGTTAAAATGACACAATTGTTTCATCTTATGGCACTGAGGCAGGTTTTGATCCCCTGCTCAGACAGTTGCTATTGCACTGTGCACCAGGAACACTTTAAAGCCACATAAACAGCTTCTCACAGAACATAGTGTATAATCCAAGCCCTGTTATTGCCATAGCATCACCGTATAATAAACCATTAGCACCTCGAGGGTGTACATTGTCTGACAAAACTGAATATTTCTCATCAAATAGTTTAATTTTTAGAATATCAGAAGAGGGGTGGTTGAACCAAACAAGTACAACAACTTTCAGTCAAATATTTCTAAAAATATTGCTCTAGTATGACTTTATAATTTCCATGTGTCAGACACTGTTTATGCCCCTGATGTAAATGGGTCAACATGTATAGCCTAAGAAATTGTCATATCCATTGGATAACTCTAAACAGTAACAGATTGCTTTATTATGATTTTAACTTTCCATGTGTCAGACAGCGTTTATGACCCAGATGTAAATGGGTCAACATATATATTGATTGGATAGCTCTATGACTTTAAAACTCTATTTCCACGCTGACACGCCAGTTGTCCATGTATGCAGTGGTCCACCTCAATGTTTTTGGCTACCCTCAAGATTTTTTCTGTATGTACATGTTTTTATGTCCCACACAGAGGTGAAGGACTTTATGAATTTAGTCATTCCGTACATGTGAAACGTATACACTTTTTGTATTGACATTATCTAAAAAGACGAATATATATATATATATATATATATATATATATATATATATATATATATATATATATATATATATATATATATATATATAAATATATATATATATATATATATATATACATATATATATATACATATATATATATATATATATATATATATATATATATATATATATATATATATATATATATTGAGGAGGAGTAATTTAGATGTACATGAATTTAATCTAAGCCAAGCATATGGTACAAACATCCGAGACATTGACAAACTCATTTCACCCACAAATAATGTATTATACATTTTATTTTTCTTTCAGTGAAGAAAAGATGTGACCTACTGGAGTGTAACCCCTCCTTTGCAGCCTCGCTGGTGGCCAGGCAGCATTGGGTCATCAAACACAAGCTTAGCAAATGAAGGTCAGAACGCACTGGGTATTTTAAATACATTCAAATAAATGTTTTTTGGAATAGGACAGTTATTGGAATCTCTAAGAGCTTTGAACTACCTGCTAAATCATTAAACTTTTAGGTTGTGACTTCCTTAGCCCATTAATACTTTAGAGTTCCTCTAGGAATTGTCCTCTTGACCTACATTACTTTTGACAATAACTTTCAAATAGGGAATGATTTTACAAAATATTTAAGGAGCGCTTTTGGTAATGTTCTTAATAACATTCCTCTGCGAAATATTTCTTCAACTATGCTTTACCTTGCAAGATTTCACAATCAGATACACAATCAGTCAAATAGAAACTGCATATAAAGGGGTTGTTGTGCACAGAAAGGGTCAGGCCTAATTTTCACAGGGTCCACTATATTATTTGTACAGTGTGTACATGTTGCAAGGCTGGTCATTATGAACTAGTTTTACTTTTAATATGGACTTTACCTGTTGGACAGGTACACAGGTAAAAATTGACGGGCCCGTTACGGGCTCAAAACCCGTTATAACAGGCCCGTAACGGGCTTGTTATAACGGGCCCGTAAAAGAAATCAAAATACGGGTTTTCAATCCGTGAAATGACGAAATATTGAGGGATTGAAAAACGGGCCCGTGTCCAAACGGGCCCGTAATACGACCCCGTGCACTTTTACCTGTGTAATTATTTATGTTCACTTACTGGTGATACTCACATTTGAGTCAAATTTTGTAACTGATTTAATGTGGAAGTCCTCAATGTATGATAATAATCCTTGAACACTTAAATGTCCCTTGAATAGTCTTCTAGATGCTTTTGCCTAATAATTTAGTCACAAGTTAGTAGGTGCAATCTCATTAACATTTCCCCCTCAATAATGTTTCCATCTATGTTTTTGCTTAGAAGGTAATTGAAAAAAAATTGCGCAGTTATAACTACTGCCGATATGAAGGAGTTTATCCATTCCTGCCTGTAGCCGCAATGCTGGACTACTTGCTTTCTAACTTACTGACAAAGTTACCTTTTGAATTTTTTTTGACAAAGTGGTATTATTAAGCAGACCAGCAACCTTCTTGTTTAATAGTTTGCCAAATTTGGCTATTCTCAAGTTATTTGAAACAAAAAAAACCTGCAGCAAAGAATTTGAGGGGCAATCTAATCATGTAATGGGTAAAATTGAAGTGTTTTCTTTCTCACAGATGCTCCTGTTCTTGTCTACACAAACAACAGTGAAATCTACTGCGGTGGAGATCCCCAGCCCAGAGGACCAGCACAAGGACAACTAATTCAAAGCAACAGTAGCACATGGGGAGGAGCCCCAGGTCTTCACCACCCGAGAGAGGAGCGCAAGATGGACAAGGGACAACATGTTATATCTCGTCCTATTGGACAGAATGAATTGAGGCACATTTATATTCTGCTGTTCTTTCCTGCACGGGAAGAGGCTCAAGAGGTAGAGCTTCTCGGCAAGCACCACTACCTTGTTACTCACTGTTTGCCTGCAGTGCAGCTTGGTGTCGCAGCCGAGCAGCAGAGGATGCTGTGTGCTAGGACCTGAGCTAGCTACAATCTAGAACCAATGATAAGAAAGGATTTAGTTCTTTATGTAGGAGGTGTGCATGAATGTTGATTTACACATATATATATATATATATATATATATATATATATATATATATATATATATATATATATATATATATATATATATATATATATATATGTATATATATGTATATATATATATATATACATATATATATATATACATATATATACATATATATACATATATATATATATATATATATATATACATATATATACATATATATATATATATATATATATATATATATATATATATATATATATATATATATATACATATATATATACATATATATATATACATATATATATACATATATATATATATATATATATGTTTATGGCTTGATCATTAACTCACAGCTGTTTGGAGATAAAATATTTTAAGTGAAAGCATATTTGGTTAAATATTTGAAGGAAAAGGATATTTAGAACATTACTAATGACTCTCCTTCAGATATTTTGTAAAATCTTGTTTTAAAGACGAGGTCGGGGAATACAGCCAGTGCCATCAACGGCCAAATATTGAAAATTCATTTTAAATTCTTATAAATGTACCCCACAATAAGAATCCCATGAAACTTTGCGTAAGCTATCCTTGTCAGATCCTTCGTGGAAATATAAAATAAAAATTGATGGTCGCCTGTCATCCCGTCCATATAGGTGGCGCTAAATTTGCAAATTTCACGTCTATAATTGAAAGTCTATTTTAAAAATTCCCCCTCAATAAGAATTTCATGAAACCTTGCACAGGCTTTCATTGTCGCCACCTAAAAGGAATGGGATGACTGGTGACACCTAGGGTTGAAAAATACTGGTATCTTACCGTTTCATTGAGAACCGATACTTTAAGGTACCGTTTCATTTTTGAGTACCGTTTCGTTTCATCAAATAAAACAAGTTATTACTTACTTGCGCCACCACGCACGGCTAATCTGATGACGCATCATGTCCTGATTCCCGCCGAAAAAGTTCCAGACAGCGTGAACAAACCACACTGTCTTGAATACCATTCGGCGGGTAATACAATAGATTGTGGTGGCGCTCATTTACTTTGTTTAACTTCATCAATATTCGTCACCATTGTTGGTTCTGTTGCCCAATTCTACTTCTCATTCATGTCAAAGAATTGAGGCATAGAACCACACATGTTAGCAATAGAAACTCGTAAAAAGGCAATCAGGCCACAGAGGTCGGAGGTACTGTTTCACTGTTAACGATACCGATACCACTGGTACCATTTTACTTGTACCGGTACCGGTATCGTACCATTTCGTGTTAACGGTATGCAACCCTAGTGACACCCCTTTTTTATTTTGGATATTCAAAGGGGATCTGACAAGGATAGCTTACGCAAAGTTTCATGGACTTTTTATTGCGGGGTATATTTTAAATGAATTTAAATGGATTTTCAATATTTGGCGGTTGGTAGCACTGACTGTACTCTCCGACCTTATCTTTATTTTTTAAGTTATTGTCAAACCTTAGGATGGGTCCAGGTGACAATTTCTGGACTAAGTCCTAAACCTTATACTGTTGGTTGCTAATTAGGCTAGTATGTAACTGTGCAAAAAACCTTAAAAATGACTTGAACCCTGGCATATGGGTACTCCCATGACAGGCATTGTGGCTTTAGGATGCATGCCTGCAAATAGGTATTGGATGTTAAAACTGTAAATTGCAAAATATGCATTTTTAGGTTCAATCCCAACTGGAAAACCACCTTATCCATTTAGATAGTAGTTAGTTGCCATATTATAGCAATGGGCATAATTGTTAGGAATATACAAAAGGTTTCATACCCTATCAGTATGTTTATGCAATTCTACATTCCAATTATGTAACATTTGTATGTGTGTTGTTTTTTTGTAATTAATAAACTTTTAAAACTGAAGATTTGACTTGTTGTGGTTTCGGGTAGGTTTTAAAGGTGTCATGTACTGAAAGCATACCACCAAAAGTACCTCCTGACACTAGCCTATTATCATGGATCTATTCCAGGGAGGGAGTTCTAACAGCGGCTGTCCTTGACTGTGCAAAATGTGAATCTTGGAATACAGTGATAGAATTAGGGAGCTACTAGTTACAAAAAGAAAGCTTATAGGCCATAGAGGTTGTATCATTAAATGAGAAATTTCCATGGCAACCCATCAGTCGGCCACACAAAAGGAGTCATTTCTGTTCTGTGCCGGTTATTCTAAGATACCTAAGATAAAATTTGGTCAAAATATTGAAAGATGGCAAAATGAGGGCAAAAAAAACAAATTTTCACTCAATTAACAGTATTAAATGACAAATTCCAGTTTCCATGGCAACCAATCAGACAGCCACACAAAAGGTAGTCAATTCTATTCTGTGCTGGTTATTCTAACATACCTAAGATAAAATGGGGGTAAAATATGGAAAGATGGCAAAATGAGGGCAAAAAGCAAATTTTCACTCTATTAACAGTATTAAATGACATACCAGTTTCCATGGCAACCAATCATTCGGCAACACAAAAGGGAGTCAATTCTGTTCTGTGCCATTCATTCTAAGGTAAAATTGGGTTAAAACATTGAAAGATGACAAAATGAGGGGAATTTTTTTTCACTCTATCAACAGTATTAAATGAGAAATTCCAGTTGTTTAAAGTATTCCATAAGTTTGTGTTTATTACCTATATTTTACTACCTTTAAGTTTATTATTCTCAAAGGTATCAGCAGATCTGGACAATTTTTTCAAAGAGTAACTGCGAGCATGTACGTAGGTTATTCAGGGTTCCCCTGGTCACTTCTGGTTTGGAGTTTGAGATTTTGCCACCAGGGCGGCGCCACTAGACATTTGATTGGTTTGAACAGTAGTAGCTGCGAAATTTCAGTTTCCATGGCAACCAATCTGTAACCCCAGCAATACAATCCAGGGGAAATCAAAAGGGGTCTTTGCCCTTTAAATTGGTGCCAAAATAGTAATAATTGTTCATTGCTTTAACCCTAACCCTAACCCTTCTTCTCAAAGTGGACCCCGAAAGTGCTAAATTTTAGCGGTTTTTTTCCTCCTTTCCCCCTTTATGAATATTTCTTTCTGAAGATACTCATAGAACATTTGAATCTTGAATTGTTTAGAGTTTTGAAATATAAAAAACCTGCAAATTATACGTTTTTAACCCTAACCCTAGCAGATACGCATTCCCTCCCCAAATTTCATGAAATCGATCAAATTGTCCTAGTGGCGCCCCCTATAGGCAAATCTTCAGACTTAATATCAGAAATGATCAAGAGGTTCATTAGTTGCTTGATCTGAAAATTTGGAAAGGCTACTATGTCATGGGACTGAGATATGAAGGTTTGACTGTAATTTCATATCAAGGGAGTGCATGCTTGGTGAGAACATATATGATTCAATATGGATCACATAATCAACATAAGGAGTATAGGAAATTTCAGTCAAACCATCATTACTTAGTCAATTTTAGCGTTAGCTCCTCCAAATTTTCAGATACAGTAACTCAAGGGCCCTTTTACCATATCTGTTTTGACGTTTGAAAATTTGTCACCAGGTGGCGCCACTACAACAATTTGATTGCTTTTTACAGTATTAACTTAGATAATTTGGTTTCCATGACAACCAATCATTTACCTAGGCATTTATTCCTAAAAGGGACTCAAAAAGGATCTTTTCCCTTAAAAGTGGTGCCAGTATAGTAATGATAGGATATTGTTTTAACCCTAACCATAGCCCTTCTTCTCAAAGTGGACCCCAAAAGGCTAAATTTCCACATTTCTTCTCCTCCTTTTCCCCTTTATGAATACTCTTTTCTAAAGGTACCTACAAAAAACTTGAATCTTGAATTATTTAGTTTTGGTATTATAAAAACCTCCAAATTATACTTTTTTATATCTAACCCTAGCAGATACGCGTTCCCTCCCCAAATTTCATGAAATCCATCAAGTCATCCTAGTGGCACCCCCTATTGGCAAGTTTTCATAATTAATATTGGAAAAAATGGAGGGGTTCATTAGTTGCTTGATGTGAACCTTTGGAAAGGTTACCATGTCATGGGACCGAGATATGACGGGTTGACTGTAATTTCATATCAAGGGATTGCGTGATAGGTGAGGACATAAATGACTCTATGTGGATCACACAATCAACATAAGGAATAAAGGAAATTTCAGTCAATCCATCATAACTTAGTCAATTTGAGTGTTAGCTCCTCCAGATTTTCAGACAAGGTAACTCAAGGGCTCTTTTACAATATCAATTTCAAAGTTTGAAATTTCGCCACCAGGGAGCGCCACTATGATTTTCCCCATCTAATGCTGTTAAAAGGTCTTATACAGCCATTTTTACAGAATGTGACCAAATTACTTCTTATCAATGTTTGAATAACTAGTGAAGAACATAATTGACTGCGTTTTGTGTGGCCAACTGATTGGTTGGCATTGGGACTCAAATTTCTCATTAATAATGGAGTAAAAAAAATTTTGTCCTCATTTCGCTTTCTCTACAGATTTTGACTCACCTTCTTCATATTTGTGATAGAATAACTGGTGCCGAAGAAAATTGAGTGATTTGTGTGAACAACAAATTGGTTTGCCATAGAAACCCTAATTTATTATTTAATACTGTTAAAAGAGTGAAAATTCATTTTTTTGCCCTCATTAAGCCATCTTACAAGATTTTGACCCAATATCAAACTATGTAAATGCTTTATGTGTGACCAACCGATTAGTTGCCATGGAAACTTATTTCTCATTGAATACCGTTAAAAGAGTGCATATTTGTTTTTGTTTTTTTGCTTTCATTGAAGATTTTAACCCAATTTCAGCTTAAGGTGATAGTCTAGTACACCAAGATTATCGCCACTAGGTGGTGTCCTGGTCAAGTTAACTTAACAGATTATGACCATTTCACCCATTATTTATGATACAACCTTTCCGGCATATAAGCTTTCTCTTGGTACCTAGCAGCTACCTGATTCTACCACTGTATTTCAAGACTCAACAGTCTAAGACATCCACTGTTAGAACTCCCTCCCTGAATTGGATCCCTGATAATATGCAAGTGTCAGGCGGCTCATTTGGTGGTTTGCTTTTAGTGCATGATATTCATAAAACCTTCCTAAAAAACACAAGTCAAATCTTAGGTTTTAAAAGTTTATTTCTTGCAAAAAGAACATACAAATCTGTGTTACATATTTGCCATGCAGCATTTCATAAACATACTGATATGTAGTATTAGACACACACACACATATATATACATACATATACATATATATATATATATATATATATATATATATATATATATATATATATATATATATATATATATATATATATATATATATATATTGCATGCACACACTCTGCCTAACTAGGTCCTCATTCTTAAGAACTGCTTTCATTTTTAGGAAAAACATACCACCTATGCAGTATCCCTCAAAGCAATCATTATTTGACAAATGTATCGTATTGATAAAATAGGGTAATTCACTTATATATATATATATATATATATATATATATATATATATATATATATATATATATATATATATATATATATATTTCCCCATTAACAATGTTCTATGTTTATGCTTTATCAATACGAGATATTGCCTAAACTAGCCAAGATGCAGACAACATTTTCCTAGCTCTGGTCACGAAAGAGTGAAATTATTGAATGATACTTTTTAGGTAGATGAAAATTATATAAGAAAATCAAATATCACATGACCGGTGTGTGGTCCTTCTCTAATCCATTTCAAGAGTGCCCAGATTGTGTGGGCTTGGCCAGCAGGGTCTCTAGGTGCCATCTTGACACCAAAACCATTAAGGTCTTACCATACTCTATACCAGTGGCACCTATTGGGTATAGGATGAACTAAAAGGGTATCCTGAGCAGGCTTACATTGCCTTGGTTGCTCACCGCTCAATATTAAATTGTTGAGGTACCAGCGAATGAATGCATGTGAAATGCTTATGATATGATGTACTCAAGAGCACATAGCCAATATGTTCTGTTAAATGCTTCAGTTGTAACAAAGACTTAAGAGGAAAACAATGAAGGGGGTGGTTCTACTCTTGATCTCACAAGGCAAACGTATTTAACTAGATGTATATATAACACACTACCATCAATATGACTATTAGGAACAAACCTACATAGAAGTTCCACAGACAACAACATTATACACAAGGAATGTGGTCTTGTAGGTGAAGACCAGTCACCAACATATATTTGGACGGAATCACTATATAGTTTGTGTACACAGTATTTCCCTTTCACAACCTTACTTTAGAAAGCTAAATTCAAGAAAATGGATTATTAATTCACAAATGGAATGATTACTGCATGAATGAAAGATAAATTAATAAAACAGTCAAAAATATAATGAACAATATTCATGACATTTATGTATAGACAGACTAGACTATCTAGCAGAATGTAAGCATGTCTTTGATTGATTTATTGAGATTATGGCTTTTTACTAGGCTATTAAGGTTATCATTATCTATTCAGAAGCCAACCTTGGATTTGAGTCAATATGCTATCTCATAATAGTGGAAGGGACCATAGTTTGGCTACTGCCACTAGAACAATAGTAGCAAAGGCAAAATTACAATTGCATTGACAATAGTTGTCACCTGTTCTTGATATCAAATTATTAACACTCAGTGTAACCTTCAAAATGGATTTCTTATTCAGAGGCTGTCACCATTGTAATGCTATAGTTAATAAAGTTATTAATCACCACTCATGGTTATAACATAGGCTTTTGCTTATCTTAGAAATGCCACTCTTCACTATGATATCTGCCTAAACCTACCATTACACTGTTGGAGTTCTCAAACCAGTTATGTTATTGTGACTTTGGTATAGAAAGGACTTTCACTCTGACAATGGTGATGAAAATGCAAGCAACACGCCTACACTCTGCTTTCTCAAATACAAGTCAATAAACTACAGACAGCAGAGTACCTCTGCTAATCACTGAGATTCAGTCTTAGGTAAGCACATTAATCTATGGAAAAAGATTATAGGGCTATTTCTAGGCCTGAGTGTTCTAGTGCAATGGGTAGCGGGTATGCATTGGAAATAAAGGGTTCTCAAAGAAGTGTTTGATCTCAGCTTAAGGAACAGTATGGTTTTCTTAATGTCAACGAATATATTTCGACTAACATACTTAACAGTAGGGTTAGGTACCAATATCACAGTACCATTGGGTACCGATACCCATTATAAAAAGTGCCTGTATTTAACTGTTTCGTAAAGAACTGGTGCTAAATGGCACCAGTTCATATTTCCATTTTCAAACGTCAAAATATACATGTAATATACAGCAAACTACAACCTAGACACCCCACATAAGTACCATTGAAGTCAAATGTTTGAAAAGAAATGCCAGAAGTTCTGTATTTGGAGTGCTAAAAAATTTGCTAACCAAAGCTGCTGGAGGGTATTTGTGCTACTTTAAATTTTGGCATTTAAGAACTCAGCAAAGCAAAGATACAAAGCAGAATATTTATTAGAAGGATGTTATTTTGGCGCTATCATGAGGAGCATGAAAATAGCAAAAACTAAATGCCTGTGAAAAATACCAGTTAAACAGTATCATTTTGCTATCAACAATGCCGATTCGGATACTTCTAGTTTTGTTTCTTTGGTATCGGTATTCTACCATTTCTTCTTAGTGGTACCAAACCTTACTTAACTCCTATGCTGCTGCTTGCTAATTTGGCCAATACAAAAAGATACAAAAACCTGAAAATGACTCAAACCCTGGCATATGGATCCTCATCTGAGAGCACTTAGTGAGAGCTATCCAATGAATATCACCATGACAAGGTTTTGAAGGTTTTCAAGAATCTTTGTGCTTTGGATGAAAGTAGCCTCAGCATTGGAAGGGTTATAACAGCCATAGTGTGAACTACACAGGCATGCAATTGCAGATTCATATTGGACCTTTGACAAACACTGGTGGTTTGTGAAGAAGAGGGTATATTCATTCATGATAAAGTTAATACAGTTGAACCTGTTATAACTTAGACAGGGCAAAGAAAACATGGTCTCTGAGTAACAGGTTGAAAATAATGTAAATTTCAAATGTTTAAATATAAAGACTTATTTTTAAAGCCAGGTGACCTCTCTTAACAGGTATTATCTTGACCAGAGTTGACTGCACTTCATATTTTTCCAGCTGCCTTGAATTTTGGTGCCTGGTTTAAGGAAATGAACTAGAAATACAAGTATATAAAGGATGGCCACATTGTCTGTCACTACAATATCTGAATCTGCACCTTTTATCTTCAGTAGCTAAAGCTTTTATTGCAATGTCAGTGCAATAGTGCTTATAATATCCCCAGCTCCTTAAGCTTACATATGATATATCTCATCTTATCTTAGCTCTCTACAATGTACTCTGAATCTGAGCACTTGTTTTCCTTTCCCAACAATCATCCACTTTCCTAGATCCATGGCATTATACAAAGTATATGCATAAGTCCTTAAACCCATGAAGGTGACCAAAAATGTTTCAAGTATCTTGACCAGCATTTTCCTGTACTTACATCCGGTCCTTTGGAATAATGCTCATAAGCCTTAAAGATAACCTTTAAGTTATACTGGCCATTTTATCAACATTTATTTCCTATCTTGTGGAACATTGCTTGTCATTCATATACATGAGCCTTAAGTACTTCAAATAGACCTCAAGTCACTTCCGTTCTATGAAATAATTCTCATCATAACTCAATGGCTTGAGCACACAGTACAGCACTGAGGTCATTTTCCCCACTCTAGCATCCTGTTTTATGGAGCAAACCTTTAAGTACTACAGCAGCACAATGGCTAGGGAATTATTCCAACATTTACATTCCATCCTTTGAATCAAACCTTAAATCTCATAAAGATGACCAGAGTGTACTTCATTACAAAGCATGGACATATTTTTATTCCATAACACCCCATCCTTTAGAACAATATTGTTTTTCCCTCCTTATGACCGGCCACTAAGTTTTGATTAGATGTCTCTCTTTCCATGGTTCCATCCCATTCTTGAAATCTATTCATTTCCAAATATAATCCTACAAGAACATCCACTTCCTTTTTTCTTCAACCTGCTTGGCGTGGTGGTAGAATTCGAGGAGGTTTTGTTTGTGTGCGGTGACGAAGGTCCTATGTGAGGTCCCTTAGGACTGCCTTTACTGGTTGCTGTTCCACATACTGGGGACTTGCTTTTACTTCTGTTAGGTGTCATGGTGTGCAGGCTATTTGAACGGCTAGGCTTCCCACTACTACCCTGTAAAAACAACAGCAAAACATCTTTCCAGAATTGGCAGAAAAATAAACATCCATATACACATACTCCATTAGAGCTTATTGAACATACCTCTTAAAGTGTTTTAAATATTGAAGTAGAGATTGGAGAAGGCGATTTTTAGACATGATAAAATTTCAACTAAAGGAAAAAATTACTTAAACTGATTTAGGTAACATTTATTTTGGAAGGTTCGTTTTTCACAGAGAGTACAAAAAAGCCTTCAAGTTTCTGCTTTCTAGGGAAAAAAGTTAACACTTAGAGGTACCTTTAGGAAACATAAATGAAGGTAACATTCAGTGAGTGAATTCTCAACTCCTCACACGGTCCACACATTATCCAAGTACTGTTAGAGTTTTGTCAAGGCTCAAAAGTTAACCCTTTTAATGCCAAAAGTTGACCTTACCATGCATCATCTAGATGCTTTTTTTTCAAGCACTAGTTTCCAGCTAGCAATGGAAGAATACATGCACATTATGGCAGGAATTAGTCTTGAACACCTCCTAACAGTCTTATCCAGGAGGGCTCTCGGCATCATTTGGAAACAAAAAACCTCAAAAATCACCCCTAAGGACACCCATTTTTTTTAGAGTAATATCTGAAAATATCAATTTCAAGCATATAATTGATGTTTTTCCACCCCATTGTAATTCCTTAGACATTTTATAAGGAAAATATGCCTTATTTCAATAAGTAAATACATGTTTATGGTTGTAATCTGAGTATACTGTGGTCTCCCTTAAAAATAGGATGCCCCAAAATTTTACAATTGCCAAATTTGGGCACCCAGTTTCTAAATCCTGGCAAAGACCCTGCCTCCAAAGTCCTATGAATTTCATTCTAGAAAGGTCAAAACGGGAATACAATTACTGTAAAACATTTATTATCAATGTGGCTACATTTTGCGAGTATTAACGGATATTCAGTTATAGTGTATGATAGATTTGATCAAGCAAAGTTATGTTGCCAAATTATGTAGCATGCCACACTAATAAAAAATTGAAAATAACTCGTTTTTATTAACAGAAAAATCATCAAATGATGGCATTTGAAACCCCACTTACTCAAATCAAGCATTTATTATATCAATTAACAATGTCCAACTCTTGAACTTCGCATATATTAAACTCTCTTTATTCTCAAAACTTTCAACAGTATGTTAGGATTAGTACTGTATTGGTTTCTCTAGGTCTACTAATCAAATATAAAATATTCAGGGTATTTTCATTGCATCAAGCAGGCAAAAACAACAACAAAAAAATGCTTACTCAATTTAAAACTTGGTCTTATTTGAAGCTATTAGTAAGGGTAATCCATATGCATAAATAATTGCAAGGTTTTCATCAGCATATGATCTCTAATAACAGGTGGTTTGTTGAGCAGGTTTGACTGTATACAGAGATCAAAATGCACTTTGAGGGAGATATAAAATACTGAGTTAGCTATTCTACGATCAAGTGTGCCTTACCACTGCAGGCTTGTGGGAGGAACTCGGTGTGTGCTTGACAGGTGTTCTCTTGGCTCCCGTCTGAACATGGCCGGCTCCCATTGACGATCGCGGTGGCTGGCCACTTATGTTCGGAGCCTGAAACAGAGACTGGAGGTTAGTCTATGATTGGAATCAACACAGGTACGGAGGTTGACGCTAGTCTATTAAGTTATCCGCTTGCTCCGGTAGTCCTGTCAGGTTCAGTGACAGAATGAACTTACCACTTCATCAGCAGCTGTTATGTAGGATTTCTTAATTAAACACTTAAAAGCAACTTTGAAGACTAGGCCACACAATTTGGAATTAACCTATTCATGCCTGGAGTTCTCCTATCCAGAAGTGGTCTGGATCCAATTTCTTTCTTTTTTTCTTTTTTTTTTTGGATGCGGGGGTAAGGAACTAAGGAATAAGATAAGAACTTTAAAAACTATTAGAAGAAAAGTTGCTTGTTGGCTTCTGAAGAAAATTTTCCATCAAATATTTTCCAAAAGAAACTTGAGTTTGGAAGAAATCTCCAAAATAGTGATGCTATTTTGAGCTGCTACCAGGGTCTTAGCCAGGACCCGTCCTACCTGTCTTTTGGACAGGTAGTTTCCTAAAAACCTCCTATTTGGACAGGCAAAAATTTCTGTGATGATTTTTCAATTTTGACTTTTGGGACGTAATTACCAGATATTTTCCTAACAAACCATCTTTTAGGAAATAGCTGAAGTGTAAATTGCTCTTTTTGACACACTAAGCTATTAGCTTTAGCTGGTAAAAGGATTTGAAGTAGATGAGTAGCTAAATCTGGACGGGCAAAATTTGAAATTGCTGTTTTGCACAGGCCTTTTTGAAATCCTGGCTGAGACCCTGGCTGCTACCCGCATGAATAGGTTAGATAGGTTAAATAGACATCAAATACATAAACTCACGGTTTATTATGCATGCAGACATTAATCTACAATTGTGTGGAGTGCTCCTTAACCTAATTCTTTACTCTTATTAGAATGCATGCAAAAATCCCTCAAACAAATGGTATATTTCCCTGACCACTTTTATTGAGTTATTCCATAACAGAAAAACCATAGGAATTTCAATAAAACTACAACACAATTTTCTGCCTGCCATTTTTAGACTCAGAAAATGTGAATCCACACAGCTTATGCTGTATCTATAGTACCAGGTGTAGTTAGTCTCAAATAGATGTTTTCACACACACAAAAGATGGCTTGATAAAATGATCAAAAATAAGGTGGCTTTGAAAGCAGTTCCCTGCCACCCCCTAAAAGCCTTCACTCTACCCCTTCTTCATCCTGTTAGCATGTAACAATACAGTTTCACAAAAAAAATCGTATAGAATGGAACGATGAATATAATTGTAAATTGTAATGGTTTGCTCCCATAGAAGCTCTGCGGCCATGGAGATCATTTGCAGGCTACAAAAATGGTAATAGTGTTCATGGAGAAAAAAGATGGAAATGTAAATATCTAGTGCATTTTTTTCATTTCTGCCAGGCAAAATGATGAAAATACTTAAAACACAAGAATTGTGTAACACATAATATCAATACACCATGTTTAATCTATTTCGTATCTTATATCATATACTCAGGTGTGTATAAGCTACATCAGAATATAAACTAGGGAGACAATGAATGGAACTCACCTATTCCTATGCCATAATGGGGAACATACAATACTGCATTTCCAGGTGGGGCTCTATTATGACTTCAGGTATAACCTAGAAGAAACAATATTCTTAAGTCTCGTTTTTGTAATATATAGTATATGGATATATCATAGAATAGATTTCAATTGATCTCAATCAATACATATTCAAAGACATATATTGTGGATTTCAAAACCTGATTAACTTAGTGCTAATGTTCCTTGTATCCAACAATAGTGAATGCCAACTTTGCCCTTGTTTTGATGTATGTTTTTCAATGAATATCATAATCTTTTGTTTTTAACCAGCATGCAAAAGACTTAAAAAGGGTAGGAAACCATATTATGGAATATGCAGATTAGAGGCCAGTTGCTGAATGAGCTACTTTTCTATAACTATCATGCATGTTTCTAGTATAGAATGTAGTATGTAAAAGTGTAATACAAAGAGCTGAATATTCATGCCTGGGAATTCTAAGAAAATGTTTACTCAAAAGTCCATGCATAGTTTGATAAGAAAATTAGTACACAAGTGTTAAACAAACCAAAGCAAAAACAAAAAATTGTTGCATAGAATGAGGTCAAACAAATAGAAAATTTGTTAATGACATAAAAGACTATTCAGGTACTTCATGCATCCACTATTTCAAATCAAACATGTGTAGTTAGTTTCTTGGAGTATCTAATATTTGAAGCCAAACATGAGTATTTAGTTTTATTAAGAATCCACTATTGAAAGCCAAACAAGTGGGCTGATATTGAGAAACAAGCATCATCATTGCTCATGCTGTGGGGACGTGCAAACAGTATGTATGTAGCACTTATGCTCATAAACATATCAGTTATACTGATTGTTCAAGTAAAATACTAAGGATAGAGCAGTAAAGCATTGTATTGTTTTCCTTCGCATGCTTAAAATGATCAAATTAGGTTTTCAATACAAGATATTTGAATACATGACATTACACTACCCAGCAATGGTTGAGTGGTCTAGATTCAAGGTGCATTTTTCTTGATATAGCTGAGCATCATGTTAGTAATGGAAACATCTATAAAGTTGCAGTCTAGAATAGAGAATGGCTCCCTTAATTAAAACACTCCAAAATTATCAATTTGACACGAGTGGACATTTAGAAATACTATTGCAGATGCATTATTCATACATTTCATTTTTATCAAAGGGGGGATCCTAGATACTTCTGGTGATGCAGAAGAAGAATACTCTTTGTAAGCACTCTCAAGATTGGTAGAGATCTATTATAAGAATATATAGAAATTACCATCTGCTCCTTCCCAAGCCTTTCCAGAATAATCAAGCTCCCCTGCTTTAATCAGCTCATATAACTTATCCTCATCTCTAGCCTGGAAGGGTGGTGCGCCACTAACTCTGAAAAAGAGAATGGATGATAATAATTTATGGGTAGATAACACTTTATGGAGATTGATCAATACGCAAATAATGAGGCATGAAGTCGATAATCTTTTATTCATACTAGTGTCTTTATCCTATAACGTTTCACAGAAGAACACAAAAAATCTTTTAGTCAGCGTCATTACTGCAGCATCAAGAAAGCAGGGTTATATTTGAGCCATGCATTTGTAAAATAGAATTGATTGCATAATCAAAGACATAGAGAAAAAATTGATACCATCCTTTCAAAACATACATTCTTATCATTTGCATGAGGTGGAAGAATATATGCCATTAAGGAAGTACTTTATGGCACTGATGTAGATACTAAAGAAGCAATGATCTTAAACTCACAGCATGTAGATAATAATTCCCATGGCCCATACATCACATTGTTGGCTATAGGCTTTGTTGCCTATAATTCCAGGAGCTGGAATAGATATACATAGAAAATGACATTACATTGCCATATATATACTAGTAATCAATTCTATAACCCTATCTCTTTAGAACAATGGCAGGCTCTTTTTATCTGGTGTCTGCCTTTCTAGAGGTCTATCTATGAAAGTGTATCTAAGAAAGTTGAACTTTTCTAACACATTTGATAGTGTTTACCACCTGTGCTAAACAACTCTTCATCCAAATATTACTATAAAAGCTGCTTTGATGTCAACCAAATTGTTTTATTCCTCTTGCATTGTTTTTAATTAGATATTACAGTCAATAAATTAGCAGTCAATATATAGCATTGAATGGTCCACTTAGATGCACATTGTTATAGTTAAAGCTATTGACTTACCCATATACATGGGAGTGCCACAAAATGCTTGCATCATATTTTCATGTCCTGCACCACCCTTTACTACAGAAAGACCAAAGTCCGTGACCTGAAATATAAAAATATGGTGAGAGAGCCTACATGGAAGAAGCAAAATGAGTAAGAACTCATGTAAGACAATGTAAGAACTTAAAGTACACTTATATTAGGAAAACTTAGAAAAAAACATCAAAAATGAGCACAACTGAAAATGTAGGGATAGATATTGTACAGCAGCGTGTGAATCTCTATGCTATTCTAAACATTGGCATCTACATAACAATTTATGTAAACCTTTATCACACTTAAGAAAACATGATCAAATCTGTTACTGCTACTCGAGTGTGTTGAAATATACCTACCTTTATATGTAATTTATCTGTGGGGTCATTTGGATTTTGACTAAGCAGTATATTTTCTAATTTTAGATCCCTATGAACAATATCTGAAACAGAGAAAGTATACATTGAAAGGAAGATCTAATTTTAAAAAAAGGTATTGAACATAATATTCAAAGAACCATATCAGATCCCACAAAATGGTTTGAGAGTTTGAGAAGAAATAAAGTACTAGTATCACAGTAGTTAGTAAGTCAATTTATTTACTTGTCTTACAAGCTCAGGAGGTAGGAAATAAGCCATTTTGGAATATAAAAAAAGTTGAAAAATGTGACTTTTTTATTTATTTTATTTTTTTAGAGTCTACCGACTAGGACTGGTAGCGATATGTTTCTACCAGTCTATTCTCAATTAAATAAAATCAATCAATCAATTAATCCCTGTAACCTGAAGGGTTGGAGGTATACATCCTCAATTCCAAGACTCTACTACAGTAGACCCTCCGTGCCGTAATGTTACGTCCCTATGCTATTGTTGCTCTGACGGACCTCACCTATACACGGCAAATGGTACGGACAGCCTAAGGGGGCAAGTCTCCTGGTCTACTACTACAGCAATGATAGCTTCCTGTGGTTGATTGAATCACCCTTATAAAGAATATTCTTAAAACTTGCACTTTTTATTTTTTGAGTCTGACAGAAAATTTCAAAACCACTTTTGTCTGTAAGCGTAGTAGGATACCCAGATTTTGTAAACATAGTTTTGCCGTAATGGCGATCGAGATTCATGGTTTTTAGTAAACAACACAGCGGCCATTTTGAAAATATTGAACTAACAAACACATGGTGAAGTGAATATTCTGAATGTCAGTAAAAATCGCCGATTCGAGAATCGCTGAATGGCCGGTCGCAAAAACGGACGATGACTCATTTAGCCCTCTGAAATAAACCTTCATATTCCCCTTATTCAGTAATTGAACTTTACATTCTCCACATGCCAAGTGTCATAAACATTTTTATCAAGTATTCTGTGTTTCGATATATGTTTTTGTTTAAATCTGAATGTTAATTCTACACGTAATTACGCCACAAAGGGAACATTCAAAAATGTTTTTAAGATACTCATCGTGCAAATCCCCTGTTGAGGTAGGAACTTGCACCTCACCAAAGACATGAATAACCATATTGTAGACTCTCATTTTCAAGTAAAGGGTCATAGTCTCAACATTTTGCCAAAAAACGAAACCAGAGAGATACATCCCCTTGATACGCAACCCCATAGGCACAGCATGCTAGTACCTAGAGTGTGTGCACCTCGAGTTATGCGGTGTAGACTGGGAAAGTATTGGTGACATGATTTTTTCAGAAAGAGGCTGGCAGGATGTTGGCTGGAATCCATGCATGCGCAACTGGTTTCGCGGCAATTTCAGTGTGACCCAGGGCCTGTGAAGCCACATCAACATCCAAATTGGCGAGTGCTTTTCTAGCTATTTTTTTTAACATTCTTTTGTCCATGACCAAAACGGAAGCACTCAGGATTGGGAGCCACATCTTCTGGGCCACGTACATGCTTATCAGCTTTGTTTTTCATCCAAAACATAGATCTAAGTCGAGTGCTGTCCGAGTGGTCTTGATATGGCTTCCTGTACTTGAACGAGTATGTATTTCTCTGGTCTCATTGTTTCGTCGGCGCGTTTTCGATCGCCGCGCATTTTATTTTGTCATACAATAATAATAATGGTATGTCTGTAATCCTTAGAATCTCAGCTTTCAGAATATCTAAATTGTATTGCCGTAACCCGAGCGGTTCCTGAATTACAGCAGGTTGAAGTTGTCAGGTCAGATAGGTTGCCAAGGAGATGGGCTCAGCAGGCAGCCAATCCTGGGGTACACATGTTATCTATGACTCATAGAGAGGCAGCGATATTTGATGATGCAAGCACAGTACCCACTCCCTGTCTACTACTCCCAGACGAAACACATCCAGATATGTTCTTTAAGGGTGTCGCATTACCTCAAAATAGTCATTTATTAATAAGTTTACCATTAATCTGTAACTATGAGGTGCAACCTTTTCAATAGCACAAGTTCCGCTGTCTTCATTCAACTCAGTTTTCAGATATTCAAGTTTTAAAAATGACCCGTGTAATGAATAGGGTTCTACCTTAACACAAGAATAGACAGTCTTAAAGATTTGCACTTGCAGTGGAAAATTGAGTATAAAAGCGGTTTTATTTGAAATGACTACAAAAAAGTGGTATATTTAGGTAAGGAAGTATATGATACACCGGCGTGCAGCTTTTATATCGAAGATTAAGCGTGCTCTTGAGGGTGAAAGTTGTAACTAGTGACTTTAAAAAGTTCTATGTGACCATGTTGAAGGGGAATGCAGAAATATCAGCGAGCTGCGTGAGCATTTAAAGCCTTGCTTTCTCGTCATATTATCATACATACTAAGGCTAGCCTAGAAAGTTCAATGGAGGGCTGGATAAATCAATAGGATTGGCAAAGAAAGTGCAGGCAGCTCGAGACAGGTTTTGGAAAATCATTTCCGATTATCGCCCGCAATTTTTCCCACAAACGATCTTTCTCCACTTAATACCTGACTAATAATTCCTCTAAAATATATAATTATTAATGAATTTGCCTAGTTAATATTATCAAGTTTGAATATGACTAAAATTCAGACTTCAAACATTAATAAAAAATACGTTATTTAAACAAAGAAAAACCTTACCAAACGGAGACTAGTGTTAGTGGCCATTTTCATGTGAAACACCGGCCGATAGGTGGCTCCCCTCCAAAATGAGGGGAGACATCTATCGGTGGTATGACACATCAATTAGTCATTGTAATCAGCCGTTGGGCCAGCGCTTGATTCCTAACTTAGGTTGTTAGGTTAGCATTTTACCGACGCTACCACCCCATGATTACATGAGATTAAAATAGGGTGGCAGCTATAGATTTTGTGTCAAACGGGTGCGGTAGGCATGAATTGATGTCTCTGTCCTGGTTTCGCCATGGCACCTAAAGGACCTACCCATTTCACAATTTCATAGATTTTATTTATAATATAAAACCATCACTCAGTAAAGAAATGACTAATGATATATCCCCAGGTGAAAAGTTGGGAGACTATTGGAGTGCCTACTACTCGTAATTCAAATAGGTGAAAAATGTGCAAACTACATGTACCACTCTTAACATTACTAACAGTTCCGTTGTTTTCAGATAGAAGCTAGGGGAGGAAAATGCATACCTGTGGTATGTGATAGCAAATATGACGATGAGGTGAAAGCACTCTTTCGGAAGATCAAAGAGGAACAGAATGGACGACTGGACATATTGGTGAATAATGCCTACTCAGTGGGCCAAGTAAGTAAAGAGCTAATGATTCACCTATCCATTTTACCTACCTTCTATGTATATATAATTATATGTATATATATATATATATATATATATATATATATATATATATATATATATATATATATATATATATATATATATATATATCAGGCATGGGGTCAATTACTTTTGAAAGTAATATATTACAATTACAATTACTTTGTATCGGCCCTATTACAATTACAATTACAATTACTTTTGAAAATCACCACCCCTATTACAATTACAATTACTTTTGAAATGTAATATATTACAATTACTTATTACTTTTCTAGCTGCGGTGAATGTGACCCTTTGTCTTTTATTCTTATCTTTTATTCAGTCTGAGTATGTTTTATAACAGCTGTTTCATACTTCTTAATGTGTGTAATATGCTGAGTTCTGAATTGAAGAGTTTAATGTAGCTAAACACATATCAAAAATAGAACGGCGTTCCCTACCTTGAAAAGGGGACCTGTATTTTTATAATCCCACAAAGATTACTGACCCCGGTAATGATGAATATTTTGTCTACCATACACAAGGTGGACACTGCTTTGTTTAGATACCTTGCAGACAAGAAAATATGTTTACTTTATGCAGGAGTTCATCTAATAAAGGGGTCATCTGAATCAAAGGTACTGATTAATGAAGGCAAACAGGGGTGTCCCAGGTAGTATCTAAGATCTGGATCAAAGAGTGATGCACAAATCCCTCAGTAATTCAGTACATAGAACAAATGTGCAGAAGAACCCTGGTGTTTCATCTGCTATACATTTGACAATAAGAGAGTATGTGTGGCTTAAGGCAGGATTCTTGAAAACCTAAAGCCTACAGAGGTGTTTAAATTAAAGAGATATTGAAAAATACCAAACCCACAATACTTTATACAGTATAATCTGATAAACAACTTGCTCACCCATCCAAAAAGCTTTACAAATGAGCGTAACATTTAGTCTCCTTGGGTTCAGAGTATGCTCCAAAATCCTCATGTATATGTATGTGCAGGTGAAGATTGACAGTGTCTGTAGCTACAGGAAGTTACAATTGCAATTTTAATCACCTGGGGTTTCATCGACCTAGATCATTCATGGAAATGATGATTATCACCCCTAAGTCTTGAAGTCTACCCGTTCCAACTGGAAGTCCACATATAATTATTCATATCTCATAATAACTATTTGTCACATACATATACCGGTAGTCAGAAATAAGCAGGAATGTATGACGTTGAGCAAGTTCTATGGGGAAAACATTGTTTGTAGGAGACCATCTAGTCATTTTAGTATTAAATAACACAATATGACAAAGGGATCATTACAAAGTTACTATGATTAGAGCACAACTGCTGAAATGTGCCTGGTGAGGTTTGATAGTATTCTTTAAAAGGTGAATATGAAGGCTATTAAACAGAGCTTTTGCAGATAGCCTTTAAAGTTACAAGGAGAAATTCTGAGAAATAACTCATACATTTTGGGGATGTCTTGAGGGGTCACGGTAAATTATGAGGGTTAGAGTGTCCAAATAACTCCCAGACACCCTGCTGTCTTAAACCCTGTAGGCAAGGTATCTATACTTATCCTATGAGAGGAAATGAGAATAAGGATGGGCAGCTTATATCAGAGCCTTCTTGTTCTAGTTGGGGATTCTACAGCACTCAGTTCCATTGTACACCTAATGGCAGCTATTCTTATCTTTATCAAATTG
>OZ012688.1:36607404-36617404 GCA_963942565.1 Maea johnstoni | reverse complement strand
CAGTTGGCTGCCTTCCGCCAATCAAAGGCCTCGCAAAATGTGAAGTATATGAAATACCCCCAACCTGATTAACCTGAGCTGCTTAAACCACAAAGATTTAAACATAACATAGAGGCCCCACACTTCAGTAAATCCGGTCCAATTGTGCCAACTTTGTATCATCCTTCTTAGCCAACTTATTTAAGTGCTCTATCAAACTTTACAACACTATGCAGTTTCAGGCCCTATCACCGATGTCGGTCTGTATCATTTCTTTCTTGGATTTTGGGTTCTTGTTATTCAAGAGGAGATTTTTGAAAATAAAACAGATTTTCTTTAATGTGTGTCTGTCTGTGCTTAGGAGAGCCAGGAGCACAAAGATGTTGTCCAAGGGTATTTCAAGGCATTTCCAGGCCTGTGTTTGGCAGAAGGCAGTCAACTCTGTCAGTTCAAGCTATATGGACCCCTGGAAAGCTGGGTTTGGCTTCCCGAACTGTCATGGGTATTGATTTCTTTCCTATGTATGACTTTTCCTTCTCATTTTTACAGTCTTAGACTGTCGGCACAAATAAATGTCAGCACATAATCAATGACCAATGACCAATCATTCAATTCGCAGGGTCCTGAAATTCATCATATCATTTTTGTAGATGGATCGAATGGCAGCTGACTGCGCCGCTGAACTAACTGATCATAACATTACTATGATAAGCTTGTGGCCTGGAGGTGTAAAGACAGAACTGGTTGTAAAGGAGATACTTCTCGATGAAGAGGTGAGTCAATTATCACACAATTTCCTATTCATCGCAAATATTTCCTATTGGTCTTTCAGCTGCAGAGGCACCATAGACAAACCCTTTCATGATTCCACACATCCACACATGTATGTATAAATGAAAACTCTGATTGTTAACTTCACTCTTCTACATGCAAAGAAGGATCAAACAGATCCTTCCATTTACACGAGTTTAAACATTGAAGTTAAAGTAGTTCAATGCGACTTAGCAATATTGTATGGGTTAACCCATCATACCTCAACGCAACATGTAACTCAAAATGTGACTGGCCCTGCAGGACGAGAAATACCTAGGATCTACTGGTCCTATATTGTTTTCCTTTAACAAAACAAGAAAAAACATTGCATGCTCTGATTGACATTTATCCATCATATACTTTCCGACTTTGCTTTTGCCTGCAATATATTGTTGAAACTGTGATACTGTTTTTAGCCGCTGTGAACAATAATGGGTTAAAGGATGTAGTTTGGTCAACTTTTCAGCTGCCAGATTGGTTGCGGATGGCATATGAGAATGGTTCAAGCACAGAGTTTCCAGGGAAGTGTATACTTCAGCTGGCTATTGGTGAGTTAATATGAGACCATATCATTTCGTTTTAAAAGAAAAAGAATTATAACAAATAAAATTTGAATATAAAAAATGTATTGAAGATATGTGCATGAATTCGGTTAGGCAAATATTCTTACTTTTTATATAGATGATATTTTGTATCAGTGGTAATTTAGTCCATGCCAGTCTCACAATACTATAGACGGTGCCCAATATCTCCATCATTAGAACAGTACTACGTGACCAGTAAATAAATACCATATGAACGCAATGATGGTCTAACCATTTAAAGTGTGTGCTAGCAGATGCGCTTTTATCTTGAGAACAACATCCTTTAGCTCGGTATTGAAGATATATTTGGGGAATAGCATTGTCATAACGTGACGGAAATCAATGTTTTGGGCAAACTTAACTCAAAGCCATTACCCAAGTTTGGAGAAGATTGTTAATTGATTCATGGTATCAAATGGAGGACGTCAATTATATATATATATGCTACACTATAATAGGATTTGAAATCTCTTGCTATGGCACCGCACTGCTCTATGTAACATCCATATATCACATGTTCCTGTTCCAGATCCAAACAGAAAGAATAAGTCAGGGAAAGTATGTCGTACTGTTGACCTGGCTAAGGAATACTGCATTGTGGATATTGATGGTAGGTGGTCATAATGTGAAAGCATGTTAGAGGTCCTTTTCTCGACAAAAATGCAAAATCCATAGACAGATTAAAAGAGTAATATTCCCCATTTAAGGGTTCTAAATGGAAATATACGATGGAATATTTTCCCCCATTTTGGCACAAAATGTGGATATTAGATTCAGTTTGATTTCAGTCTATAAATCGTTTTTGGTGTGCCAGCCCTCGATAGTTGAGTGGTGTAAGGTGTTGATTCATAAGTTATGTTTTCTAGCGGTGAAATACAATGTTGTATTGTTTCGTTATAATGAGCATTGCAGAGAAATCCTAATGTCACCGAATTCCTCAAATTCAATTGAAATGTATGCTATTTAAAATATGATCAAAGTGTGGGGGGGTGGGGGTGGGGCAATTATTGTAGCAATATAGTTTTCCTCGCCTGGACACCCATGGATGACATCTGCGAGGCAAATCAAAGCTACGTTCAGATGTGAGTTCATCTATGCCCAGGAAACTGGATGCCAATCTGGCGTGCAGTCATGTACATGCACAGGCTGCCTACGCATTTTGTGCAGAAATTAAATGTCTGCACTGAAGGGTAGGGTACTCGACTGCGGAACAGGTTGTAAGACAAGTTTAAGTTCCTCCTAATTCAGGGATAGGTACCGGTACTCGATACGATACCAAATACCGATATCGAGTGGGAAAAGCATAGTATCAGAAAGGTCAATATCGTATTGCATCTTTTAAGACTTCGAATACAGATATCCTTAATTAACTTCTACCTGGAAGTAACCAAACGAAGGTAATTAGCTATTTATTAGCTAGATTTCTGAAGCTCGCTGTGCTAAATGCAATAAAATTGGGTCCCTATCGTACTATTAAGGAAATATCTATATCGTATCGTATCGTAAAAGTGCCAATTCCTACCTCCTGCTGCCACCAGCATCGTCTCAAATGCGCATGCGTGTCTTTGAGAAGACTATGGAGGTCGCATGAAGGGCTAATCAGCATTTTTACACACATCAAAGAGAAAGTGAGATTGCTTATCGTTTATTCAAAGTTATTGTGTGCTATATCATTTCATTTTCTGCATATCTCATGGCATATTTTTGTTTTACTCCAGGGACAACGCCAGCCGAAATTAAGGTTGAGTGAATAAGGGTTGACTCGCCCAAACTTTCACCAATAGCAATTGAGTTCGTTTTCCTCTGCCGATGACTACTGCCAAGTCACAATTCATGCGTGGATACCAAAAATGTAGATTAATACCTGTGTTCACACATTTGTATTCGCAATAGTTTACGTGTGAATATACAATCTTTGGAATACACTGGATAAGAAATGAGTAGTTCAGCGGAAAGGAATAACATTCTAGGCAATCTAATGTATATAAGTTTAGTTGTATTCTTTCCATGTTGATACGAATAACAAGTATGCAGAGACATATACATAACACCTCACTAATAAGGACCTAACAAAGTGTGCGAGGTAACAGAAATCCGAGTTATGACATTAGCATGTATGTAGATAGGAATAATTTGTGACTATTGTTTTTGTCCGAGGTAGGCGAGTTCCGGGTAAGCAAGTTTTTCTATGTATAATAGTATCTCAACATAAAGACACTTATTGTGCGAATGAACAAACTGAATAGCAGGTCTATATACACGATGAAGTAGCGGGTTGCACCTCAGGGAAATATTCATATAAATAGTAGATATTTAATTGCGAAAAACAAAAAGCTAAGAGGAGGTACTGGAAGGAGCAACAGAATGAACTTATCAACCTGCAGTCCTCAAGACTTTCCGCAGCAAATTGGGAAGCTGGGAGTAGCAAATGAGAGAAATCAAAATAATTCCTGGCACATGAAGAATCATGATGGTACCATTTGTAATGACATCCAAACAGTCATTTCAAGATAGAATAGGGTGACTCTTTGTTGTACTTTGTTGTATTTTGCAAATATGCCTAATAAATAAGTTAACTCAAGGGAAACCGAACTTGTTACTTTTGTTTCTGATTCACTTGACTTGGCTCGACTGAATAGTGAGATCTCTTTCTAGATGTACAACCCGTAGTATATACAGGAAAAGCTGACAAGAATCCCAGTTGGGATGCTGCTCTTGCAAAGATTATAAATAATGAAGCCTGCATAAAATACATTATCGCACCTTTTCAAACTTGTTTTACCTCAAGAATATTTCCTTCCAAGTGTTGAAGTAGTATTGTTCAACCTGTTCCCAAATACAGCGAAGATTCATCAGATCCTGTTACTGGGTATAGAGGTATTCCTTCTACGTCTGCCATTTATAAAGTGTATTGTGACATTTTAAATGTAATACTTACTCAGTCGGCAGACGGTCAGTTGTGCAGAAAACAACATGGCTTCCGTAAGGCTCTTAATTTTATTGACCACATTTTTGTGTTATCAGCTATTTCAGAGAACAGACAGAAAAATAAACTTTTGCTTGTTTTTGTGGACACCAGAAAACCCTTTGATTGCATCGATAGTGACTTATTATAGTTTTGTTTGATTTCATTGCATATTTCCTGTACCTCTTTAAATGCCCTCAGGTCCCTTTACGTGGATGTCAAAGCAAGTGTCTGTATGAATGACAACCTCACTGACTGGTTTAATATCGATCTGGACATGAAGCAAGGTTGTCTTCTTTCACCTTGTTTGTTTAGTCTTTTCTTTGAAAGCCTGTCTGATGAACTCAAGTAATTAGGGAATGGAGTTCCTTTTGACGATTCAAAGTGTCTCTCATAGGTCGAAGTTGACTGTCCACTGTTTGTCATTACATGCATGTTTTTTCTATTATGGGTGAAACCTCAATAAAAGTACCGTACCGTATTCTTTCAATTAAGCACACGGTGCAGATAGAGGTTGGGAATTTTTTCTGGAGTAGGTGTTGGTGTTGGCGATCTTCCGTTTACCGCACACCTCAATGATTGCCGGTCGGAGCGTATTAGCCGTTATTGCACCTTTGCTCTCTCACTGTTCAATTTGCTTAGACATTCGCGGCATGCAAAAAGATCGTTAATTGGTCAATAGTACGATCATGCGTCGAATATGAACAGTGAGAACGCGAAGGAACTGCCAAAGTTGCGGAATTCAGCGCTGTTTTGCAGACACGGCAAGAGGAAAGGTATGTGATTTTGCTTTTCTTACTTCTTCTGGGTTTTTTTCGTCACATTTGCGCTGGTCATTCCCCCTCTAACCTTGAAAAATATGCCCTGTGCGCTTATTTGGGCATGTGCGCTTAATCGGAAGAATACGGTATCTTAGTATCTACAACTTTGTTTCTCCATATATACCTTACATTGTGTAGTCACCTGCCCAGTGGGGATTCTACATGTAGAGCCCATCAAGGCAACGAGGGGACAAACACAGATTGTACCACAGTTGCCTTCCTTCCACCTATCACAGGTTTTGACATGTTTAGGGTATTTGACATAACCCACAATATTGAGCCTTTGTTTTTTCTTGCCACCCTAAACCACAATGGCTTTACCCCGAGGGTATTGAATGAGTACTCACCCAAGCTTTCCTCGGCTTTTGATCATTTGAAGGCATCCAACTGTGGTACAGGCTAATTATACCCCTCTGAAGCATTGGTGTATGTGATACCCTTGGTGTTACTCGGCTTCGCTTCTTATCACCTCTGGTATATTATATACATCACAGCATCCATGGGGACTATCTATCACCTGTCAAAAATCATGTAAATTAAGTTGCCAGAGTCCCCCAACACCCCCAGCAATCTTGCCACTGCGCCATTGAGTCTGGTAATAAAGATATTCTGTTTGCTTCAGCTAATGGAAATCAGGACATATATATATATATATAAATATATATATATATATATATATATATATATATATATATATATATATATATATATATATATATATATATATATATATATATATATATATATATATATATATATACAATCGTGATAGTTTTGCCATATTTTCAACGAGAACGGTGTGAAGATTTTGCATGTTCCAGATGTAAATTTGTAGTGTTATCTACACATAACATATCCGAAATCAGTCAAAGAGGCCTTAAGAATCACTTCAAAATTAGCTGTACAGTATTAAAAATTTCTATGATATGGTATGTGTTACCCATCAATATTCATCCTGGAGGCTGTACACATAATCATGACCATCACACACCTAACTTATTTAAAGATGGCAAGAAATCAATACTAATTGAACATTTTGGAGTTAATTTCAAGCTAAAGGGATCACGTCCGCACTGAAGACAGACATGACCTGAAAAATATGTAAATATCTTGATTGAAAAGCTTATGATAAATATGTGGGTCTAAAGGTGGTGACCTAGCTATGTTTAACACTCGCTCTTCCATTATTGTTCTTGTGTGTATTTGTTGATTGTCTACAAAGCTTTCAGACAATGGGGCCACTCTGGATGCAAATGGATTATTGCAGTATGCATCAATTATGGGGTTAAATCATTAAGGCGTTACAACGCTTATGGAAAAAGAGAGCTAACCTATCCATATGTGTCAGGTGATAGATTTAAAGGTAGGTAACTAGGTTTCCATGTCAAGACCTGGTTTGACCGTCGAGTGATTATTTGTTAGACCGTTTGTATCATGGCCCTTTAAGGTAGCTCATGGGGTAAACATTTTTGACTCAGGTTTCCCTCTTTTCTTCGATTTGATTTGATTTGATTTTATTCGGTCTAGTAAGATGTGTATTACATAGCATTTGGCACACAAAAAATCATATATAACGGTGACTAGATGAAGAGTAATTAACCGCAATGCTTTAACAAGCATTAACTGCTTTATTTGATTATTCAGCCTATAGACAGTAGATCATGTCTGAAAGGTCTTCTAATGAGCAATACTTTGAGCTTGCAAGCGGAGGGTGTAAGATGTGGGAAAAAAGCAAGCAAGATGATTGCATACAGCGTTTTTATCCAAAACCCAATAAGCCACCTTAAGAGACTGAGGACCAG
The DNA here is from genome assembly GCA_963942565.1 of Maea johnstoni. Lineage (NCBI taxonomy): Eukaryota > Metazoa > Annelida > Polychaeta > Spionida > Magelonidae > Maea > Maea johnstoni. The sequence goes on along the minus strand of OZ012688.1, from coordinate 36,610,440 downwards.
ACAGAGGTTGGATGGTACATTCAAGATGGCGACGTCTCCCAGTAGTCAGTGCCTATCAGGTCAGGTTTGTCTCGTCACAGGAGCGTCTCGTGGAATAGGAAAAGGTATAGCTCTGCAACTGGGAGAGGCAGGAGCAACAGTCTACATAACAGGTATGGAACGGGGACGTACCTGTATCTGTTTTTTGACAAATGTTCGTAATCATTTTGGGCATATGTTTACACGCCTGTTAAGATGATTTTGTTCATACATATGTAAAGCAATGCAGACTGTAATTACTATAGTCATTTCTACTAGTTATATATTCTTGAATAGTATAAGTACTGTACTTGTAATTCTGACATATTAAAAACACAAATAAGGAAAGGTAGGCATCTGTCTTACATTTCATTTGCTTTCAGGTCGAACATTGAAACCCCCAAACACCAAAGTTGGTGGTTCTCTTGATGAAACTGCATCTGAGGTAGGCATGAATTGATGTCTGTGTCCTTGTTTCTCATTACTCATATATGATTAGTGTTAAATCCTTTCATACCCGTAGCACCTAAAATGGCCAGCCCATTTCACCATTTCTGAAATGTATGTCTAACATAAAACCATCTATCAGAAAACAATGACTAGAGATTAGTGTACTTACCTAATTAATGAAGCAATCTCTGTTAAAAAAAAATCAAACAAAATCATTATATATATATATATATATATATATATATATATATATATATATATATATATATATATATATATATATTTATATATATATATATATACAGTATATATATATATATATATATATATATATATATATATATATATATATATATATATATATATATATATATATATATATATATATATATATATATATATATATATATATGTGTGTGTATATATATATATATATATATATATATATATATATATATATATATATATGTATTTATATTTATATATATATATATATATATATATATATATATATATATATATATATATATATATATATATATATATATATAGGGCCTGCTCTGACGGCCGTGTGGTCTAAGGCGCCGCCACTGACTGTACGCTGTCTTTCACCACTGTCTGGCTTCGAATCCCGGTCTGGTCATGTGAGAAAGTTGCCAGTGACTTGGGGCTAGGCGGTGGTTTTCGCCGGGTACTCCGGTTTCCTCCACTACTTACAACTGGCTAGTCACGGATTAGCCACAATTGGCATAAATGTGACGAAAAACAAAATTCAAATTCAAATTCAAATATATATATATATATATATATATATATATATATATATATATATATATATATATATATATATATATATATCAAGGAAAAATGTTGGAAGACCATGAGAGTGCCTAGTACTCACAATCAAATGAATTAAACATTGGCAAACTATATGTACCGGAATCAGAATTTATTAACAGTTTCGATGTTTCCAGGTAAAATCTAGGGGAGGAAAATGCATACCTGTGGTGTGTGACCACAAAGATGACGATGAGGTGAAGGCACTTTTCCAGAAGATCAAAGAGGAACAGAATGGACGGCTGGACATATTGGTGAATAATGCCTTCTCCATGGCCAGAGTAAGTACAGAGCTAATGCTGCTCTCCCAGCTACGAATTCAATGTGCTAACATACACGATGTCAAGTGTATGCTTGAAGCCACGAATTCGCTATAAAACTGCTGTTTTTCTCATTCGTGAGATATGTACGTTTAAGGTGCTTCAGTAGGGGCTTAAAGAGTGTAAACCGACTTCCCTAGAATACAGCCTGTATCAGGCTGTATGCCCATCATATCAGAGGGTCTATATAATGTATAGGTGCAGAGCACGAAGACACCCAACCTGCATGAAATCCATAACATTAAACTGCTGGATAGTGCAAAACAAACGAAAATATTGATCAAAATAAAGGGAAAATTACAACATCCAAACGTTTAGATTTGACGACCAAATTATGCAACAGTAAGGTTTTTGAAGTCCAATATGGGTTTGTTTGTAATCATACCCACAGGCATACCGCAAAATAAACTCATATCATGCTGCCAACTCTATACAGTTTATGCCTGAAGTGATCATGTGCACGAAAATACTCACTCGGTCGCCATTTGCATTGTCGCTGGGCGGGTTTCATGGCCCCACACTCGAGTTAGCAACTGTCTCATTAATTACGATTGTGGTATGCCTGTGCGCAGTAATACAAGGTACATATAACGCCAATAAAACTAGAATTTCGAGTTGTTGTTTATCTGAAATTCGCAAAACGGCATACTCGTGAATTAAATTGGTACTGCCATCTAGTGGTATTACGGCAAATCACTGGACCTCGTTTTCTATGCAGTAAACCAAGGGTTTGTTCTTGTATAGCGGAGAATGGTAGTTATTGATTGCTAGTGGTGTGTCTGTCTGTTATGCACACATCGCAGACAGTTTCTGTAGTATTTCATTTTCAACCACTCAAAATTCCTTTGCTGTAATTTATTTGGAAACATAGAAAATATACATATATTTATATGGAAATTAAGATTGAAATTGCCTGTGACCAAAATAAACTTAATTTCAGTCGTGCATTAATAGGGCTTGCAAAAGAGACGTTCTTTGATTTTTTAATTGGTTTTCGACCAACAGTTCACTTCTGGCTATTTTTGAAATAACTCGGAACACAGGAGAATGCCTTAATTAACCAGGTCAATGTTTGGGATCACAGGCATGAATGTGGTCAAGATTGAAAAAACGCTCCCTTGCTTGAGATAGTGGTGTCTGCGGTCAGGACGGGTGCACTCCATCTGCAGCCGATTGAAGGACCAGTGGCGCCGCTATGCTGTACTGAAGGACCTTAACTACGAAATTGAACAACATCCCACTACAGCATGTACGATTGATGTACGGCTACAACATGATATATCTTTTATCGTAATTAGTCGTAAGTAGGTGGACATATTTGTAGTATGCTACGAATATGAAGGTGCGAATGTTTGCGACAAATGAACGACATAAACACGAATATTTCCGTCGTGAATATGCATATATACAC
>OZ012688.1:36594904-36604904 GCA_963942565.1 Maea johnstoni | reverse complement strand
CTACAATTTGACCACTACTCGGATAATAATAGGTGACCTCGAGAATGCTCTTGCCATCAATAGCATTATCTTACACACGAAAAAGGTTATTTATAATGCAAACAAAAGATAACAAAAACCGTACATTATAAATGTAAAATATGAGGTCAAAAACTTTTATTATCAAGAGAAGTACCGGCATTACATCAAAGGTAAAAAAATACAGTTCGAGAAACAATACAACCTCCTTAGCAAATTATACGACAAGAAAGACTAGCGATAATTATTTGTAAAGACCTTAAGCAATTAACGTATAAGATATATATCTTCCGGTTTTATAATCATGTACACATTATATTTACTTATATATATTTATGATCCATCAAGCTATACATCTCCTCCCGCATGACATGCTTGCTTATCTGTATTTATTGACATGACACAAAATGAATAAAAAAAGTTATTGAAAAAAAAAAAAGATTCACTCAATTCAAATATCCAATAAGCTTTGAATTGCTCCCATCTGTGGGACAGTCATGAAAAAGTCATTAACAAATGCACTATTTGTACGATAGTCATTGCAATAGTTATAAAAGCCGGGGTTACACTGAGGGCGGGTTGGGTGGCAGATGGTGGTGGTTGGACAACCGACACCATCCGCCATGAGTTCCGCCATATCGGGTGGCCATCCGGCCATTTTGATTAAAGCCCCGTTTACACTGTGGCGGTTGTCCGCCGTGTTCGGCGTTTCTCGGCGATTAACTGAATCTCCGAGAAACGCCGAGAAACGCTGAAGCACTTCAAAGAAATTGTTTCTTGGCGTTGTCCATGCGGTCATGGTCGACGCCAACACGACCATAGGAGTTTTCTGTGCGGTGCCTGTGCGCTGTGTGGCGATGCCTGGCGTTCGTTGCCGGCAAACCGCACTGAATCCGCCAACGATGTCTGCGTTAGGCGGCGTTTGATGGCGGAAGGTCGCATGTCTACCGCCATTGTCGGCGGTAGTGACACGGCAGCGCAGAGGTTCATCGCGACCATGTGGCGGAAGCAGTACGCTCAGTGGCGGTTAACCGCCACCACGTGCTTGCTTCTGGGAGCGGTGGAATTTCCCAAAATGTGATTGGAGTAGACCAGTAGACTTACTTTTAATAAAACTGATGATGTTTAGATTGATACTTGTGAGGTGCTAAATGATTTTTTCAAAAAACTGACTTTGGGCAAACATACATTCTGTAATAAAAAACAACAACGAAGAACACGATGATGATATTCGATAACGATGATGATGACAATGATGATAATGATTGAAATTATGATGATAATGGTGGTGGTGATAATGGAGATACTACTACTACTACTACTAATAATAATAATAATGATAAAAATGATAATAATGATGATGATAATAATGATAATGATATTAGTGATAATGATAAATGAAATATCAATAACTGCAATAATGTAATCAATCAATAAAGTAATACTGATAGATATAACAGTAATAATGATACTAACGATGACAATGATAATAATGATGATAATATCAATAAAAAATAATAATAATGATAATAATGTAACCATCATTATCATCATCAATGCTCTTCCGCTCCTCTTTCTATTATTATTATTGTTATTATCATCATCATTATTATCATCAATATTACTTTTATTAATGCTATTATTATTATTATCATTAGCATTATTGTTATTAATGACATCGTCATTGTTATTATTATTATTATTATTATCATCATTATTATTAGTAATATTATTATTATTATCATTAGTAGTAGTAGTGGATTGAAATGCGTCCGTAGAGAAACCTTGTTGCAACCGCACTGCTGCCGTCATGAAACGCAGAGAACCGTACAGCAATCGCCGTTGTCCGTACCTCTGCCGCCACAAACCGCACTTAAACCGTGTTGCTACGTTGCTCCATGACGTACGAGCAAAACCGCAACGCAGACGCCTAGAAGCGCGGTTTACGGCGTTAGGTGACGGAAGACCGCACTGATATCGCAACGACAACGCCATTGACATCGCGGTCAATGGCGTTGCATGCACGGTTCTTTTGCGATTTATAATAGGACGCCAACCTCGGCGGAAGTTTTAAACAGTTTAAAACTTCCGCCGAGGTTGGCGCTTAATGGCGTTTCATGAGATTCAATCACGACTGCGTTGCGGATGAACGCAGTCACTGGCGGTTCTCTTGGCGTTTCATGGCGACCCAGAAACCGCCGCCTAACGCCGGCAAACGCCAAACATGAACGCCACAGTGTAAACGGGGCTTAACCGGCAAGTGGAAGTTTTGAAATGTTCCAAACTTCCGCCATAAACCGCCGTGAGTTCAGAACTGCGACCAAACCGTAGTGGTTCCGTCATGAACCGTGTAGACGTCTGCCTCGTTCCTTCATTTTCCGTCTTCCTCACTGGGCAACTGTAGAGGTGTACGGTTGCGCTGCGATAGCAGTACGGTGCTACTGCAGTATGTTGATTTATTTAGAAGATGCAATATTTCGATGTTTAGTTCCATTTCCTGCCATAATGCTTATATTTGCCATACGCATGTATATATATTGATAATATGTATAAAGTATGAATATATGTATGTATGCAGACAGACAGACAGGTAAATATGTGTTAGATATTGATAGATATACATATAGATAAATAAGTTTCCATTATTGATATGGATTGATATGGTCGTTTAACCTTTTGTAATGATATTCTATGATATATTGAACGCATTATAACCGCACTGCGCAAGCGAACAACCGCACTGGTACCGCCTCATGAAGCATACTAACATGGGTTAAAACGTTGAATGCATCACCCGGAAAAAAAAATAAAGTTAAGGAGATTGTCACAATCTGTATCTGTCAACATTCAGATATCACTACCAAAAGTGACTATCGGCATCACGAGAGTCCACGATATCAGATTGCAGGATTTTGTGGTCAAACTTTTTAAATAGCTATATCCTGCCTTTGCATATCTTTCCCTCAACTCTACTAGGGTCATCATCATATAATTTGGGCATTTGGACATACTAACATGGCTAGCTTAAACACTCTCATCTTGATGTTGGCCATATTTTCAGACTTGCTCTGGCAATAGGCCATTTTATGTACCAGGTCTGTTTTAGGCTTAGAAATATGGTAGCAGTGGCGAGGTCATCAGTGTTTCCCTCAGGGGAGCTTCCTTTACTGGTGATACCTTTAGTTCCTCCACAAGATCATTTATCACGGCAATACACTTATTCAATGATAGGATACCCCAGAGCATAGGATGCCATTGTGAGAGATCGTTTCCAATTCTAACTCTAATTTTGATATTTATGTATGTCTGATACATAAGTCACCATAACCACCCTTTTATCCCGAGTTTTTATATGTATATCATTTATATATGTCTATATCAAAGACTAAACCTGCAACAAAGGAGCTGTATGCATGCAGGATTGTCCTTTTCCTCCTGTCCCCTGCAGTTGATTTTAGTACTGCATCGCAGTACACAAAACTATGCTATTTCAGCCCCATCACAAACTTTTGAAAATATATTCCATGTTCTTGATTAGGTGTTTGTCTGTGTTTTGGAGAGACGGGAGTATAAAGATGTCATCCAAGGACATTCCCAGGCATTTCCAGGCCTGTAATTGGCAGAAGGCAGTCAATTGTGTCTGTTCGACACATAGGACACACTGGGAGGCTGGCCTTGGCTCCGGAAATATAGTGGATATTGGTTTCTCTCCAATGTATCACTTTTCCTTCTTATTTTCACGGTCTTAAATTAGCATGCTTTCAATAAATGTCAGCATATAATCATTGATCATAGATCACAGTAATTCCATTCACGGTGTCCTGAATTTTATCATTTCGTTTTTGTAGCTGGATCGAATGGCAGCTGACTGCGCCATTGAACTCTCTGATCATAACATTACTATGATAAGCTTGTGGCCGGAAGGTGTGAAGACGGAAAATGTTGTAAAAGAAGTTCTTCTCAATGAAGAGGTGAGCCATTTTACCATACACCTTCCGTCTGATCATGAATATTTCCTATGGGTCTTTCAGTTGCAGAGGCACCATAGACAACCCTGTCATAACGCCACACATGTATATAGAATAGAAACCTGTATAGAAATGATAAAATTGTGAAGTAGGCTCCACTAGGTATGCTCAATGAGTTTAACATGTGTTGAAGGATTAAGCTTCTCTTGCACACTTGTGTAACAATGCAACAGTCCGGCACCTCTGCCCTGCTTTTTACATGTGGAAAATTTGCTGGCTTCGACTTAATACTGCACTGTTATTGGTAAGTTCACTTAATTGATAGCAAATGGCATTGATTTACAAAATTTTAAATTTTGCGTTGTTGGCGATGTTTTTTTATTAACATATCGTCTTAAAGCGTTTCCCAAAGATGCCTTTGTCACATAGTAATCACGCAAATAATTAATCCTCTCTGGGGTTCTGCAGACAGGATGAGTGGAGCATTCCTTTAACCCTTTAATACTTACGATTTCCTCTAGAAAATGTTGTCTGGATTTATGATATTTATGACAATAACTTTGAAAGTGAGAATGGTTTTACACGATATTTGATGGAGAGCTGTAGGTTTTGTTCTGATTGACATTTACCCGACAATTTATTTCCTGACTTCGCTTTTGCCTGTAAAATATTGTTAAGTTGTGAGGCTGCTTTTGGCCGCTGTGAACAATAATGGGTTAAAATGTGAAGCTTGCTCAACTTTTCAGCTGCCAGATTGGTTGCGGAAGGCGTGTGAGAATGGTACAAGCATAGAGTTTCCAGGGAAGGCTATTCTTCACCTGGCTATTGGTGAGTTAATATGAGACTTTATCTCATGATTGGCAAAATTCTAGGCTTTTGATTGGTCAATTGGCCCATAATATGAAGTTGTGTTGTGAACTTCCTTCAAATCACCTCTCAGAATCTTATATTAACCTCTCAGAATCTTACATTAACCTCCGAGTATTCTTATATTAACCTGCTGCATTTAAGGGTAGGGAGAGTTGAGCAATGCATCAGATGAGTATGACCATGATGCAATTTCCAATTCTCCCTACCCCCTAAGAGCATGATGCAATCACAAATTCTCCCAAACAATGCAAGATAGCTGCCCTTGTAGCAGACAATTCGTTGCTGCTAGAACCAAATTGTATGTATGAATGTATGTATGTTCATTTGTATTACCTTTGCAGAGGTCGAGGAAGCAATCATGAGAAAGATGCATTATCTCATCAACTGTTTTGGAGTATGATACAACTTATATCTCGCCTCGGGTGATACAGCCCTCTGATTACGAGATATAAGTTGTATCATACTCCAAAACAGTTGATAACTAATAATATCATTTCGTTTTAAAAAAGAACTTAAACAAATATTGAAGAGATTTGCATGGATATAGTTAAAATGGAGTATCAAATAGTTGACATCAATAAGCTATATGCTACACTATATTTGGATTTGAATATCTAGTAATGTTACCTCCCGTCTCTAAGTAACATCCATATAACACATATTCCTGTTTCAGATCCAGACAGAAAGAAAAAGTCAGGGAAAGTATGTCGCTGTGTCGACCTGGCGAAGGAATACTGCTTTGTGGATATTGATGGTAGGTGGTCATAATGTAAAAGCATGTTAGAGGTACATTTCTCGATAAAACTGCAAAATGCCTAGACACTGGGATTGGAAGAGGATCTATTCTCCCATTAGAGGCATAGTACGGTATTCGGCAATGTGACAGTGACATCTAACAGTCCATTAAAAATACCCCACAGATGGAAAGCCATTTAATTTTTCATTAGCTATTGTCGGATCCACTTTGAAAATTCAAAATAAAAAAGGGGGGTCAACAGTCATCCCGTCCAAATTTAGTGCCAAACTGGCATTAGATTTATAAATTTCACGTCTTGTATTTAAAGTTCATTTAAATAATACCCTACATTTAGAATTTTATCAACCCTTGCATAGGCGTTCATTGTCAGGTTGCCTTTGAATATCTATATAAAAAAGGAGTCATTCTGTGCATATAGGAAGCGCCACAGTGGTACTTCTGTTTGCGAATTACATTCTACTGGATTTTACCAATAACGCCCCACTACAATTTGGCATCAGACATCTGTTGAAAAGATTATAATTTCGACTCATAAATGTGACAGATCTTATCAGGACTGATCCATCTCGTTATTTGGTATATCCCGGGTAGAGGCGGATAGAAAATTAGACGAAAAGAAAAGGTTCAGTTATAAGTGTTTTAGTATCACAGATCTTCGCAAGCGCCCCTTAAGAACACACCAGGTTGCAGTGTCGACATTTAATTCCTGCAATTAATACACGGGCAGTCTGGCATAGTACATGACCGCAGGCCCGATTGCCACCCAATTTCATGGGCATGGACGACCTCAGAACGTAGGTTTGATTCACAAGCTACAAGGGCCATTGATGTGCTTAACCTTTTTCAGACTTGTTTTCCGTGTGTGTTTGTACAACCTGGTAGACGTCTGGGCGACTAGTGCAGAAATTAACTGCCTGTACTGTACTTAACTTTCTGACATGGCCTCTCCGTCATTGTTAAGGACACACATTCTCATCAAGTTTCTTTGATTACGCCCTTCGTATAAAGCATTTTAAACTGGGGACGAGCCTTGATAAGCTGTGTGCAAAGTGGCGCCACCTATAGCTTGTATTTATGTGAAATGTGTGGTTATGATATGATGGCGCTGTCAATCTGTAACTTAAATTGCAAATCAAAGCTACGTTCAGATGTGAGGTCATCCATGCCCAGGAAACTGCGTAGCAATCGGGCGTGCGGTCGTGTATATGACTGGGCTGCCCACGCATTTAGTGCAGGAATTAAATGTCGGCACTATAGGGTAGGGTACTCGACTACAGAACAGGTTGTAAGACAAATTTCAGTTCCACCTAATTCAGCGATAGGTACCGGTTCTCTATATGATAATATAATACCAAATACCTAATTTCGAATGGGAACAGCATCGCATCAAAAAGGTAACTACCACATTTTATCGTTTAAGACTTCAAATATATAAAATTGCTAAATGTATTAAACATTTGGTCCCTGGAAGGCACGCAGTATCGTTTAGAATATCTTTAACATATCCCACTATTAAAGAATTATCAATATCGTATCGTATCGTGAATATTTTTAAGGTGCCAATTGCTACCGCCTATTGCCACCAGCATCGCCTCAAATACGCATGCGCGTCTTTGAGAAGACTAGGAAGGGCTAGTTAGCATTCATTACACACACCAAAGAGAAAGTGAGATTGTTTGTTGTTTATTCAGCGTTATTGTGTGCTATATCAATTTATTTTCTGCATTTTTTATCGCATATTTTTGTTTTCCTCTAGGGACAATGCCAACCAAACCTGAGGTATATTGAGTGAATATGGATTCACACACTCGACTCGTCCAAAGGTTCACCATTTAGTCGTGACACTTTAAGTGGCACTAAAAAGTGAGCTCGGTTTCCTCCCCCGATGACTACTGTCTAGTGACAATCTATACTTGGATACCAAAAGAATTTAGAATGATACATTTGTTCACAGATGTGTATTCGCAATAGTTTACGTATGGATATACACTCTTTGAAATGCACTAGAGAAGAAAAGAGCAGTTCAGTTGAGATGAATAAAAATCGAACTAATGTATATTGAGTTGAGTTGAGATTTTTTCCATATCTATAGGAATGAGAAGTATCCGGAGACATATACATAACATCTCGCTACCTCGGGGAAATAGGGACAAAACAAAAGTGTGCGAGGTAACAGAATTTCGAGTTACGTCATTAACATTTATGTAGATAGGAATGATTTGTGGCCGTTGCTTTTGTTCGGGATACATGAAAGTCCGAGGTAGGCCAGTCCCAGATAGGCGAGTTTTTTGTGCATAATAATAACTCAACATAAAGACATTGCACAAATGAACAAACAGAATAACATGTCGATATACGAGATAAAAAAACGGTTACATCATCATTATTAATAATAATGAATCAACATAAAAGTGAGTGACAAATCGCTCACTTGCATCGTCTATATAGCAAAGAAACATACACACACACACAAAGTACTTACATATTTGATTACATGCTGATGCCTTTGTTAACCAGGTTTAAGGTCCATTTCCGACACACACCACGAGCAGGTAGTGGCGTGTGTGACGCCTACAAACTCAAAAATGCCTGATAACCTTTCGCCAAATTTGCCAAATGCGATCTTAAACCATGCATTTCAGTAAATTTAGTGCACGGCAAAAGCACCTGTTCTGCAGAAACTATGTTTACTTGGGGGTAAACTCTTGGTGGGCAGGTCACTATGGGAGGCAGCACAGCCAGAAAAAGCAATACATAACTTTACTCGGTGAATCCTCACACGTCTTCGTAACCCATGTTTGGGGCAAGCTCCAATGTCTCTTCACTAAACCATCTCATACATAACAGATTTGTAGTGAAGCACTCCATTAGGCCATACTTTATCACCAATAAAGAACTGGTAGACTCAATTATCTTAATGATTTATTTTTCTATTTACATATGATATTTACTTACTCGCTTGAAACACTGTTAGCGTTTGTAAAAGGAATACATCTGTTAATATCTACTAAGTAAATATAAACTCATTTCTTTTTGGATGAAAATCATTACAGATACTAATTCCAGCGAATACAAACTTGTAGCCATGCTTATTTTGTCTGAAGTCCGCAATGATTTTGGTAACAAAAAAAACCCAAAACATATAAAAACGAGTATAACCTAAAGGAGATTACACCAATAATGTACAACTAGAAATGCCTTTTCTTGTCAAACCCGCATGTCCTGTCAATAAACTACTGGATGGAATACCACGCTTAATGTCTTATTTAAAAGTAGTTATCTAAAAGTCTAATAAGAGTTAATGGTCACGGTTTCAAAAGGTACAGGAAAATAGATAGCATATAGTTAACCACGGCCATGTACCGGAGTTAAGGTGCCCTATGACCTAACTCGAAGTCTCAGTTCTATACCTGTTATGTAGACCGTTGCTCCTGCCTGACTACGAGGAGACGACGCCATTCTTTAATCGCCCCAGACCTTTCGCACTAAATAGGTTGTCTCAGCAGTTGCAAGATAACCTCTGGGGGAAGATGTGTGCCGTATTAAGTAACCGGGCAGGTCGTCTATAGGTCATGCATACATGTACTTGCATTGGCCCTTGATGTATGTACATACAGGTATATGGATGAGAATTGCTTCATTATAGTCGACAATATTTCTGTTCGTAAACTCATAAGTTAATTGGTACACAATAGACTTAAGGACACTAAGCTTGGCACAAATTTGGTTTCTAGATTACCATATGATTTTGTTTAGAATAGTAGAATATATTATTGCAGGAAACTACAAACAGTAGAGGAGTGGCTATCCTGATAAATAATACCTTTGAATACAATATCATCTCATGTTTAGAAGATCAAGAATGAAGATATATAGTATTAGAAATAGATATCATCAATCTTGTAATACTTATTAAGGAATATTGTTGTTTAAAAGGCCTTAAGAATCACTTCCGAATTACTTGTACAGTATTAGAACATCTCTGTAGTTTATAGTATGTGTTACCCATCAACATTCCTCCTCAAAGTTATACACATAACCATGCCCTTCACACAGCTAACTTTTATAAAGGACCTGTTTTGATTTACTATACAAATCAGCCAACTTTTTCAAGTTCATGAATTTAACGAAACTCATATGATCATGTAGCTGAGGTATTGCTTGTTCATAATTGCATATTCCCCCACACGCACCCTGGTAATTGCATATGACCACTCTGAAATAACATGTGTCAGCATATTTGCATTGATTCACATTTCAGCTATAACTATACCCAGTTGATCAAAAACCTATTCTATGGGTATACTATAAAGATGTTGGGGGAGATCCAGTAATACCATTTCATAGAAGGCCGTTCTTATGTCATCTTGACGTATGACCTTCAACA
>OZ012688.1:36552891-36592204 GCA_963942565.1 Maea johnstoni | reverse complement strand
TATTTATATATATAAATATATATATATGTATACACATATATGTATACATACATATAGTCAGTGGCATGCTTAATGATTTAAACTTTCAAATATTCCATATTATTGCATGTTTTGAAAAGCCGCAGGGTGGCAAGTTTAATATATCAAATTCATTCAATTTTCCTAGCAAAGTTTCCTAGAAAAGTTTAATGACCCACTTGTCTTTTCTTTTGCTCGAAATTGCTGATTCTAAAATGCGGAACTGTAATGTATGTGAAACTGATACAGATATGATGGATCAAGTGTGAAAGAGCAAAAAAACTTAATTTCACGACTGTCGCTTGGGGAGGGTAAATAAAACGTTTTTGTTCCCGACTATTCCAGAGGGTGGATAGATGATGATATTCTTTTATCCTCCCTCTACGGAGGGGGGGGGGGGGGGGAGGGGTAAATTAAACCATTTCTTCCCAACCAGTCCAGGGGAGGGTAAATAATGTGTTTTTACTATCCCTCTATACATGGAGGGTAAATAAAACCTTTTTCATCCAACTACTCTATAGGAAAGATATCTATCACTGTCGATCTTTCTGTCTATCTATCTATCTATCTATATATATATAGATGTATATATATATATATATATATATATATATATACATATATACATATACATACATATATATATATATATGTATATATATATATATATATATATATATATATATATATATATATATATATATATATATATATATATATATATATATATATATATATATATACATTTCTTTTTCTGCCTCTTTATGCTCTCTTGAAGACATTTATTTTTCATTGAATTATACAGAAGTCATTACATTAGCACGGTTTATGCAGCCAGATTGATGGTTCCACGTAAATCAGGCCTCATTGTGAATATTTCTTCTATGGGAGGTCAACAATACACGTTTTGCCCTGCATTTGGCATCGGTAAAGCAGCGGTAAGTCTTAAGTTGTTATTTTTTAAATTCTATGATTGAATCTTGTCTGACTTATCAGCCAAAGTCATATGGTGTAGACAGATATATTTATCGATATCCACAGCAAGGCATATCTTTTGTTCAAAAGATTCACCCAAATCAAAATAATCCATAAGGATATCTCTATATCTCGTAAATCAAAGGGATACCTCTATGCAGTATGCCATCTGTTTTCCACTGCAGCGACAGGTGGTTTAAAAACCTTTCTTCATTATGTTATACTGTTTCTAGAGGTCTCTCAATTATGTCAGTGTCATATGTAAATAGGTCAAAGGGAACGCACTCTTCAATAAATCAAGTCCGATTGGACTTTGTATTATCCCTCCCAGCCAAGTTATTTAGCGCTGCATCGAATTTTAAAACTCTATGCTGTAACAGCCCCCTCACAGATGTTGGCCTTTATCTCATGATTGGCAAAATTCTAGGCTTTTAATTGGTACAATTGGCTTATGATATGAAGTTGTATTAACCTCTCAGAATCCTATATTAACCTCCCAGTATTTGTATGTATGTATGTATGTTCATTTTTTTTTTACCTATGCAGAGGTCGAGGAGGCAATCATGAGATAAATTCGTTATCAACTGTTTTGGAGTGTGATATAACTTATATCTCGCAATCAGAGGGCTGTATCACCCCTCGGCTGCGCCTCGGGTGATACAGCCCTCTGATTGCGAGATATAAGTTGTATCACACTCCAAAACAGTTGATAACTAACAGTATCATATGTTTCCTGAAGATTGGGGTCTAGTTATTCTAGAGGAAACTTTTGAAGATAGAATCCAATTTTTTGAAATGCTGTTTTTCTTTGCTTACGAGGGACAGGCGCACAATGCTGTAATCCAAGGGTATTTTCATTTAGATTAGCATGCTTCAATAAATGTCAGCGCATAATCATTGATCATAGATTACAGTCATTCAATTCATCTGGTTCTAGAATTCTTCATATCATTGTTATAGATGGATCGAATGGCAGCTGACTGCGCCATTGAACTCTCTGATCATAACATAACTATGATAAGCCTGTGGCCGGAAGGTGTAAAGACAGAGACCGTTGTAAAAGAAATTATTTTCAATGAAGAGGTGAGTCATTTTATCACGCAATTGCCTTCTCGTCATAAATACTTCTTAGGGGTATTTTAGTTGCAGAGGCACCAAAGACAACCCTTCCATAACGCCAACCTAGCCTTGGTTGCTCACGTGTGCAGCAATGCAACAGTTTGTACACGTGTGTAACAATGAAACAGTTTGGCATGCCCGCCCTACTTTGTGCCTATGGAGTATTTGCTGGCTTTGACTTAATACTTCATTGTCATTGGCAAATTCACTTAAAGGCACAGTAGGGTATCTGACAAAGTGATAGTGACGTCTAAAACCTTAAGTCTATTTAAGAAATAACCCACAGTTATAAATCAATGAAACATTGCATAAGCTATATCGTCAGATCCCCTTTGAAAATAAAGGGGGGGTCTCAAGTCATCCATCCATATAGGAGGCGCCGAAGTGGCACTAAATTTGCAAATTTCACGTCTAGAGTTAAAAGTCCATTTAAAAGATATCCCACCGTGAGAATTTCATCAAACCTTGCATAGGCTTTCATTGTCAGGTCATTGATAATGAGAGCCTATGCAAAGTTTGATGAAATTCTAATTCCAATCTCAGAAGTGAAATTTGAAAATTTGATGCCACTTTGGTGCCACCTATATGGACGAGATTACTGGTAACACCCCCCCCCCCCCCCCCCTACTTTTTATTTTGGATACATAAAGTGGATCTGCCATTTCGAGCTAATACAAAGTTTCATGGATTTCTAACTGTGGGGTATTGTTTATATGGACTTTACGTTTTAGATGTCACTGTCACCTTGTCAGATACCCTTCTCTGCTTTTAATTGATAGTAGATGGCATTGATTTACGAAATGCTAAATTGAGAGTTGTTGGAGATGGGAATGAATTAACATATCTTCATCAAGTGTTTTCCCAACGATGCTTTGTCACAAAGCATCGCATGAATGAGTGGAGTATTCCTTTAACCCTTTAATACTTAAGATTTCTTCGAGAAAATTTTGTCCGGATCTATGATACTTATGACAATAACTTAAATAACAATAAAATTGAGAATGGTTTTACACAATATGTGAAGGAGAGTTGTAAGTAACGTTCTGATTTACATTTATCCGTCAAATAATTTCCAGACATTGCTTTTTTCCTGCAATATATTATTGAGGCTGCTGCTTTTAGCCCTCGTGAACAATAATGGGTTAACAGGTGTTGCTCAACTTTTCAGCTGCCAGATTGGCTGCGGAAGGCATTAGAGAATGGTACAAGCATAGAGTTTCCAGGGAAGGGTATTCTTCAGCTGGCTATTGGTGAGTTAGTATTAGGCTATATCCTTTTGTTTTAAAAAAGAACTTAAACAAATAAAATCTAGATTTAGAAAATGATTTAATTTGCATGGTTTGCATGATAACATTAATTTGCATGATAACATTAATTAGATATATGCTACACTATATTTGGATTTGGCACCAGTAATGGCACGGCATTGCTCTAAATAACATTCAGACAACACATATTCCTGTTTCAGATCCAGAGAGAAAGAAAAAGTCAGGGAAAGTATTTCGTTGTGTGGACCTGGCACAGGAATACTGCTTCACGGATATTGATGGTACGTGGTCAAAATGTTAAAGCATGTTACAGGTCGGCTTCTCGACAAAACTGCAAAATGGATAGATACTGGGATCAGAAGAGGGTTTATTTGCCCTTCAATGGTTGTAAATTTAAAAATACAATGGAATATTTTATCCATTTTGGTATGAAATGTGGGTATTAATTAGCTTTAGTTTGATTTCAGACTATAGGTCACTCATGTTTCTGGTGGGCCAGTCCTGTCCTTGCTGGCTTTCCAGCTTCACTTCATGTGCCTTCCGTGTGATGCAACGAACTACTTGTCGAAGAAATCTGAATAACATGCTGCGTTGTTAGGTAACGAATCCCCTCTGAGGTCAATGTCACTTTGAGTAAATAAATCGCTGTTGCAAAGCATGAAAAAGTTCCGTAGTATAGTGGTTATCACATTCATCTCGTCTACCTTGCGAAAGGTACTGGGTTCGAAACCCAGCTGAACCTAAGATTTGTACAAGGACAGTTTTGAGTGCTCTTTTTGGTAATATCATATTTTGATATTCTTTTGATAACAATGGGGTGGGGTGGTGTGGTGTGGCGGGGTGGGGGAGGGGGTAGGTAATCAGCTTTTGTCTCTACAGTTTAGTGAGATTGACCTATTTCTTCTCCACCTGAAGTGATGTCGCAGGCGCCCTGTCTCCGTGCAACTTCGCGTTTCCTACAAAATATTACAACCTCAATCCGAAATGTCAACTCTTTTATTGAGTCTTTCTGGATATCTGAGTAGTGTAAGGTGTTGTCACTGACTGCTCGTATCTCGCCACTGTTGTGGCTCGAATACCAACCGGGAATTTGAGTAAGTTGCCAGTTGGGGTTAAGTATTGCCAGTATATCTGGTTTCCTCACACCACTTACAACTAGAAAATCACGACTTAGTTGCAGCATGGCTGAAAAGGTGACGATAAATCTAAATTCAAAATTGTCGTTTCTGTTACTCCTAGATTTAACTCTATCAGGATTGCACAGACATTTTAGCAAAAAAGGTGACTGTTGGGGTTAGGTTGTCTCGAAATTAATATGGAATAACAAATATATTTATGACGTGTTGAACGACCTGCTTGCCAATACAAGGAAACAAAAGAAGGCTTATTTGTTTCTCATCCAATTGGTCAGGTGTATTTTATCACATCCATTAACCCCGCACTTGGAAGTTTAACCAAAGAAAAATGTATGGACCATGGTGCGTACTCACTTATTAAACCATCTTTATTTTTTATCAAACCTTTTAAACGGTTTACTTGAATAATATCTTTCCTAGAAAAGATTTTAAGACGTTAGTCCTGATTCCAAGGAAGTCAATAACTGACATATTTCCACGAATAATTAGCAAGCTGTAATGAATATAATACGTTGTTCCAGTATATAACAAGGCTTGAAGTTTTTGTGCCAATTTGTTGTTTATCTTGCAAATTTCCTCGCATTTACATGCTAAAGTATAGCGCCTCCTTAAGAGAGGCTTGCACTAGTCAGGAAAGTCTAGGGACACAGCGAGCCCACGTAACTGCACCAATAACCTTTCAGTTGTACATTCATTCTGGCCGTTGTCCTTATCGAGGACCCAGGAGTGTGTGTGGGATGGAGGTGAGCAGCTTTTGTCTCTAGAATTTAGTGAAATATACCTATTTCTTCTCCACCTGACGTGCGGTCGCCGGCGCCCTGTCTTCTCACAACTTTTCATGTCTTGCCAAAATATTACACCCTCGATCCTAAACTTCACCTTTTAAATTGAGACTTTCTGGATCATCACCATGTCACTGTTCAGAGGTGTTAACCCTTCTAATGCCACACAAGCATATATGCGTTTGTGCAGGCATAACCTAGAGAACCATGCACTCATATATGCGTGCAGGGTAATCAAATTGATTTAATGAGCCTGGCTTGTCAATCTAAAAGACCCTCTACATAGCTTGAACACTAGGCAAGTGGCTCTCAATATGGTGTGCTTGGTTCAAAGTTCATTTTGGTATGCCCTTTGACTAGGGTGGAATCACCTCAAATGTGCATGCACCTCATTGAGAGGATATTGCAGGGCTAGTCAGCATTTTTAGACACATCAAAAAGAAAGCTAGATTGCTCATCGCGTTCAAAGTTATTGCATGCTAAATCATTTCATCCTCTGCATGATTTATCGCATATTTTTTGTTTTCCTCTAGGGACAACGCCAACCAAACCTGAGGTACATTGAGTGAATAAGGGTTCACACACTCGACTCGTCCAAACTATCACCACCTGTCAACCAACTCTACTGATTTAAACAGTACTCTCCTGATTCCAGACACCTAATGTGGTGTATCCTGATAGAACACCTGATTTGAGGAAATCTACTGATTAGCTACTGATTTGCTGACTTTCAAAAATCCTCTACCCGTTTCCCAGCAAGTAGGTCAGCATGCTCGCCTCTCTCCAGTGTATCTCACCTTACCCAGTTACTATAAGTAGTAATCGATTCCTATCAGTAGATATTCTTAGCCTAATCCCTTACTAATTGGAATTATCAACCATGTATTGTTCTATTGGATCAAGAGGGACAGGTGCAATAGCATCATCAAATAGCATCTAAAGAAAAACACAGATATCTGTACAAAACGGCTCGAGAACATTCTGAAATTAGGAGGACCATAAGGGTTATACTAATGTTATAATTAGATTACTGTAAACCATAGTGTAAACGTAAAAGGAGTAGCCAAATCATAGAAATTATTTATTCTTAATAAACTGATTTTCTAGCCAAGCGCCCAAAACTGATATGCTGAAGATAGTAATATTTTATCTTGAAATATCATATAATGCAAGGATTGTTAATTATGATTTTTAGTGCCAAAGCTATCTCTGTGTGTTCTTGATAACTATATATATCATCATGCAGCACTTGTGATCTGCTACATAAAATGAAGGTTATTTCATTTACATATGTGTATGGTTACCATTAGTATGGCCTAGTCCTAAACTCAAGTTCAATCCTGACCCCTGGTGGAACAGGATTGGAATTACACAAATATTGTTAAAGAAGCCCCGACAGCAAATTGTGTGAAATCCCCTGATTTTGGCTGGTTGAATGTTGACAGCCACTAACAAATTAGTTCGGTTTTTGCCCCCAATGACTACTGCTTAGTCACAATCTATGCTTCATAACCAAAGAATGAAGATTGATGCATTTGTTCTTACATCTGTATTTGCAATAGTTTACGTGTGAATATACAATCTTTAAAAAGCACTCAATAAGAAATGAGCAGTTCAATTGAAAGGAATAAACGTTGAGGCAATCTAATGTATATGAGTTTAGTTGTATTCTTTTCATATTCATAGGAATGAGAAGTATCTGGTGACATCATAAAACCTCGCTACCTTGGGCAAATAGGGGCCAAACAAAAGTTTATGAGAAGTCAGAGTAACGTCACTATGGGAGGCAGCACATTAACAACTAATAACTGCACTTGGTGAATACTCACACGTCATCCCAATCCATTTATAGAGAATGCTGAACCTGTTTTGACCTGTCTGGTTCAACATTGATCTGGGCATAAAGCAAGATTGTCTTTTATCACCTTGTTTGTTGAGCCTTCTCTTTGATAGCCTGTCTTGTGAAATCAAGTCAATAGGGAAAAGAGTTCCTTTTGACAATGAAAAGCTTTTCATGTTACTTTACGCTGATGGTGTGGTTCTCCAGGCTGAAACTGAGGCAGACTTACAGAGTATGCTAAATGCTTTATCCAAATGGTGTATGAAATGGTGGCTAGAGATCAATTACACAAAAACTCAGAATATACACATTCATAACCCTTCTAAACAGATGACAAACCTCCAACTCTATTGTGGCCTCAACTCTATTGTGGTGACCAAATACTAAAAATGGTCCCTCAGTATAAGTGCCTGTGCTTCGTTATCAATGAGTTTCATGATCTGTTGCAAATGACAAAATCAGTAGCAGCTTCATCCACTGAAGCTTAAGACCATATAGTTTCAAAGGTTTTATGCAAATGGCCGTATGCCCTATAAAATGTTAACTACTTTATACGAGTCCCTTGTTGCACCCCGTCATTGATTATGAAGCAGCAATATGGGGTATGAGGAAATTCATTATGAACCCAATGCAGGAGTTTAGGGTGAGATGAGCTGGTTCTTACCTATTCATACGCAATGATTGAGCATCTCTAGGTTCCATCGGCAATTCTCTGAAAAGAGTGAGGACAGACTTATGAGGAAAGTTTTCAAATGGGCATTAGCACAGAATATCAGAAACATTTGGCACATTTTGGTGCAAAAGTGTTTATAATACTTGGTCTTCATAGGCTAAATGATGTTAAAGAGGGTGTTGAGTTCTCTGAAACCAGGCAAGTTCCATTTGAAAAACCTTTTACCGATTGCAAACTTACGAGCAAGGCAACAGTAACTCTTTATTCCTCTGATACTCACATTATGAACTTATCTCCCCACCATTTACGATATATATCTGGCTAAAGGTTGTCTTCAGATATGCTTAATAGTGTCATTCTCCTCTGGAACTAAAGATACTACAGGCATCTTTGCGAGGGTGCTGAAAACTGCTTCCAGTTCCTCACAGCTAACAAAGAACTAAGGAGCTAAATATCACACGCTTATGATGTCACCTGTCTACAATTTCTCCATTAAATTCAAATAATGAGTGGTCCCTTGGAAGTGGAAAAGGGGGAGAGATAACCAACTTGCACAAAATGGGAGACAAAAGATTTTAAAAACATGATTTTGTTATTTTTCCAAAAGCAGTGGAAAAAAGTGGAAAAAAAAACTTCTATTTTTGGAAAACGGTGGAATTATTTTTATCTTTTCTGCTGTTTTTGTAAAAACAGTCAAATTTCTTTTTAACATTTTTTTTGTCGTTTTCCAGAAAACAGTGGGAATATTTTTTCTGTAGTTCACAACTGCACCCTCGTATGTCTCCGTTGCCAGGGGGAGGTTGTTAATAATCAAGGCATCGTTTAAACAATAAGGACCTGTATTTTACATAGGTTATTTGCGTTTGACAACAGTCAAGGTAGATATGCCCGATTTTAAATGAGAACGATGTAAAAATTGGGCATGTTCTAGTTGTAAATATTTGGTGTTATCTATTTCTAACATTACTTATCCAATATTAGTCAGCAAAAAAAAGGCCTTAAGAATCATTTCAGAATTAATTGTATAGTATCAAAAATCTCTGATATAGTATGTGTTATCCATCAATATTCATCCTCCAGGTTTTACACATAATCATGCCCATTACATACCTAACTTGTATAAAGATGGCAGAAAAGCAATACTAATTAAACATTTTTAAATCAATCTCAAGCCAAAGGGCGCATGTCTGTAGTCTATACATGATGTGGAAAATACGGAAATATCTCGATCAGAAAGCTTTTATGATAAATATGTGGTTTAAAGGTGCTGTTCTAGTTATATTTAACTTCATATATATACTAGTATATATATATATATATATATATATATATATATATATATATAGAGAGAGAGAGAGAGAGAGAGAGAGAGAGAGAAATATATATATATATATATAGAGAGAGAGAGAGAGAGAGAGAGAGAGAGAGAGAGATACATGTATATAGATATAGATAGATAGATAGATAGACAGATAGATAGATAGATAGATAGATATGTATATCAAATATTATTCATATGTTTATTTGTCGGTTGTCTACAAAACTCTCAGACAATGGAGTCACTGTAGATGCATATTGATTGTTGCAGTTTGCCTCAACTGTGAGATTTAATCCTTAAAGCGTTAAAACGCTTATAATTATATATGTAGAAAGAAACCTAACCTATTTTAATATGCCAGGTGATAGATTTGGAGGTAGGAAAATAGGTTTTCAGGTCATGGCCTGGTTTCACCGTTAAGTGTTTACGTACTAGACTGTTTGTATCATGGCCAATTAAGGTAGTTCATGGGGTTGATATTTTTGACTCAGTTTTCATCTTTGCTTCAATCGATGATTCAGTCTACAAACAGTATAAATTGTCTGAAAGGTCTTCTGATAAGTTATACTGTGAGCTTCAAAGACAGCAGAGGGTGAGATGTGAGCGGTAAACAAATGAAAGAAAACATGCAAGGTGATTTCATACGGAGCTTTTATCCACAACCTCATAGGCCACCTTAAGATATAAAAGGACCGGACCGAGGGTAGATGATACATTTGAGATGGCGGCGCCTCCCAGTAGTCAGTGCCTATCAGGGCATGTTTGTCTCGTCACAGGAGCGTCTCGGGGAATAGGAAAAGGAATCGCTCTGCAACTGGGAGAGGCAGGAGCAACGGTCTACATAACAGGTATGGAACTTGGACGTACATGCATACCTTACGTACAACTTTTTTAGAATAAACCTTCGTAATAAGTTAGGGCATATATTTACTAGCCTGTTTTAGGATGATTTTGTTCCTAAATAAATGCGGACTTCAACTTCTATAGTCATTTCTACTAGTTATATTTAGTTGTGACATATCAAAAAACAGAAGGCAAATACATCTATCAGTCTCCCATTTTATTTGATTTCAGGGCGAACATTGAAAGCCACAAACAGCAAAATTGGTGGTTCGCTTGAGGAAACAGCACATGAGGTAGGCATAAATTGATGTCTGTGTCCTGATTTCGGTGTGGCACCTAAAATGGCCATCTCATTTCACCACTTCAGAGATTTATTTCTAATATAAAACCATTATTCAGAAAAGAAATGAATATATATATATATATATATATATATATATATATATATATATATATATATATATATATATATATATATATATATATATATATATTCTCAGATATATATATATATACCCAGGTGATAAGTTGAAGACTATGGGAGTGCCTTATACTAATGCAAATAGCTTAAAATGTGCAAACTACATGCACCACTATTCACATTTACTAACAGTCCTGTTGTTTTCAGGTAGAAGCAAGGGGAGGAAAATGCATACCTGTGGTATGTGACCACAAACATGACGATCAGGTGAAGACACTTTTCCAGAAGATCAAAGAGGAACAGAATGGACGGCTGGACATATTGGTGAATAATGCCTTCTCAGGGGGCCAAGTAAGTAAAAAACGAATGATCCATCTATCCCTTTTACCTTTCTATCAACCTACACTCACACATTCACACACACACACATATATTTACATATATATACATATATATATATATATATATATATATATATATATATATATATAGTATATATATATATATATATATATATATATATATATATATATATATATATATATATATATATATATATATATATATATATAATATATATATATATATATATATATATATAAATATACACACACATATATATATATATATAAATATATATATATATATATATATATATATATATATATATATATATATATATATATATATGTGTGTGTGTGTGTATATGTATTTATGTAAATATGTGTATATTTAATCCAAATACCTTTACCTTTATTGTATTATATTTGTATGTCTTATGCTTGATCTGGATTTTGCCTAATCCGGATAGAAATTTAGGGTCCGCATCAGTCTGGATTAGGCAGGGTTACCTGTATGTTCTTTTTGTCACTTGATATGGGTTTTTTTCACTTGATGCGTTTTTTTTTTACTTTATATCATTGTTAACACATGGCCACAACAATGTACATATATATATAAATATATATATATATATATATATATATATATATATATATATATATATATATATATATATATATATATATGTGTGTGTGTGTGTGTGTGTGTGTGTGTGTGTGAGTGTGGAATCTATTTTCATGATAACACATTTTTCTTTATGCTGCGAGATAAAGCAAGGTGGTGTAATTTACTAGATTACTGCTAGCAGTATACTCCATGCTTACTTCAAAATCATCGGTTTGAATTTTTCAGACTTGGTCGAATGATATTGACAAGCCATTCTGGCAATTCGAGCCTAAGCATTGGGATGTCTACAATAACGTTGGTCTCAGGTAAGCATTATATCAAAAGTTGATAAACATAAAGGTGTCCATCTCCGGGGAAATGGCTATCATTCCCTATAACCACAAGCAAATTCTTTTAAGGATAAATATAGAACACCCCAGCCTGATCGTCCAGGACTTTTATTGTCTTTTAACGACATTAGCCACTTGTCTTATCAGTATCGAGTGTGGGGTGCGATGTAGTCCCCCCCGGCACCATTGAAATTAGTCCTCTGGCTGTGACAAATCACTCACCATATGCTAATACACCAAGAAATAGTCCTAAAACTAAGCATGTTAAAGTCAATTCACTTGTTGCTTGATGATGCCACATGGTTTGTGAGAAGGCCATCTCTTAAATTCTGTGTCCTGGTAGTAATTTTGTCACTTTTGGAGATATTGAGTCTTTCTAGTTTGCATCCATGTAGTCTTTAATTCTAACATTACAAAATTTTTATATTACACCAAAGCGATTCAATGGAAGTGCTATTGAAACACTATTTAGCCAATACAAATACATAACTGGTTCAAAACTGTCTGCAACTTACTATGCAACAGCCCGTGCATCCTATCTAATGCGAGTTGACATTCATGGTAGGCATCATGGGGAGTCTGACTACAGGAATGTCCCTCTTTATCTGAGACAAGCAGAGTTACAGCACAGATAAAAATGTGCTAAAATGATAGCCTATTCTATGACCAGGCACTCACTAGCTCAACAGTCCTTAGGATTTTACTTGATTGCTCTAAGTTATGAGATAAGTTACTTATAACAATATTTTGACACAATCTCCCCTCCAAAAAAGTATGTGACTTTTGTCTGAAAAAGATATGTTCCCCTGTGATATTCAACGTGTAGGAATTTTAGAACATTGTATGTATACTTGTAAGTTTGACATTTATGTATGTATATTTTAATATGATGAATAAACCAAATTTGCATATACATATAAGATTTAAGTTTTCCTAATAAGATATTGCCAAATTATGAAATACCAGCACCTCAATACAATTGCTTAGAATTATAGAGCACTTACTTCCTGAGAGGAAGCATGCATTTGAGTGAGTGATCAGTCTGGCCCAGCGTAGGAATGTCTAGCCTGTTCACTTAATGTTCATTTAATGAGAGAAACATCTGGTAACGCGGCTATGCCTTGCAGTGACCGTGGTTCTATTTATAGATCTCGCGGCCACAGACTTGAGGAAAAACTTAGTCAAATTGGACACCTTTATGTTTATCAACTTTTGATTATATATATACTAGCTGGCCCCCATGCACTGCACCGGTTTGGTCTCTAATATCCTACCAAATGAGAAGAAAAGAATCGCCCATGAATCAAAAACATTTGAGAGAGTAGGAAAGGAAAGGTTCACATTCCCATAACCTATGTAACAAAGGTAAAAAAGATTTCGCAGAGAAAGAGAGAGATCAGTAAACAATACAATAAAAATGCCTCATAAATCAGGTATTTTCAAGTGGAGGGAGAAGGCAAGCAATATATATACAATACACAGTATATAGTATATCTCCATATGCGACATGCACAAAACAAAGAAATATCCACAAAGAGAAATGCAAAACAATGAGTACACTTAAATCAAAGGTTAAAACATAGAAGGATAGAAAGTAGGAGTAAAGTGTGGGTACATATTTCTTGGCTGTTGTTCATATTATACAATAGTAAAATTAATATTTTAACATCTTTATTTCATTGCATTATACAGAAGTCATTATATTTGCACGGTTTATGCAGCCAGATTGATGGTTCCACGTAAATCAGGCCTCATTGTGAATATTTCTTCGATTGGAGGTCAACAATACGTGTTTTGCCCTCCGTATGGCATTGGTAAAGCAGCGGTAAGTCTTAAGTTTTTTTTAAATTCTATTATTGGTTCGTATCTGACGTATCAGCCGATGTCATATGTTGCAGACAGATATATTAAAGGATGTTTTCATCCTCTGCTAAGCAGATGTTTTATTCTTCAAGAAATTCATTCAATTCAAAAATGCCCCATCTGTGTGACAGTCATAAGATGCTTAAACAAATGCATTATCTGAACGTACAAATCAGTTATCAAAATAATAATTAAGGCGCAAATGTATGGTTTAAACATTAAACAAATTTTCATTTTACGTGTTCACAAATCCTTGACGATGCATTCCCATTTCTTTGTATTTTTTGTATCGTATTTTGGGGAAGAGCCCGATATTTTTCTAGTTCCAATATGCTAAAGAGCCTATTCCTCACCTGTATGCAGTTAAAGGAACCAACTGTCTTGCGTTTACAGTATATTACCTTCTTAGTTACCATAATAATTGTATTGACTATTGGGATACTATTTCTGAGATTTTGATATATTGATTTAAGTGAGCCCTCAACCGTATTCAATGTTGTTGACCATATCTAGATAGATAAGGTGACATTCACATGCAAGGTTACCATAAACATAGCCCTATGACTTCCCAAGATCTTTTAAGATGAGATGGGTTATGGGCCTGAAAACAATTTCTGCATTGAAATGGGACCATTTATTGAATATACTTCTTTGTGTCACTATTAGCTGCCTTCCACCAATCAAAGGCCTCGCAGAATGTTTATGAAATACCCCCACACTAATTGGCCTGAGCAGCTTAAACCACAATGATTTTTTAGATATATTTCTTTTACATTCATTGCTCATCAACTATGACCATTGTGTATGCTTTTTCTTAGTCTCTGGAGTTGGATGACTTAACAATGTTCATAGTGTTACCTCAAATCCAACGCACTTGATATATTGAAGATTTAGATAAGCGTATTGGTAAATAACGTCTGGCTAAAAATGTTATTCATTCCTTTTCCCATTCATGGTATAGAAGACCCAATTTTTTAAAAGATGTGTGTTCACTATTTGCATAACTTTTGCTTGGTATTTCTCTTGAATGTAAATTCTCTTATGCATATTCTTAATGTAACAGATGGTTGGTCCTTAATTCTCCAATCTAAAGGTACAAAAAGTGTATGACTTTATCATATAGTATTAAAAGGTTGATTGAACTTTTATTTTCTAACACTCCAAATATTTTCCTGATGTCACTTAGAATGTAACGTTCCATGCCTTATGTATTGATCCAGCTTTGTACATCATTCCAGAATGAAATAAACGTGTTAGCTTCCATGTGTTCGTTGTTATTTTTGATCGTACATATTATATAAGTGTTACTTTGCTTTACCCCAATTTTGTGAAGAATTTCGTAAGTGAAGAACCACCTATGTAGAGTCATAGATTGAATATATCTAGAGTATATCTCGATGAAATGTCTAGTATGTTATGTAAGGAACTGCTAAGATGTCGTCTGATTGAATGTTTTCACTCATCCATTGTTTTTGTAATCTCCCTTATTGAGTATATAGTATGGAGACACCCATTTATCCGTATTCAAGATATAGTTCAAGAAGAGTTTTTTGGGGTCTTGTATAGTCAAATTCATTGTATCTAAGGCATTGTCTTATTTCTATTGGAAGTATCCCATATTGTACCACAAATTGTGTTATTCCCTATAAGTTCCTTCATGGACCAGACTATACAGACTCTACCTTAATTAACTTTACAATGTCGCTCAAAACCAGATCTCCCATTTTGGCTCATTGTATATTGAAATCTATCTTGATATAAGGAGTTTATCAGATAGGAAGTTCAAAAATGATGTCTCTGTGCAATATGACATCTGTCTTCTACATAAGCGACAGGCTGTTTAAACACCTTTCCAGAATTTATTGTATATCATTTCTAGAGGTCTGTCAATTCTGTCAGGACTATACGTAAACAAATCATAGAGGCGCCACCCTACAGTTAATCTAGTCCAATTGGGCTGACTTTGAATCATACTTAGTATTAGCCAGCTTATGTCAGTACTGTATCAAATTGCAGTTTCAGGCCCTATCACAGATGTCGGCCCCCATTATTTATTTCTTGAATTTAGGGGTCTTGGTATTTCAGAGGATTTTTTTGAAAATAGAATCAATTTTCTTTAATGTGTGTCTGTCTGTGCTTAAAGTGTAACTCCACCTTCAAAGTTAAAAAAGATATGTTGCAGAGCTCAATGTCACCTTTCTCAGGACACCTTGATTATAATTGTACTCCGCAAATTGACTGAGCTATTCAAGTTTGTATCTTGCAAAATGCAGCAAATTCACTGCCTCAGCTGGTTCATGGAGGCGCCATCTTGGAGCTTATCAGAGACAGGAAGTGATGTAATACTGCTACATGCAGGCTGGAGCTCTGGAGCTCTCCAGAACTGAATACACTCCCAGCGGGCACTGTACGTACATTGTACGTACAGTTTAGGTTCGCACTCATGGACGTACAATGTACGTACATTGTATGTACGGTTTAGGTTCGCACCCTGTACCAAAACGGAACATTCGGATTACGTACGGTTTAGGTTCAGATAGATTTTCCCCTAACTATCAGAAATCAATGTGCGTATGGTTCTGGTTTTTTACCTGAATGTAATACGGGTCTGTACGTACAATGTACGTACGGGTCCGTACGTACAATGTACGTACATGTCCGTACGTATATTGTACGTAAACAAACTAATAACGGTTGATACAGTAAATTACCTTTTTTTGAGAAAAGCAGGTAGATAGTTATGGCAATCTCCATTTCAAATTGTATGAGAATTCTATAAAATTTATTCCCTAAGTGTCTTCAATACCAATAACCATGTTTGAGCAAGAGAATTGATAAAAAAGCCTAGAAACTGAATGTAGGTCACATGGCATGATTTAGTGCAGAATCAAATGGTATAAGTTAACTTCAGATTCAGACATGGTATATATTTGAACAGAATACTCCTTCAAGGGGAACACTGATCAAGGAATTCCTACTTATTTGTACTTATTACAAATGATGATAGGGAAATCCTATGTGAGATTCACTTCAGAATTTCCTTATATGTAATGTAATAACTCCTACTTTAATTCAGTTTTGGTATTGGACTGTACGTACAATGTACGTACAATGTACGTACATTGTACGTACGGCTATGTACGTACATCGTACGTACGGACCCGTACGTCCAAAAAACTTTCATTCCGAATGTTATCCGTACCAAATCCGTATGTACGGGCTTGTACGTACAATGTACGTACATTGTACGTACATTTGCCCGCTGGGCTAGCACATGCTGTTATAAGTATATGACTTGCAAAGAGGAAAGTGGTGTATCATATGCATTCGACAACAAACAGAGGCACTGTGTATACCTGTCTATTCTAGAGGTATACCAGGTTCTGTTTGGCAAAAGCAATGAGGGAAAGAGACCTGTAGTAAATGGGTTATGGATGAGCTTTAGGGCTCAAGAAATTCTACCTGTTTACAAAATAGACTGGCATTTACTATTTCCTACAATGTTCTGACATTGTAATCTTGTGATGAAAGTTTTCAATTTGTAAGCTGTGAGTGTATTGTCAGCGTTAGCTTCTAAGGAATTGACTGCGATACACATTATTCCCAAAGGCATTTAATGTACCCTGGTATCCTAAGCTTTACCCAGGAGGTTAACTGCAATACACATCCTCTGGGCACAACTTGAACTACTACAAATTGCAGTCAGGCTAGTTACTGTTAGGAAACCACAAGCAAATGATTTACAATTATGAAACCAGAAAGCCAAGAAACCACCTACTAATTATACTGTGATATTGGTATTGTAATACTAATTCATAATAGCTATTAACTTGATCACTCATTTACAACAGGTAAAGGATTTCATTCATTTAAGCAGAGACATTCGTGGGGACAACATCTATTTGTGTGCCTCATTCTTAGTGGATTTACAGGCAGATATGGAAAACCTCCTTGGCATTCAACCATATACATTTGAACCAGTTTATTCTGAAGATGAATTTGTTTCTGACTCTGGGGACAGTGACAGTGACCTGAAGGGAAACTCTGATTCGGAACGAGTAGGAAATACAGACTGGTGTGGATGTGGAGTCTGTGTGTCTTTATCTGAGAAGGAATGTATCTGTTGCCATGAGTGGGATATTCTAGAGGAAAAACTGGAGGTTAAGATGTTGACTGTGTAACGGAACACATGGACTTTGACATTACCTGCCTCCCTTGGCATGAGTAAATTTGAAAGTCTTCAAAGTCCAACCTGTTCCTATATTATGGAGCCATCTAGCTATTAATTCTGATTTTTCTGGATATTTCTCTGGGTTAGAAATTATGTAGAATATTTTCCCAGCTCCTTTTCTAGAATCATTGTTGCATCCAAAAGCTTGACAATTCACTATCTTTGTGCTCAAGTTTTGAGCTGTCACCTGGAGCTTGCTTCTAAGCTCCTTCTCTTAGCTGTCATATCCCATTGACTGAGCCTCTGAGGATGCCACAGCATTACATCACACGCATCTAATTAGCATCACTAATTAGGGTCCCTCTAAACAAACATGGCAGC
Source organism: Maea johnstoni (assembly GCA_963942565.1). Classification (NCBI taxonomy): domain Eukaryota; kingdom Metazoa; phylum Annelida; class Polychaeta; order Spionida; family Magelonidae; genus Maea; species Maea johnstoni. The sequence continues at coordinate 36,574,098 of OZ012688.1, read as the reverse complement.
CCCCATAAAGCTACCTTTAAAGGGTAATATCTCAGTTTATGTTCTGAGTACAATTGTAATCCAGGTGTCCTATGAAAGGTGAGATTGAGCTCTACAACATATCTTTTTTAATTTTGAACGTGGAGTTTCACTTTAAGAGAGCTTAGAGCGCAAAGATGTTGTCCAAGGGTATTTCTGGGCATGGCATTTCCAGGCCTGTGTTTGGCAGAATGCAGTCAACTGTGTTTGTTTAAGCTATATGGATCCCCTGGGAAGCTAGGTTTGGCTTCCCGAAACTATCATGGATATTGGTTTCTTTCCTATGTATGACTTTTCCTCCTTATTTTCAGTCTTTCAATAGATGTCAGCACATAATCATTGACCGATGCATCATTCAATTCACAGGGTCCTGAAATTCATCATATCGCTTTTGTAGATGGATCGAATGGCAGCTGACTGTGCCATTGAACTCTCTGATCATAACATTACTATGATAAGCTTGTGGCCTGAAGCTGTAAAGACAGAGAATATTGTAAAAGAGATACTTCTCAAAGATGAGGTGAGTCAATTATCTCACAATTTCCTTCTCGTCACAAGTATTTTCTAGGGATCTTTCAGCTGCAGATGCACCATAGACAACCCTTTCATAATGTCACACATGTATATATTAATGAAAACTCCAATTGTTAACCTCACTCTTTCACATGCAAAGAAAGATCAAACCAATCCTTCCATTTACACAATGAAGAGTTTACACAATGAAGTTGTTCATCGAGACTTTGATTTTGTTTACACTGATGGTCGTGTGTTAAATGAAAATGCTGCTGCAGCCGCAATTAAATTGACAATTATTCATCAATCGAATGCCTTCCAGATAAATCTTCTATATTTTCTGCAGAGTTACATGCTCTACATCAAGCTCTTGATAGGGTTGAGACGGGAGATGATGATGAAAGAAATTTTATCATTTTCTCCAATTCAGAGTCTGTGTGTTTGGGCCGAGACTGGACCCATCCTCTAGTCTTTAAGGTACTGGAACACCTTCATTGGCTAACTTAATGAAAAAAGAATATAGATTTTACTGGATTCCCAGCCATGTTGGCATCAGGGTTGATGAGAAGGTGGATGTTGTGGCCAAAGCAAGCCTATTGAGAAGAGTTACAAATATTTCTATTCCATATTGTGATTTTAAAAAACACATCAATGACTTTTTTAAATGCAAATGGCAGTCCGGGTGGGATGATGCAGTCAACAACAAATGACATGAAATAGATCCTCAGCTGGGTCTATAGCCTGGAGGTTTTAGAATCATTAGGGGTGAAAAGAGTGTTTTAGCAAAAATAATACTTGGTCACTCTCATTTGACCCACTCCTTCCTTTTGAAAAAGGAAGATCTTCCACAGTGTACAGCTTGTGATTGTCGTTTGACGGTCAAACATAGTTCATTTGATTGTGTTGATTTTATTGAAACCGGAAAAAGATATTTTAGTGAAAATAACTGTAAGCAACTCTATGAAAAGGTTACTCTAGGTAGCACTTTCTCTTATTTACATGTTTTACCGACTGGGACACATTTTAATAATTTAGTATCTTTTAAAACACCCTTATATGTACTACTTATAATCTGGAAACTAAATGGCCTGTGTATGCTGATGTGCCTTTAAGCTCTCATTCATTCATTTATTCTTTATATATACATGAAATCGGTATGAATGAGGAATTAGTAAAATAGGCTCAACTGGGTATCCTTGAACAAGAGTTGCTAGAAGAATTTAGCCTATATTGAACACATGTGTAACAATGCAACAATTGGGACCTCCTTCCCTGCTTTGTCCCAGTGGAAAATCTGCTGGCTTTTACTTAATACTTAATTGTCATTGGCAAGTTAACTTAATTGAAAGTAGATGGAACTGACTTACAAAATGTTAAATAGAGAGCTTTTGGAGATGGGATTCTGATTTACGTATCTCCTTCAAGTGCTTTCTCAAAGATTTGTCGCATTGTAATCACACAAACAATCAATCCTCTTTGGCGCTATGCAGGCAGGAATAAGTGGAGCATTCCTTTAACCCGTTAATACTTAGGATTTCTCTACAAAATGTTGTCTGGATATATGATACCTATGACAATAAGTTTGAAATTGAGAATGGTTTTACCAAATATTTGAAGGAGAGTTGCAGGTAATTTTCTGATTGACATTTTTCCATCAATTACTTTCCTGACTCTGCTTTCCCTGCAATATATTGTTGAAACTGTGATGCTGTTTTTGGCCGCTGTGAAAATTAATAGGTTAAAGCGTGTAGTTTGTTCAACTTTTCAGCTGCCAGATTGGGTGCGGATGGCATGTGAGAATGGTTCAAGCACAGAGTTTCCAGGGAAGGGTATCGTTCAGCTGGCCATTGGTGAGTTGATATGAGACTATATCATTTCGTTTTTTTTTAAATCTTCAAAAAATGTATTGAAGATATGTGCATGATTTGTATTATAGACGGTGCTCAAAATCTTCCTCATTAGAACGGTATTACGTTGCCAGTAAATAATTATCACATGAACGCACTTATCGTCTAACCATTTAAAGTACGTTCTAGCAGGTGCGCTTTTATCTTGAGAACATCCTCTATTAGCTCGGTATTGAAGATATGTTTGATGAAAAGCATTGTCATAACGTTACGAAAATCAGTGTTTGGGGCAAACCTAACTCAAAGTCTTTACACAAGTTTGGAGAAGATTGTTAATGGATTTATGGTATCAAAAAGATGACATCAACTAGATATAGACTTCTCTATAGTTGGATTTGAAATCTCTAGCTATGGCACCGCACTGCTCTAAATAATATCCATATAACACATATTCGTGCTTCAGATCCAGACAGAAAGAAAAAGTCAGGAAAAGTATGTTGTTGTGCAGACCTGGCTAAGGAATACTGCTTCGTGGATATTGATAGTACGTGGTCAAATTTGTTAATGCATGTTACCGGTCCAATAAAAATGCAAAATGCATAGACACTGGTAACGAAGAGGGTTATATCCCCTTTAAGGGATGTAAATGGAAGCATACAATGGAATGTTTTCCTCATTTTGGTATAAATTGGGGATATTAGCTTCAGTTTGATTTCAGTCTATAGGTCGTACAGGTTTCTGGCGTGCCTGCCCTGGATAGCCGAGTGGTATTAGGTGTTGTCACTGACTTCTCGTCGCTCACCACTGTTGTGGTTCGAAACCCAACCAGGAATTTGAGAAAGTTGCCAGTGACTTAAAGTAGGGGTTAAGTATTGCCAGTATATCCGGTTTCCTCGCACCACTTACAACTGGATAATCATGACTTAGATACAGCATGGCTGATATTCTCTTTTTTAGAAATGATTTTAAAACTTTAGTCCTGATGCCAAATTGTGAGTAAGTACTAAGTAAATATCTGACAATTTTTTACGAATGATTAACAAACTGTTATGAATATAAAACGGACATGCAATCTTGAGTTAACAACATTAACTTTCAGATTAAAGAAAAAATTGCAGATTCTGATGGCAGAATCTGATTTTAGAGTACCTAAAGTATGAGGCTCTCCCACCAGTGCAGTCTAGCAGCGTGGCTCACCAGCTTTATAAACACACCTGAGTTCACGCTCGCCAAAGGTCAAAGTCGGACAGACTAGGAGGACCAACTCAGGAGCTACGAGGCTGCTGTTGTCACTGGTTGTGCCTCGAATGTATGTTTTTCTTTGTTTTGTTGCTATATCGAAGCCACGTCTACAAAACTAAGAATGTATCCCGAACGGGTTAGATCACCCAATCAGGAGATTTCACCCGATCGGGTGATCTAACCGGACCTGGTTATGGCCATCATCGTTAAATCAAGGACCCAGAAGTGTGTGTGGGGGAGGTGATCTACTTTTGTCTCTAGTTTAGGCCACTCCAATTTAATTACTTGTCTTACGAGCTTTTTTTGGAAAAAAAATCCTGTCAGACTCCAAAAAAAAGAAAAAAAAAGTTATCTTTGGTGTCTTACGGACAAAAGTGGTTTTGAAAATTTCTGTCAGACTCCAAAAAAAAAAAAAAAAAAGTGCAAGTTTTAAGAATATTCTATGTAAGTGTGATTCAATCAACTACAGGAAGCTATCATTGCTGTAGTAGAGCCTCAAACTTGAGGAGGTATACCTCCCACCCTCCTGGTTACAGGGATTAATAGATTGATTGATTTTATTTAGTTGAGAGTAGGCTGGTAGAAACATATCGCTACCAGTCCTAGTCGTCAGACTCTAAAAAAAATAAAATAAATAAAAAAAGTCACATTTTTCAACTTTTTTTTTTATTCCAAAATGGCTCATTTCCTACCTCCTGAGCACGTAAGACAAGTAAATAAATTGGAGTGGCCTTAGTGAGATATGCGTTTCTATTTCTTGTCAAGCTGACGTGCGGTCGCGCCTGCCCTGTCTCCCCACAACTTTGCGAGTCCTACCAAAATATTGCACCCTCAATCCAAAATTTCACCACTTAAATTGACTCTTTCTAGATCATCACCATATCACTGTTCAGAGGAGTGGCAAAATGCTATTAGTAAACCTTCTAATGCCACACAAGCATACATGCGTTTGTGCAAACATAACCTAGATAACCATGCGAGCATATATATGCATATATGCGTGTAGGATAATCAAATTCATTTAAAGAGGAGCCTGACTCGTCAATATAAAAGACACCATACATAGCTCGAAAATGAGGGAAGCGGCTGTCAATATGTTGTGCTTGATTCATGATTCATTTTGGTATGCCATATGACTCTGATGGACCAATGTTTTATTAAATCGTCAACCATGAACAAACTGGTACTGGATTTTGCCCAATAATCCCCCATTGCAATTTGGCATCAGATATCTATTGGGAAAATACATTTAAGGGTTTAAGGTTATATATGCACTTAAGGACTGATCCACTTTTGTTTTTAAGTCCCTTGTATACCCTGGTCGTAAACTAGACTTAAAACAGATTCAGAGATAAGTATTTTAGTATCACTTATCTATACCAGGATCCCTTAAAAAAGTATCAGGTTACTTAACTCTCTGGCATGACCTCTTCTAATTAAGAACACACGTTCTTATCAAATTTGATTACACCCTTGGTAAGCTGTGTGTAAAGTGGCGCCCCCTATATGTTGTTTATATGTTGCTGTCAATTTCAAACTGAAATAGTTTAACTTAGTAACCGAATCAAAAGGTATGGATTCATGTCATTTTCTGCATATTTTATCGCATATTTTATTTTGCTCTAGGCACAACGCCAACCAAACCTGAGGTACATTGAGTGAATAGGCGTTCACACACTCGACTCGTCCAAACTTTCACCACCTGTCAACCAACTCTACTGATCTGAGCCGTGCTCTCCTAATTTCAGACACCTAATGTGGTGTATCCTGAAAGGACACCTGATTTGAGGAAATCTACTGATTAGCTACTGATTTCTTGACTTTCAAAAATCCCCCACCCTTTCTCTGTCAAGTAGGTCAGCCTGCTAGTTTCTTTCCAGTGTATCTCATTTTACCCAATTACTGTACGTAGTAATCGATTCCTATCAGTAGATATTCACAGCCTAATCCCTTACTAATTTAAATTATCAGCCATGTACTTTTCTATTGGATCAAGAAGGAAAGGTGCATTGCGGGCTAGCATCATCCAATAGCATCTGAAGAAAAGCTTGCAAGGAAATCACAGGTATCTGTGCAATTTTAATGACACAATGGCTTGAGAATATTCTGAAATTAGGAGGAGCAAAAGGGGGATACATTATATGTTATGTTATGTTATATTTAGATTACTATTAACCTTAGTGTCAAAGTAAAAAGAGTAGCCAACATAAACAAAATATTTTTTCTTAAAAAAACTGATTTTTGTGATCTGCTGAAGATAGTACTCTTTGATCTTGAAAGATCACATAATGTAAGTGTTGTTGATTATGATTGTTTTTTCAGTGCCAAAGCTATCTCTGTGTGTTTTGATAACTGAATATATCATCATGCAGCAATTGTGATCTGCTACATAAAATTAAAGTTATTTCATTTATACAGGTGTATGTGTAGCTAATGGGGAACATAACGCAGGAAACAGGCTTGAGTATCACTGAGCTTTTATTCTTTCTTTCGCAATGAAATGTCGCAGGTACAAACTCATGGTTCGCAGTGAATTTAACTCGTGAAAACTGCAAAGAAATAACAAAGAAGTACCATTTAGTACATAGTCAAACATACTGATAAAGATACACATTAAGTAGAAAATACACTAAACCTCAAATATACTAAACCTCATGTCTCAAATTCACTGAAGAGATAAAGAAGAACCACTAGAAACATACCTCTGTACAGCCATAGTTCCATACTAGAGAGCCGAATCACCCAGCAGTGCACAGGGGCACACCCAGAAGGACTCAATTCTAGAAGGAAAAGTGTGCATTGAGCATGAAATATTTTGATGGAAAACGCGAAGTTGTGCGGAGAAAGGCGCCCGCGACCGCATGTCAATGGCTGTTATAGTTGTATCTCACCACACTCTATTGATAACTTGAACAAACGAGCTTTTGTTGTAGTTAGATATGATCCCATGATATGATGTGTGCTTCATGCACGAGTCCGACCAGCTGAACGGCAACAGCCTACCCCGCCGCCCCCCTCCCCCTAATTTTTAGGCGCACAACAGTTCAAAGGAACTGACACCAGTCTATCCAATTCAAATTTTACGCGCACGCGACTGGAAGGACTGGCTCTATAGTCTATATACATGCGGTCGCGAGACACGCCGAACAACAACGAACAGGTAATCTCCATTTTTTTATGATTAAGACACAAGCGACGCCAAACATTCAACATTTTATCTACAGCATTTTATTGACAGACAATCATGATAATATCTTTTTTAGCGTGATAAAACACATTGTACATTTAAAAAAAAAAGTACCAGACGATCATTCTCCTACCCAGAGATCCCGCTACGCATAGTATCACTTCGCATCGCTACTCGCCGCAATCACCGAACAACATAGGTGTATCCCAACACTTCGTCAAGAAAAATTCCGTAAAAGATCACGCCTATAACCAACACATAGGGCGCCTAAACACTAACGACGCCACGGATTCAACATTCCACTGACAGACGATAATAACAGAATGCTTAGAAGTGTGTAATAAACGCACTGTCGGGTTATTCGTGTGGTCACGTGATCACTCGTTGTCCACTTAATCCGCTAAGAGATATTACTGGAGATGTGTGCGCGCTGCTAAAATTATTGGTATAGCTGTCAAGACAGCACAATCAGAGAATTGGCGCCCGAACGTCCAGAAATGAAATAGAAAGAACCAGTCTCTACACACATATTTATAGACTGTCACACCCAAAGAGAGGCTATGACATTTGACCTAAAAACTGACACCTGAAAAACTAGAAATCACAATAAGCAAAAGAGGGCAGCACCAAAGCAAAGAATGCTTGCTGTAACAGTATGGTTATCAATATAGTGGCATACTCCTAGGCAAACTACATGTAGTGTATATGAGTTAAGGTGTATTCTTTTCATGTTAATAGGAATGAGACGTATCCGGAGACATATATATAAAACCTTCCTACCCTTGGCAAATAAGGACCAAACAAAAGTGTGTGAGGTAACAGAAATCAGAATTACGTCATTAACATGTACATAGATAGGAATGATTAGTGATCATTAATGCTTTTGTCCGGTATACATGAAAATCTGAAGCGGACGAGTCCTATTTTTGCTATGCATAATATCATATCTATGGAAAGCCGTTCTTGCAGAAAAGCACTATTTGTCTTTAAAGACAATTCATTTGTCTTTAAAGACAATTCAATTGTCTTTAAAGACAAATGAATTGTCTTTAAAGACAAATAGCCATGTTCATTTGTCTTTAAAGACAATTCATTTGTCTTTAAAGACAATTCATTTGTCTTTAAAGACAAATGAATTGTCTTTAAAGACAAATGAATTGTCTTTAAAGACAATTGAATTGTCTTTAAAGACAAATACCTTCTATTTGTCTTTAAAGACAAATGAATTGTCTTTAAAGACAATTGAATTGTCTTTAATATGGAATGTTTTCTCTGCATTTAATCACTATTTTTCTTTAAAGAGAATTATTTTTCTTTAAAGAGAATTTAATTATCATTAATGATAAATCATTTATCATTAATGATAAATCATTTATCGTTAAAGAAAAATGAGAAATTGAATTGTCTTTAAAGAAAAATCATTTATCATTAAAGAAAAATCATTTATCATTAAAGAAAAATCATTTATCATTAAAGAGAATTCAACTTGATTTTTCTTTAATGATAAATGATTTATCATTAATGAAAAATCGAGGTATCTTTCTTTAATGATAAATGATTTATCATTAATGATAAATGATTTATCATTAATGATAAATGATTTATCATTAATGATAAATCATTTATCATTAAAGAAAAATCATTTATCATTAATGATAAATCATTTATCATTAAAGAGAATTCGTGTTGAATTCTCTTTAAAGAGAATTGATTTATCATTAAAGAAAAATGATTTTTCTTTAAAGAAAATTACTCGTATTTCCCATTAAAGAAAAATCCTCTTGATTTTTCTTTAATGATAAATGATTTATCATTAATGATAAATGATTTATCATTAATGATAAATGATTTATCATTAATGATAAATGATTTATCATTAATGATAAATCATTTTTCTTTAATGATAAATCGAGGTATTTTTCTTTAATGATAAATCATTTATCATTAATGATAAATCATTTATCATTAAAGAAAAATCATTCTGTGGGTTAAACGAATGCCCGTATGTGTCAAATCTCTTTAATGAAAAATCATTTTTCTTTAAAGAAAAATCATTTATCATTAATGGAAATTCGCGGCGAATTCTCTTTAAAGAAAAATGATTTTTCTTTAATGATAAATGATTTTTCTTTAATGATAAATGATTTTTCTTTAATGATAAATCATTTTTCTTTAATGATAAATGATTTTTCATTAAAGAAAAATCAGAGGATTTTTCTTTAAAGAAAAATCAACACGAATTCTCTTTAATGATAAATGATTTATCATTAATGATAAATGATTTATTATTAAAGAAAAATACATCGATTTATCATTAAAGAAAAATGATTTATCATTAAAGAAAAATGATTTATCATTAAAGAAAAATGATTTATCATTTAAGAAAAATGATTTATCATTAAAGAAAAATCATTTTTCTTTAATGATAAATCATTTTTCTTTAAAGAAAATTCGTAACGAATTCTCTTTAAAGATAAATGATTTATCATTAATGAAAAATACCTCTATTTTTCTTTAATGAAAAATCATTTATCATTAAAGAAAAATCATTTATCATTAAAGAAAAATCATTTATCATTAAAGAAAAATACTGATTAAATGCAGAGAAAACATTCCATACATTTAAGACAATTCATTTGTCTTTAAAGACAAATAGAAGGTATTTGTCTTTAAAGACAATTCATTTGTCTTTAAAGACAATTCATTTGTCTTTAAAGACAATTCATTTGTCTTTAAAGACAAATACGACCACGTGTGCAGAAGAATACTGTGGTGTAATGCAACTTCACATATTCCTACGCAGCCACGTGTTTTCTTCATCCACTTCTTGTAATTCAAAGGTCATGTTACTACTACCATTCCCAATTATCGCTCAATGTGTTTAGCCACGTGTCTGTCTGCAAATATGACATGGTTTGCTTCTAATACATGAAATTATGGAATTATATCTGATATGCAAGTGTGAATATAATCTTGTATCAAATTTGGCTCGCTTCCATTCCGGTGGGGGGGGGGGGGGGCTCCTTGGGGGGCTGCACCCCGTAACGTATTTCGTGAGAGAAGGGGTCTTTTTTAAGACTTCCTCATGTCTGCGATTTGTAAAAGAAGGGTACTTTTTTGAACCCAGGTATGAGGGATGGGGGATGAAAATCCCCTTACGAAATATACGCGGCTCTGACGCCGAGTGACTCCCGAAGTGACTGGGCTTCCGAGTCTGTAGTTCATCAATATTGAACCTTACTTATCTGATGATGTTATTGTCGATGTTTATGTCTGAACCACCGAGTCTGCTGCCGCTAAACATAAAATCTAAAGTTTAAATATGTGTTCCCGTTCATCCAATGTCAGGGTTTTGATAAAAGAAAGGGTGTATTTTACTTGAAAAAGTCAGCGTTTTTAAGGTGCTTTTTTGGCCAGAATCTACGATGGTGCAAATGTGACGGATAGAATAAAAACTTGCGCAGAGCAGAAAATAAACTTAAACACGCGATAAAATAAAAACTTGAGCAGAGCAGAAAATAAACTTAAAAACACGCTAGAATAAAAACTTGCGCAGAGCAGAAAATAAACTTAAACACGCGATAAAATAAAAACTTGAGCAGAGCAGAAAATACTTAAAAACACGCTAGAATAAAAACTTGCGCAGAGCAGAAAATAAACTTAAACACGCGATAAAATAAAAACTTGAGCAAAGCAGAAAATAAACTTAAAAACACGCTAGAATAAAAACTTGCGCAGAGCAGAAAATAAACTTAAACACGCGATAGAATAAAATCTTGCGCAGAGCAGAAAAAAAACACTTAAACACGATGGTAAAATAGACTAGCGCCAGTCTCACAATCACGTCACGGATTAGAGACGGGTATCGCCCACCATCTTGAATAACCACGTCATTTGTATCCTCAGTTCCGGGCCCATCATGAATACGTTACAAATCAGAATCTGTATACAAAAAGCACCGTCCATATTAAAGACATGTTGCGTGGCTTATTATAAATACGGTTAAGTAAGAACATGTATATTTAATGTGATTTCGTAAACAAGGGCCACGCATTTTGGCGGCCGGTTACGATTCATGCCATGTAACTTTTAAGGGCCAAGCAGTATATATCTTCATTTATTTATGTTATAGTCTGTCTGACTCGAGTTTGGCAATCACTTTTGCCACTTTTTTTGTGACAAAACGTTCGAGTTTGCCATCCAAACTTGGCAAACCTCTTTGGAGCTAATCCGTGACGTGATTGTGAGACTGGCGCTAGTCTATTTTACCATCGTGTTTAAGATTATTTTCTGCTCTGCGCAAGTTTTTATTCTATAGCGTGTTTAAGTTTATTTTCTGCTCTGCGCAAGTTTTTATTCTAGCGTGTTTTTAAGTTTATTTTTTGCTCTGCTCAAGTTTTTATTTTATCGCGTGTTTAAGTTTATTTTCTGCTTTGCTCAAGTTTTTATTTTATCGCGTGTTTAAGTTTATTTTCTGCTCTGCGCAAGTTTTTATTCTAGCGTGTTTTTAAGTTTATTTTCTGCTCTTATCAAGTTTTTATTTTATCGCGTGTTTAAGTTTATTTTCTGCTCTGCGCAAGTTTTTATTCTATCCGTCACATTTGCACCATCGTAAGAATCAGTGCTTATGGGTACGTATTTTAAAATGTTGATAACGGGCGTATGTACCCCCCTAAATATCTAAGTGCCTCCCCCCCCCCCCCCCACCAGGGCTTCCAGGCTGCAAACGTTCGTGCAGAGAATTGACAAACTTCATACGGTGGTCAGTCTCTTCTAAACTTGCATTTGCAGCTATGACTGTTTGAATTTACAAGCATGCCTTTATCTGGCAGTACTGACATTAGTATTAGTATCCATCTTGTTGATTCTCCATTGAAATGAAATGCTACGAAACGGAACTACTTTCAGAACTACTTTGTCATGACAGACAGTTCATTTGTCTTTAAAGACAAATGAATTGTCTTTAAAGACAATTCATTTGTCTTAAAGACAATTCAATTGTCTTTAAAGACAAATGAATTGTCTTTAAAGACAAATGAATTGTCTTTAAAGACAAATGAATTGTCTTTAAAGACAAATAGTGCTTTTCTGCAAGAACGGCGTTCCATACATATCGATATAAAGACTTTTATTGCACAAATGAACAAACAGAATAGCAGGGCTATATACAAGATGGAAACCAGCTACATCACTAGAAAAATTATTCAGCTGAAGGGGTTTTACCAATAAACACAATGATGATCAAGTAACATGGGTATTATTCAAATCGAGTTACTCAAATGTCTGGTATGACTTTGTTAACATTCTAACATAGATAGGCCATACCCACGATAAAGAAAAGCCAATTGAAAACTTTTCCTTGACCTGACAGCTGCGTCCAAAAAGCTTGGCGCGGCCATTTTCAGCTCAATCTGCCCACCCAAACCCACTGAATTCGGTTCCTGGCTTGGTAGTTTCCTTTGTGCAGCTTTGACTGCACTGAAATCCGCCCAGAGTGAGAGAAATGAGAGCTTTTTGGCTGAGTCCGTTTAGCCGTTAAATTCCTGAGCATGCTCAGAGCGTACTTTCTGTTTCAAGGCATGACTAGTCGAGCAGTGAGAGGGTTATAGGTTTGATATGGGAAATGATGGATAGTGCTGCTGAATCCTCAAACTTCCTCCAATCCCATCTATAGTTCATATTCTATTCACTACAACATCTCATACATCATAGATCTTTTGGTGAAACAGTCATCAGTTCAAACTATTAAAGCCTCGGATAGATCGAAATTGATACAGAGATCTTTAGTGCTCTGTGATTGAAGTACATTGTTCTAGAGTAATGCACAAGCATATTTTTAGTTCTGTGTCACTTCCGCTTTCTGCCTTACTCTGGCTTGCGCAAAGTTGTAATATTTGGAGAAGTTATTAGCAATGATAGGGATTGGCAGGGCGAATATTATTATACCGGAAATGGCACAAAGAGCCCCAATCATCCGACCGAGTAAGGACATCGGGTACATGTCACCATAGCCAACTGTTGTCATGGTAACCAAGGCCCACCAAAAGCATGTGGGGATATCCTGGAAGATGTGCGGTTCTGTGAATTCCGTGAAGTATATGAGAGTTGAGAATGTTATCATGCCGACAGACACAAACACAACCAAGAGGAAAAGTTCCTTTGCGCTTGCACGAAGACTCAACAATACCACCTTCCACACATGAAAAAGAATAAAAAAAGAAACCATAGAAAATATGTGTTGACACAGATATAGGACGTGAACATCCATATAAGGAAACAGCCCTAATTAGATCCAAAAAAAGACATCTTTGTAGTTGGAAAAAAACAGCAGCTGTGCATCCATTACAACATCATCGATTTCTAACGTTACAAATTGGAGTTATGATTAAGCCTTAGTAGAGCAGAAAGTATGACGATACGTGAACTTCCAAAGTCTAACCGATGATATCATTGTGCAACCACTCCAGCCTTAAAAGTGTATTCTTGTCATACATGTAATCTATTATTTTCATCTAAACTCCAAAACTACAAATCCTGTGTCCAGTTTTGAAACAGGTGACAAAATTTAATGCATTACTAAAAGTTACATTATCAGTAAGTACCCAATTCACTAAAGCACGAATATGAAAAGAGCTGAAACGTAACTTTATACACCCTTCCACGATTATTTAATGAGGGTGGCCAAAGGACAATCAACAATAAGAGACACATGAGTGATCTCCCAAATGCTGCAACCAGTAGGCAGAGGGTGGATGGTCTCTGCAAGCATCAATGTATTTGTCATGTTTTAACTCATCAATGGTCATATTTCTATTTCAGACATGTAGAATATTTATTAAGAGATAAGTAACCATATGCAATCATACATAAATATTGTAATGGAAAGCATGAAAAACCCAGTCAGATTCAAACTTATCCAATGTATGACTGATAGCCTTACTGTTGTAAGAAAGTTATACTTATAACAAAGAACAAAGCATACAGCTATTTTTCCTCCCGATAGCTCTTTCAAAATGAATTATCATCCCATCAGTGATCAGTCACCATACTATTTATGATGACTAAATGCAAACCTTCCCTAAATATCCATGAAGAACCAATTGGAAGGAGAGTTAAAAGGCTAGTACCCAGACATCCTTTCCCCATTATAGGGTCCAGGTCCTTCATATGTGTATTTTACATCCATGAAGGTGGTTGATATAGACAGTATCAGGTTACTGAGTGAATATCTAACTAGGACTAATAGCAGGACTGTCATGATTCCCTCAAGAATTCCCTTCATAAACCCTCTTTAACAGATATATCTATCTCTCACAGTGTAAGACACTGTGCTGTTATTGTTGAATGACCAATGACCTCTGGTTTCTGAGCATGCTCAGTGGGCCTCCCGGGGGGGGGGGCACTTGGGTATTTAGGGGGGCGCATACGTTCGTTATCAAAATTAAAAAATACCCTTAAAGCACTGATTTCTGGCCAAAAAAGCACCCTTATTTTAATAAAACGCTGATTTTTTCCACTAAATAAACACCCCTTCTTTTATCAAAACACTGACATTGGATGAACGGGAACACGCATTTTAACTTAAGATTGTATAATCCTCTGCGTGTTTAGCGGCAGCTAGTGGCGGCAGCAGTCTCGGAAGCCCAGGCACTTCGGGAGTCACTCTGCGTCAGAGTCGCATATATTTCGTGGATTGTAAGGAGATTTTGACCCCCATACTTCGTACCTTGATACAAAAAATTACCCTTCTTTTACAAAATCGCGGACATGCGGAGGTCTTAAAAAAGACCCCTTCTTCCGCGAAATACGTAACTAAGGTGCGGCCCCCCTCTTTACCTGAGTGCCCCCCCCCCCCCCCCGGGTGGGCCTAAAAGGGTGTATACAGCACATATATTACCTTAAGCCCAGTGTATTGTTGGCTAATCCTGAGTATTTTTGTTATCAGTAAAACTTGAAGTGAGAAGAAAATCACGTACGCCCTGAAGGTGGTATTGTCGTCACCTAAAAAGCGCCATCGTATTATCAGAACTGGCCATTTCACCACTGCTGTCACTAGGTCGGACCAGAAAAAGAATGTACGTACCAAGCCTCGTCTATTAGGACAAACAATAAGCCTAAAAATAGAAAAGCAATTATTATATTGAAAGTTCAAAATGAGAAACAAATACTAAGAAATAGTACGGTATAAAGGCCAGTTCCCACATCTGCGATCTAGTGTAGCAACGGCACAGCAACCGCAGCGAATTAGGAATTGCTGCGGTCGCTGTGCCGCCGCTACGTAGATCGGTGTGATCCATTACGCTATCGTTGCGGTCGCTACGCATCCGCAGTGGATCGCTATGGCTGAGCATCTGTTGCGATTTTTTTGAACATGCTCAAAAAAATCGCTGTTGAAAAAGTAGGGCACTGGATCGCTAATGGTCCGCAGTGCAGTCGCTGTGCAGTCGTTGTGAGGTCGCAGTGCCATCGATGAGGTCGCTGTGCCATCTTAATAATCGTTATGCTATCGTCTCACTCGTTACGTACTCGTTAATCTATCGTTACCCTAACGACCTATGGAAAGTTCAGTTCAGGCCCGTTCCCACATCTGCGATCTAGTGTAGCGACCGCACAGCGTGCGGTCGCTACACTAGATCGCAGATGTGGGAACGGGCTCAACGATCTGGTCGCTACAAACATTAATTGGGTCAATCTACAGCGACCACGCAGCGATTTATAATTCGCTGCGGTCGCTGTGCGGTCGCTACACTAGATCGCAGATGTGGGAACGGGCCTTAACACTATCGTAACTAAAGACAGAGGAAATACTCAATGTCAAAACAAATCTATAAGACTCATGCCATACTTTGGTATTTGGACTATAAAATGTGTTACTGCGGAAGACGTATCGACCGTGAGAGAAAATGACTGATATTCGCGCAGTACTCATTGCAAGTAATAATAATAAAAATACCAATATGGATTTCAAAAGTGTGTCTCCTACACATCAATGTTTGACTCAGTAGATGCAGTCGCAATCATTAAAAAGTGAGGAGAGGCACCAAAGCAAGTACTCCAACTACGTAAAACTAGAAACCATGTTCAGCTTTGGTAACCGGACATGGATCGCCGACAGCTCGCTGTATCCCACCGCTCAAGAGCTGAGGATCTCAAATCTCAGCTTGGGAGAAGGTTTCCAGTGACTCACAGTATGTAGGAGATTTCCCGAGGTACTGGTTTATTTTTCTTTGAGCTACTCGCAAGTCACAATTTAGCCACAGACAAAAGACAAACAGTTGCATTTTACACATCGACGGATGTTACCTAATAAGGATTTCCAGGGTAAATATTGAGGTGATGATGGCATCCGCCAGCGAGATCTCTTCCACCACCATAGTGGATCTGAACATGACCCATTTAGGGCTCTTAGGGTATCCAGTGCCATTGAGCATGCGCAGAAAACTTGTTATGTTTGTAATACGATTATCTAGTGGTTTGCGGTAAAAAGGTATTGTCTCCATACACATTAAGGCATGTACTGCAAGGACAAGCCCAACGCAAATTAAACCCCAGACCTGAAAAGAAAAAAACATACGTGAATCGGAATTTCGATTAACACTCTTTCTACCATATCGGGTCTTAATCGTAACGGGCCAGTTGTTAAGGTATCGTGTGGGATTTATTTCTTTATATTTGTTTTTCCTATATCCTGATTTTATCTTTTAGCTTAGCCTCTACAAAGAATATATCAACTGAAAAGTCTGATGATGAGGAATACATAAAACTTCACAGAAGTACCCTCACAGCAGGATGTAAGATTTTTGGGGTGAAAAGGGTGAAAAACGTGTATAGTGTCCTCAAACGGATCTCCTGTCCACGATTTTAGACCGAGGATCTTTCAATTTCACATATGTGGAGAAACGATCAATACAGTCACAGTTTTTCAAACGTTTACTCGTTTCAAACTTTATAACCATTTCTTTCGCAATTTTGGTTGAAAACGAGAAAAAGTGTGCACTTTTCAACTTTTAAAGTTCCATACCTTTTAAATAAGTCAAAATTGGAAAAACAGTGACACGTTTCGGTGTGAAATACTCTTAGCTCTAACTACACTAAATCTCAAGCAAATCCGTTCATACTTGATCCAATGTATGTTTAAAGCAACCATGATGGCGAAATTCGATATGGAGAAAAGGACCAAAAATATTTCCTGCTTGTCTCGTGGAAAGAATGCTTATGAGCGTGCAATTTTGTTAGACTCATTTACGTTTGTAGCATTTTTGGTATGGCATATAGGTATATCATCGTAACGGTAATACATGTACAATCTAATGAGAAATACTTGACTGTTCTTGCTGGGTTTAACGACCCCTTTGTGCAATTTTGCCGGAACCAGAGAGAACTACAAATGCAAATGTATTGAAACCTCTATGTATACTATTAGGGCATCCTTGTCCCAGTAAATTTTAACTGATTGCTTTTCTAGTGTGTGTTCGCAGTCAATTCACAATGATAATGAAAGAGTGTTACTACTTTTAAACATGCTTTTGCATTACTTGCTGAAATGGAGTTGAGCAATTCTCACTCAACGCATTCATGTAAACAGTTTGAAAAACACGTTTGAAAAATACTTAAATGACAAATTGAAAACTGAAAGAAAGTTAATGTTTTAGTTCTGGTCAATAGTTGTCCTTCAACTATTTGCTAACGGATGTTTAACTAGGAAGATATAACAAACATATCCAGGAATTTTATGGCCACTACAGTTACGAATTATAATTGCTCTGGGCATTGTCTTTATCGAAAAATTGTTTTAGGGGTGTAATTGGTTTCATGCCATTTCATATTCTACCTTCGCAGCCTTTGAAGAAGTAGAATCCTCCACGAGCAGCCATATATTCCGTCTTAGTTTTGAGAGATCTTTAACATCTTCAGGGCGGGTAGCGAACGGCGCAAGAAAGCTATCGAATTCCTCGGCTACGTCATCCTGACCATTGGTCGTCATCTCCCTGCACGTGGAGCAGGTGCTGGCGGTTGCTATGGCGTCCATGCCCCAGAATGATAGTTCCTCGCTGGCCGCCATGATACATAATTGGCGGGAAAGGTGGAACTTCCCTGTCCGGCAGAATCGAAGGACGCTTTCGAAAATGCATGGATCCTGATCGAAAAAATAGGATTTCGAAAGTTCATCATAATTCCCATCCCGGATCAGTTTGTTAGCGAAACCATTTGGGAGATTTTTAAAGGTCTTCCATCGGGTTGTAAAGATCCTCCCTCCAACGTTGAGGCTGATAAGATCCGCGTCAGCATACATTTTTCCTTTGACGCTTGTACGATGCTGCTAGTGCGGTGGGTTAGTGACGGACAAAAAACTCTCATTTACTCCATCTATTTAAATACCTACAATTAGCAGTAAACGTTATACTAGGTGCTGTGCAAATCTACTTGTACGCTTTACTGGGTTATTGGGCCATCCCCGTATACTCGGGTTCAATATATATGCGAGTTCATTTTCAGAAAAGTGAAGTTTAAACAGATACATTCAATTTGACTGTCAACTACTTCATAACAGTGCATCAGCTCTTATTGTCAATTAGGTATTTCATCAAAAAGACCGCTTACACCGTCGACTTGCATGTGAACTGGTAATAAAAGAGTTAATGAAACTGTATTTACTCATATCTGTTAACTCTACTGCATTTATAAATCGATAAAGGTGCATTACTGCGCATATATATTACATACACAGTCCATTAGCACGAGTTTAATTGCACATGTGCGGTCACTTGGGTGCAATACATTTTTCACCACATCTGATGCTAATGGACCTCTTAGTGTCGATGGTGGATGGTACAAAGACTTCCTAATTGAGTGTTGCGAATACGACACCGGATACGACAATGGTAAATGGTAAACAAAATCAGCTAAAAGTAGTGATAATTTAGAAACTCTAGTCTATGCCTACGAAGAAGCACAATGGCTGAGTTATCTAGAGCAGTTCGCAATGACTGTCCGCTGTGCATCACCGTTGCACAAGGTACACTGTTTAAAGTATAGACCATGACTTGCGAGAATGTTGCATGCGGCGTGAGGAAAGTCGATGGTTTTCGTTAAAGCACAGGTATGTGTATCCGTATAATGATCCGAAAATTGGTAAAAATTGTTGCTATAAAAATCAAATGATTATGGGGACGTAGGCCACCCTCTTATGAAGCCTGATACGAACTTTCAGGTTTATCCGAGCACTGCAAAGCAAGAAAAAAGACTTGAAAGTATATTGCCATGACTTGTCTAATATATATATATATATATATATATATATATATATATATATATATATATATATATATATATATATATATATATATATATATATATATATATATATATATATATATATATATATATATATATATATATATATATATATATATATATATATATTACGGATACAAATACCTGTGGTTAAAGGAGGGCGGCGACATTTCTGTAATTTCTGTTTCTTTGGTGATAATCTTCCCACGTTTGGCTTCAAATGGTTACCCCTAGCTAGTAGGGTAATTTACTAGTCTTGTATTCGGGAAGCGTTATTGTGTCATTGGCATAGAGAGGCCACGCCGGGGAGGCCACGTGGCCTGATATAAACTTAAGTAGAGCCAACACCTGTATCCTAGGTACACTTAAGTATATGAATACTACTGGTAAGACATATTTCATATGTGTGCATACTTTAATCATCAGTTCCAATCTTTCATTTTCAACATTTTGGTACATTGAAAAAACTTTTACCAAGAGGAATCAAGACCTGTATTAATCGTTCAGTTGCAAAATAATCTTTAACAGCACCTAACTCCAGTAGAGACATTTAATTTTTGCCTCAGTCGACCGGACGTCTACCTGTGCCTGGCTTTGCAAACATGCATGGATAGCATGTGAAAACCCAAGCTAAGCACATCAATGACCCACGTAGCTTGCGAATCAAAGCTACGTTCAGTTGTGAGGTCGGGGACCTGTGGTCGCATCCATCGCCAGAAAACTAGGTGGCAATCGTACCATGGTGCAGGTGTGACATACTCCACTCGCTTAAATCACTTCTTAACTAGCTTAAGGTGGCTGTAAACGTTTCCGGTGGAGAGCAGACTTTCCCTCAAATAATGGCTGATTTCTCATTATTTGTACACTAAACCCCTAGCAAACTATATATTTTTAGAAAGCTGAGATTCTAAGGAATACATAGGATATGGATAGGTTGTATGTGCTCCAAATATTTTGAAGAAATTGGGGTAAAAACTCTGACTAATCAATTTTCAGTACATATGTCACGGCTGACGCAAATCTAAGAGCAGGATCTAAGATAATAACCTGATTTTTTAAAACATTGAAAAAAACCTTTGTTTCTAGAAATCTGGACAAGGGTTTTGTAAAATATGGCCCCTAACTTTTTTATGGCCATTTATCTAACAACATTTTAGGAAAAAAATGCTTTTATGGTTTCTTGATTTTTGACTCACTATAAAAAATTAACCAGATAAGATATTGCAATATCCCCGTCTAGATTTCTAGAGAACATGTTTTAGAATCTATATACAAAGTCTGAAGCTAATTGATTAAGATTTGTGTCTAAATTCACGTCAGCCGTGAGAGTAAAACAATAGAAAACTAAGCTGAGAAAATGGCAGTTTTGTGTATTTCACAGTTAAAGTTACTGTGCAACTTTTTGCTACTACTTTAATGTATTTATTTTTGTCCAAGTGGAAAGATAAAGTAACCTTCCATTGTATTTCACAACTGTCAACATTTTTTCTTCTCAATTACCTCAAAAAAAGTATAAATGAGTACATTTCTTCAACTGCCTAACATCCCTGTCAACTGGATTCCATATATGGGCATATGACATCAACCAAGCCCCGCTTACTTAGTAGACTGGCATTTTGTTTGCATGCTAATGTAATGCATTATAGCTCTTGAATTCTTAATAATTCAAAGAACTGTGCCATCAAAATCAATTTTCAGCTATCTAGTGTGTTATGCTGGCAGACTCTTTGACTGCAAGTATATTGATTTGGCAAATAAAAGCTTGTAATGCTCTAAATGGGGGTTTTAGCATCATTTATCTAAGACAAACATGTTGCAGGGCCAATTCTGAAGCTATCCAAACTTCCAAAGCATAGCTTTCTGACAAGGTAGCTTTTAGATTCTGGGCCTTGAAAGAAAGATAATTTCACAAACCTCTATTGCTGTATCTCCACTCCAGTGATCCAAGTTACATAATCCAGAATGAGTAATCCATACATATTTTGCAGCATAAATGACAACTTTCCCTGAGGTCTGACACAGTATTCCTTTGTCTAATGAATCCCATATGAGTAGACTGTCCACATTCACTACTACACTGCTTGAAATGCTTAGAGGAAGTGACCT
>OZ012688.1:36510391-36547891 GCA_963942565.1 Maea johnstoni | reverse complement strand
CATCATTGGGCCAGTTTACAGGACTATTGCAAGTCACGGCCATTTACTAAATTTCATCACTCATTTGTATTGGCAAAGAAATGTTAACTCTTCCAATGCTAAGGCTACTTTCGTCCAAAGCACATAGATGCAATGATTTTTGTAAAACATCTAAACCCTGTCATGTTGGTATTCATTACATAGCTCTCACTGAGTACCCTCTGATGAGTCTCAGGTGAGTTCCCATATGCCAGGAAATCTACTGATTAACTACTGATTTGCCATATTTTCTGTCAATCCCTACGCATACTGTGTGTGAGTGGTTATTGCACATATATGAAGCTCATATGAAGGGGCTTCCAATATGTTTCAGCGAAGTTCAAGTAAAGAATGACGTCACGGATAACAATAACAAACACTTTGTGACCGTCATGACAGGATATGGTCACAGAGAACTTTTTAAAGTCACTTGTTACAACTTTCAACCCTCAAGAGCATGCTAAAACTCCTATATTAAGCTGCACGCCAGAGTATCGTATACTTCCTAAACTAAATATACCATTTTCTTGTAGCCATTTCCATGAAAACCGCTTTTATACTCAATGTTCTGCTGGAAGTGGAAATCTGTTTGGCTGTCACATCTAGCGTCAACACTCCATCCTACACTGCTACTCGCTGGCTGCATTTGACCCATATAGATAAGGACCTGCACGCCAGTGCCGGCCAGGTGGGTAGCGTTCTCTAGGGAGTGTGGATGACAGGAAGCATTGCTGTATCACAGTGTGGCCACACCCCCAACCGTCCGGGCCACCACGGTACCGTGGTGGCCAGGACGGTTGGTACTGTGGCCATATCCTGTAATGACTGCATTTGAAGGGGAATGCACAAATATCATCGAGCTGCGCGAGCATTTAAAGCTTTGCTTTCTCATCATATTAAATATTTTGGTGAAACAGTCATTAGTTCAAACTATTAAAGCCTCGGAGAGATCAAAATGGACACAGAGATCTTTAGTGTTCTGTGATTGAAGTACATTGTTCTAGAGTAATGCACATGAATATTTTTAGTTCTGTGTCACTTCCGCTTTCTGCCTAACTCGGGCATGCGCAAAGTTGTAATATTTGGAGAAGTTATTAGCAATGATAGGGATTGGCAGGGCGAATATTATTATACCGGAAATGGCACAAAGAGCCCCAATCATCCGACCTTGTATGGTCATCGGGTACATGTCACCATAGCCAACTGTTGTCATGGTAACCAAGGCCCACCAAAAGCATGTGGGGATATCCTGCAAGATGTGCGGTTCCATGAATTCCGTGAAGTATATGAGAGTTGAGAATAGTATCATGCCGACAGAAACAAACACAACCAAGAGCAGAAATTCCTTTGCGCTTGCTCGGAGACTCAACAGAACCACCTTTTACACATGAAAAAGAATAAAAGAAAAGAAAACATAAAAAAAGATTTTGACACGTATATAGGTCATATATATCCATATATAGAAACAACCCTAATCAAATTCAAAAATAGGCATTTTTGGAGTTGGAATAAAGCAGCAGTAATCCAGCCATTACAACATCAGTGATTTCCAAGAATACAAATTGGAGTCATGATTAAAGGCCCTATGTACCATCAGAATGATTTAGCTTCAAAATGAGCTTACACATGTCACCTTCCAAATAAGATCTCCCCAAAACCTGTCCTCTTCATTACTACTCAGGTATGACTCACAAAAGTGAGAAAGTAACAGAACTGAGACAGCCATACGGGGGCATCCACATTCCAAGGCTCATGGCATCGTCTGAGCACCTGCTATGCCACCAGTGCTCAAGAGATATCAGTAATAGAGAGCCTGGCTTACACTAATTTCCTAAGATTGAACTTCTTCACTTTTATATTGTATACTCCAATAATCCTTGGAAGTTATACTATGTGGTTTTCAAGGTAGGGCACAATTTTCTTTTTCGTTGTGATTCAGGGCTCGATTTATTTTTCATCATTTCAGGGCTCAATTATTAATTTTTGGCAGATTTTGAGGGCTCAATTTTTTCATCACTTTCAAGGCCCCCAGAAGCTAGAGGGTTCTAGATGCTCTGAGATGCATTATCAGCCTTATCCGAGGCCCAAATGAGTGACTCCAGACGAAAATTTGTTCTGTTTTGTGAGAACAATTTACCATTTTCCCCCCTTTTTGGTATGCAGTGCCATTGCGGCCGGGGGTCTGGGAGCCACTCGAGGCCTCCGGAAGCCAGAGAGTTCTAGATGCTCTGAGATGCATTCTGAGCCTTATATGAGACCCTTTTCCTTGGTGTGCAGGGCAATCATTTTTTGTCATGGAGTCAGAGCTCAATTATTTTTTTCACTGATTATAAGGGCTCAATTATTTTTTTCAAAGAATTTCAGGGCACAATTATTTTTTTCAATTCTATACACATTGTGATCAGGGATGAGCACGGAATAAGGATTAGCAAGACGGGGAAAGCCAGGCTTCCCTGTTATTGATACCTCTTGGTTACTGGTGCCGCAGCAGGTGCTCAGGCGATGCCACAAGCCTGCAAGAACCTTGGAAAGATGGATGCCCTCGTATGGCTGGACATGTTTTAGGGAGCTCTTATTTGAAAGGTGACGTGTATTATAAGCACATTTTGACATATATTATAAGCACATTCTGATTGTGCATTTGCCCTTTTAAACCTCAGTATAGTAGAAATCATTGCGATGAATGAATTTCCAAAGTCTAAACAATGTAATCACCGTGCAACCACTACTGTAAATGTGTATTCTTGTCATCATAGGATTATTTTAATTCAACCCCCCAAAACTACAAATCCTTTGTTCACAGCAGAGACGTACATGTAGCTAGTTATAGGTCCCTGGTTCACAGTTTCGAAAGACTTGAGATAAATAAATGCATTACTTAAACTAACATTTTCAGATACTACCCCATTCCACAAACAAAAAGCATAGATATAAAATGAGATAAAAGATGACCTTTTACAGTAAATGTATTACCTTGAGCCCTGTGTATTGTTGGCTTATCCGGAGAATTCTTGTTATCAGTAGAACTTGAAGTGTGAAGAAAATCATGTACGCCCTGAAGGTGTCAATGTCACCACTAAAAAATTGCCGTCGTATTATCAGAACTGGCCATTTCACCACTGCTGTCACTAGGTCGGACCAGAAAAAGAATGTACGTACCAAGCCTCGTCTATTAGGACAAGCAATAAGCCTACAATTAGAAAATCAATTATCACATTGAAAGTTCAAAATAAGAAAATAATTAAGAAATAATACGATATAACACTATCGTTAGTACGTACCAAGCCTCGTCTATTAGGACAAGCAATAAGCCTACAATCAGAAAATCAATTATTACATTGAAATTTCGAAATGAGAAAAGAATACTCAGAAATAATATGGTATAACACTATCGTTAGTAAAGACAGAGGAAATACTCAATGTTATAACAAATCTATAAGACTCATGCCATGCGTTTGTATTTGAACTATGAAATGTGTTACTGTAGAAGATGTATGGACCGTGAGAGAAAATGACTGATATTCGCGCAATACGTACTCATTGCAATAATAACAACAAAAATACCAATATGGATTTCAAAAGTGTGTCTCCTACACATCAATGTTTGACTCAGTAGCTGCAGTCACAATCATTGAAAAAAAAGGAGAGTCACCAAAGCAAATACTCCAACTAGGTAAAACTAGAAACCATGCTTAGCTTTGGTAACCGGACATGGATCGCCGACTGCTCGCTGTATCCCATCGCTCAAGAGCTGAGGATCTCAAATCTCAGCTTGGGAGAAGGTTTCCAGTGACTCACAGTAAGTAGTAGATTTTCCGCGGGTACTATGGTTTATTTTTCTTTGAGCTACTCGCAAGTCACAATTTAGCCACGGCAAGAGACAAACAGTTGCATTTTACACAACATTGACGGATGTTACCTGATAAGGATTTCCAAGGTAAATATTGAGGTGATGATGGTATCCGCCAGCGAGATCTCTTCCACCACCATAGTGGATCTGAACATGACCCATTTAGGGCTCTTAGGTAATCCAGTGCCATTGAGCATGCGCAGAAAACTTGTTCTGTTTGTAACATGATTGTCTAGTGGTTTGCGGTAAGACGGTATTGTCTCCATACACATTAAGGCATGCACTGCTAGGACAAGCCCAACGCAAATTAAACCCCATACCTGCAAAGAAAAAAACATACGTGAATCGGAATTTCGTTTAACTTCACTCTTTCTACCATATCGGGTCTTAATCGTAACGGGCCAGTTGTTAAGGTAGCGTGTGGGATTTATTTCTTTATATTTGTTTTTCCTATATCCTGATTTTATTTTTTAGCTTAGCCTCTACAAAGAATATATCAACTGAAAAGTCTGATCATGATGAATACATAAAACTTCACAGAAGTACCCTCACAGCAGGATGTAAGATTTTTGGGGTGAAAAGGGTGAAAAACGTGTATAGTGTCCTCAAACGGATCTCCTGTCCACGATTTTAGACCGAGGATCTTTCAATTTCACATATGTGGAGAAACGATCAATACAGTCACAGTTTTTCAAACGTTTACTCGTTTCAAACTTTATAACCATTTCTTTCTCAATTTTGGTTGAAAACGAGAAAAAATGTGCACTTTTCAACTTTCAAAGTTCCATACCTTTTCAATAAGTCAAAATTGGAAAAACAGTGACACGTTTCGGTGTGAAATACTCTTAGCTCTAACTACACTAAATCTCAAGCAAATCCGTTCATACTTGATATCCAATGTATGTTTAAAGCAACCATGATGGCGAAATTCGATATGGAGAAAAGGACCAAAAATATTTCCTGCTTGTCTCGTGGAAAGAATGCTTATGAGCATGCAATTTTGTTAGACTCATTTACGTTTGTAGCATTTTTGGTATGGCATATAGGAATATCATCGTAACGGTAATACATGTACAATCTAATGAGAAATACTTGACTGTTCTTGCTGGGTTTAACAACCCCTTTGTCCAACTTTGCCAGAACCAGTGAAATAACCCAATGCAAGAGGTTGTGAGATAGGTGCTTATATTAACTGTTCAGGAGGAAAATCGCGCTGTTTTGCATGGGGCGCCCGCGGTTGCAAAAATAGGGCTTGTTGTAGTGTGGTTGTGGGGATCCGTGCGCCGAAACTGATGGCCGGCGAATGGATCCAAGGCCCAAATACAGGGCATCACTGGTTGCAATGAAGTAGGGGCCTTTAAGGACACATGAGCAGGGCCACTGTAGGAGGAAATGGAAAGCATCGAGGTAATGCGGTAACTCCATGGGCCAGGACATTTTAAGTTGGCAATGTTGGGTGAATGAGGATGTAGCGGTGCAGAACAAATTCAAGTTGAGTAAGGCAGATAGATGGCTGTGGGGGATGCTGAACGGGAGGATGAGTGTCATGTGTCTATGATGGTATGATTCCCTAGGTACACTGTGCACTTGCAAGTTCCTGAAATGTAAGGTGACACAGTGACAGCTCGACGTGGAAGCCTTCGCTGAAATGGCCGCCGGTGTACGCGACTCTCACTCCGGGTGCTTATCCGGGTAATGGATCTCTTGTGTCCTAGTCGTTTGTTGCTACGAAACCCGCGCCCGTTGGCTAGGCCGGGCTATGCGAATCGAGCGTTCCCAGTGTGATGACGTCAGGTTAGCGTGAGTTGCCGGCTTCAATAATGCACCAGTCAATTGAATCCCCGGGAGGGGGGGGGGGGGGGGGGGGGCGGGATGGGGCGGGGATAGTGCACCGACCTTCTGCACTATTTTGCATAGTCCCCGCCCCCCGCTGCACTTTTTTTGTCACTAATCCCCGACCCAGGGGCACATTTTTTAAAGGGGCCCTAAAGGTTTACATACATATCAGCTTATATGAAAGTAATAGACTTCAAGAACAAGATGCTGCCCTATTTTTCTCTCAGTGATCCCATGAGGGGAGATTTTTGCATATTGCTATCATCCTGGCCAGCCCCTGGCAGTCACTGGCTGCGGCCATGTTTTTCAATTGGGTGGCAGAGATCACTTCATGCCCCTAGCTCTGTGCTTATCTCATGCACCACTAAGCTCCTTTGCTACCCAATAACACTGACCAGAGCAGGGGGTGATGACCCGGATTCACAATGGCGGCGGCCTTGACTCAGAGGAGGTGCTATTCACTATTAATTGCAATTTTAGATTTCTCTTTGTGTGGAGCTCTAGGCCTTCCCTGTTTATGACAGATGTTGAGCTATGTTCTTGACCTTTCATATAAACCTATGATTTGTTCTTCCCCAAGTTCCCCTTTAAACCCTATTTTCTATCCATGTGGGCATCAAAAATATGATAAATGAATTTGAAAATAAACTTTTATTGTGTTGATTTGTACAAATGCAGGAACATCCTAGAAAAAAACTGATATTGAGGGCCTTCATGCACCTCATGAAGATTGTCTTTGTTGAAGAGTCCATAGCAGCTTGGTCTGTGGTACCATGAGAAATTACAGCCACTGTACATCCTCATGCAAACTATCAATTCTTATCTGGTAAGACTACCACGATTGGATTTTATAATGGCTATTTCATTTTTAGATATTTCTGGCTTATAATAGCTTGTGCAGCCCTTCTGCAAAGAAGTGTTTATGATTGGCATAAGCATATGTACTGATACATTGAAAAAGGTTCCACTGGATTGGTCAGTTTCGAAGTTCATTTGGACAAAATTTGCGATGTGCGCAAGTTTTGTGTGCAACTTGTTTCTGCCAAAGTACAAACAAAAGCGCCGACCTCTATTGGCAGAATTTGGGAAAGAATGACGTCACGGTGAGACAGAATCCTGTTGTAACTTTGTGACTGCTGTAAAGGTTAATGCAGAATGATTAGGGAACGTGCTAGTGCGTTGCAGGTATTTTTTGACCACCACTGACCACGCAACATGCGCAACCACGCACCAAATCCTCATTGGAAGCAATGCTCACGCGACGTCATGATTAAAGTAGCGGGAAAAGTTGCCACAGGTGTGTTCTCTATGTTCACAAAAAAGATAAATTATCTGCATCTCTGTGGGTCAACTTTAATGCAGTTTAGAATCTTATAACCACCACAACGCATTCTACTTGCCATTTAATTATTTTAAAGCTGTTGTGAAATGACGATGTTGCGATAGCAGGGTGCAACATAGGTTCCAAAACATTACTTGCAGAGCATGGCAAGCTGCCCCTAAAGTTTACTTGCCCACGCTGGCACTTCCACTTGTCCCACAACCCTGTTTAACTAAGGTGAGTTACATTGCGAGGACTCTGCCAAAAGACATTTCTTGCCGAGCGGGGGCAAGTAAGGGTCTTGTTCTGCTTGCCAGATTGACGTTTCATGCCGAAATCACTTGCAACGGGACAAGTGGTTATGTTGCACGCTGGACATGTTGAAATCGTAGCAATTGTTATGCCATTAACTTTTGTCAATCACTACTCATACTGTGTGGTTATTTCACAAATATTTTCGAGATTCGCGAGCATTTAAAGCTTTGCTTTGTAGTCTTATTATAATTAGAGTGTTATCTTCCAAATTTTCCGAGATTCAGTAATCATCAATGTGTTTGTTTTTGTTAAAATTCTCTTTTCCCTCGTTTTTATAAAAAAGATTATTTCATACTAGCCACATCCTGTGCCGGTCGTATCATTATGACAATATCTCATACCATTTGTCTATCCACTGCTAGGCGGCAGATTGGGCTAATCATAAAGTAAATAGGATTTTGGCATAACTATAAGGAGGATTTGGGTGGTATTCACTATCCCCGCCCCGTGCCCCGGCCTATATTGTCGCTCTACTAATTAGTTATGTCCCCATCCTGCAGGGCAGCATTTTGGTGTACTAAGCAGGATAAGCCCGACATCGCCCGGCCATTTAGCCGCCCCCCCACACCCCCCCCCCCCCCCCCCCCCCCCCCTCCCGGGGATTCAATTGACTGGTGCATTATTGCCGTGGCAATAGACATTCCTATGGGACACCGGCTCAGGTCTAAATGATTAGGTGTGATTCAATAGATGCCAATGTTTTACTATACTCCCCCAACATGTGCTTGAAGGTCGGACATATTTGTGCCACTATATTTTGTCTCGCATGCACTACTTTTGTACGCTGGGAGGACTGGCTGCCGTTCGCAGCATATGGTGTGTAGGAATTTGAAGGAAAGAGTGCACGGAAGAACAGGCGCGCCTGACACGGACATGGGGACCTTTCCATTGAAAAAAAACTGCAAGCCCTGCTAATCTAATACTACATGTTAAAAATGTGTGTTATCTGGTATCTGCTTTCTTTCAGGGCAGATATAGTTAGCCACGTGACCTGGCTAGAAATGATGCCGTTTTTCCAACTAGTCTAACCCATTTGCTGAGGGTGCCAGTTTCAGAGTTTGCTAATAAGGGAACGGCTTGCAGCCGTATTTAAGCGTCCAGAGAGAACTACAAATGCAAATGTATTGAAACCTCTATATATACTATTAGGGCATCCTTGTCCCAGTAAATTTTAACTGATTGCTTTTCTATTGTGAGTTTGCAGTCAATTCACAATGATAATGAAAGAGTGTTACTACTTTTAAACATGCTTTTGCATTACTTGCTGAAGTGGAGTTGAGCAATTTTCACTCAACGCATTCATGTAAACAGTTTGAAAAATATGTTTAAAAAAAACTTACATGACAATTAAACAAATCAAATTGAAAACTGAAAGAAAGTTATTGTTTTAGTTCTGGTCAATAGTTGTCCTTCAACTATTTTCTAACGGATGTTTTAACTAGGAAGATATTACAAACATATCCAGGAATTTTATGGACACTACAGTTACGAATTATAATTGGTCTGGGCATTGTCTTTGTAAACCGAGAAATCGTTGTAGGGGT
Organism: Maea johnstoni; assembly: GCA_963942565.1. Taxonomy (NCBI): domain Eukaryota; kingdom Metazoa; phylum Annelida; class Polychaeta; order Spionida; family Magelonidae; genus Maea; species Maea johnstoni. The sequence goes on along the minus strand of OZ012688.1, from coordinate 36,539,007 downwards.
GTAATTGGTTTCATGCCATTTTATGTTCTACCTTCGCAGCCTTTGAAGAAGTAGAATCCTCCACGAGCAGCCATATATTCCGTCTTAGTTTTGAGAGATCTTTAACATCTTCAGGGCGGGTAGCGAACGGCGCAAGAAAGCTATCGAATTCCTCGGCTACGTCATCCTGACCATTGGTCGTCATCTCCCTGCACGTGGGGCAGGTGCCCGCGGTTGCTATGGCGTCCATGCCCCAGAATGATAGTTCCTCGCTGGCCGCCATGACACATAATTGGCGGGAAAGGTGGAACTTCCCTGTCCGGCAGAATCGAATGACGCTTTCGAAAATGCATGGATCCTGATCGAAAAAATAGGATTTCGAAAGTTCATCATAATTCCCATCCCGGATCAGTTTGTTAGCGAAACCATTTGGGAGATTTTTAAAGGTCTTCCATCGTGTTGTAAAGATCCTCCCTCCAACGTTGAGGCTGATAAGATCCGCGTCAGCATACATTTTTCCTTTGACGCTCGTACGATGCTGCTAGTGCGGTGGGTTAGTGACGGACAAAAAACTCTCATTTACTCCATCTATTTAAATACCTACAATTAGCAGTAAACGTTATACTAGGTGCTGTGCAAATCTACTTGTACGCTTTACTGGGTTATTGGGCCATCCCCGTATACTCGGGTTCAATATATATGCGAGTTCATTTTCAGAAAAGTGAAGTTTAAACAGATACATTCAATTTGACTGTCAACTACTTCATAACAGTGCGTCAGCTCTTATTGTCAATTAGGTATTTCATCAAAAAGACCGCTTACACCATCGACTTGCATGTGAACTGGTAATAAAAGAGTTAATGAAACTGTATTTACTCATATCTGTTAACTCTACTGCATTTATAAATCGATAAAGGTGCATTACTGCGCATATATATTACATACACAGTCCATTAGCACGAGTTTAATTGCACATGTGCGGTCACTTGGGTGCAATACATTTTTCACCACATCTGATGCTAATGGACCTCTTAGTGTCGGTGGTGGGTGGTACAAATTGTCCTAATTGAGTGTTGCGAATACGACACCGGATACGACAATGGTAAATGGTTACAAACAAAATCAGCTAAAAGTAGTGATAATTTAGAAACTCTAGTCTATGCCTACGAAGAAGCACAATGGCTGAGTTATCTAGAGCAGTTCGCACTGACTGCCCGCTGTGCATCACCGTTGCGCAAGGTACACTGTTCAAAGTATAGACCATGACTTGCGAGAATGTTGCATGCGGCGTGAGGAAAGTCGATGGTTTTCGTTAAAGCACAGGTATGTGTATCCGTATAATGATCCGAAAATTGGTAAAAATTGTTGCTATAAAAATCAAATGATTATGGGGACGTAGGCCACCCTCTTATGAAGCCTGTTACGAACTTTCAGGTTTATCCGAGCACTGCAAAGCAAGAAAAAAGACTTGAAAGTATATTGCCATGACTCGTCTAATATATATATTACGGATACAAATACCTGTGGTTAAAGGAGGGCGGCGACATTTCTGTAATTTCTGTTTCTTTGGTGACAATCTTTCCACGTTTGGCTTTAAATGGTAACCCCTAGTAGGGTAATTTACTAGTCTTGTATTCGGGAAGCGTTATTGTGTCATTGGCATAGAGAGGCCACGCCGAGGAGGCCACGTGGCCTGATATAAACTTAAGTAGAGCCAACACCTGTATCCTAGGTACACTTAAGTATATTTACCATGGTCATTACCAGATCATAAGGGGTTTTAGAGGTTTTGCAACGAAAGTGATGGGCAGACCCAAAAAGCCGAATGGTACATGTGGCATTGCGTGGGCATTGCTCACGGGCCTCTCTCTACACTACCAAGGTATGTGTAACAACAAACAATGACTTGCGGTTAGTCGGTTGTTTTCCCCCTGGAACTTAGGTTTCTTCCAAATGCGTGATGTATGAAGCAAGATTTGGAGCATGACCTATAATAGTAGTGGCGCGAGGCAGCGAGCTGTCGGTGTGCAATGCCTTTGACCACTCGGCTATCGGGGCAGCCCCGCTCCCATCGGTAAGCAGTAGCTATTACTCGGCAAGGCTTTAGTTTACCGACCACAAGGCAGAATTGAATGGTTTTCGCCTCTGGCTTTTCATGAACGCCAGAAAAATAGCGGGTGGAACAAAAACCCTAAAACCCCACCCATTGGTGTAGAAGGATGATTGTTGAAGGGTCAAAGTAGGCTTGAGGTTGGGTAATGTGTAGTGAACCGAAAGCTTTGGAAATGGGGAAATAAAATATCACTATAGCAACTTCAGGAAAATGGGAGGGAAACACGTCGTATATGAATACTACTGGTAAGACATATTTCATATGTGTGCATACTTTAATCATCAGTTCCAATCTTTCATTTTCAACATTTTGGTATATTGAAAAAACTTTTACCAAGAGGAATGAAAACCTGTATTAATCGTTCAGTTGCAAAATAATCTTTAACAACACCTAACTCCAGGTAATTTTGCCTCAGTCGACCGGACGTCTACCTGTGCCTGGCTTTGCAAACATGCATGGATAGCATGTGAAAAACCAAGCTAAGCACATCAATGACCCACGTAGCTTGCGAATTAAAGCTACGTTCAGTTGTGAGGTCAGGGACCTGTGGTCGCATCCATGGCCAGAAAACTAGGTGGCAATCGGGCGTGAATTATGCCCGGGCCCGCCCACGCATTTAGTGCAGGAATTAAATACAGGCACTGTACGCCACCCATGTGTGAAGTGCCCAGGCCGCCCACTTTTATAAAAAATCATCATTTAGTCTTGAATATAAGTGCTCCTTCCCACAACATTTCTTAAGTTTCTTCTGATGTTGTTCTCTGGAATTATGAAACGCTTGACACTGCGTAACTATGGAGAGAAAATGAGACCTGGTTAAGAAGAAATATCGACTCACATATAAAAAATTCGAATAAAGAAAAAAAAGGCTACCAGGAAAAAAACCCTGATTCACACATAATAAATCTAGTAATTTTCAACACAAACATCGTCATTTATAAAAGGAGGCCTGAAAAAGGAGAATTAAGAAAAGAAGAGGTTCTTAGACTAACATATTATGAAATGATGAATGATCAATATGAATGTGAATTATCACATAAAAGAGAACTTTTTGAAAATAGATGGGTAAAAGTACAATTTTGCTTAATTTCACAATTTGAGTGAACTGAACTTTATATGGAATGTTACAGAAAAGAATAATATCCGTATAAATGTTATGTGTCTTATGTGTAGTATTATCTATTTTTGCTGTCTTAGGGTGTGTTATGTAAAGATATACAGAAGTTTATATATATGGATGTTTATGACTGATGATTGATACACGTTCATGTCTTGTTAATGTCTTATATGTTGAGATGTGCAAAAAACGACATTAAAAATCGATTTACACATGTGTGTAATTTTAAAATTAAAAAAAAAGTTTCTTCTGATGTTGTTCTCTGGAATTATGAAACGTTTGACATTAACGGAGAAAAATAAACTATTTTGCAAACTATTGCTAGAATCGCTTGTGTAAAATGCGTCGAAAGCTAAACATTCAAGCTAATGGATATTGGCCAGATAAATGACAAATCATGCAAATACGTGTAGTTTTATTGGGCAGCTAAGTTTGAGAAAGTTCTTTGGCATATAAGGGTCAAGTAGAGAACATAATATATATGTGACCATGGAGACAGTGCTGCCATCTTTTGCTAAACTAAGGAACCATTTAACTCGCCCAGCTCTGTTATTCCTGGAACGGCAAAATTCTGTGGCTGTTTAGAGAAATAAGCATGATATAGTGACGAAGATCGTAAGAAACAAACACAATAAGAAATATAAACAAATATCCACAAATCCAAAAGCACACAGGTACATACATCTATTTGGAAGTGAAACAGACAGTGAAGAATACTAAAACAAATTCATATCAGTTCATTGAAGCATAATCATAATTTTATTGGTTATAATCAAATGAGTACGTCTACCGGCAAAATAGTATGGACGTTAAGTTTGACCTTATATTACATGTCAAAACCTGATTAGACCGGTCTCAAACCGTGTTTCTGGTTATTTTAAGCCCTGTTTTCCAAAGTGCTCATCAGCTCACGCAAACTGTCTTAGAAATTGACATTTAATTACTAACACCAAATACTAAGTAATTTATTTGATACCAATTCATAGGTGATTAGTACCTGGTATACCACCTATTAGGAAAAATCTTGAATTTCATCTTGAAAATGTTTCTGTGCCCCATAAAATATGTACATTCATTTTGCAAATTGTACTGCCAAAATAGAGGCGTGTGAAAATAAAGGGGTTCACAGTCATACCTTAAGCACCATTTAGTTTTTTTTAATCATCTAGATAATCCAAGCCTTAACCCATTCATGCTAGCAGAGCCCCAAATAAGGAACTATTTTTATGTTGTCTCACTAATAAAAGCATTTTTAGGAAAACATTTGAATGAAAATGTGAGTAAGAAACCAACCAACAACTCTTCTTCATTTTTTTTAAATTTGCGTTCTAGTCTCTATTTGTTTTCTAAAGTGTGCAGCTTGCAGATGATAGTTTCCTGGGTAACTCTTAAGCATGAATGGGTGGAATTCAATAAAGGCAGAACAAAGAATATCAATCAATTCACATTGAAAGTGATTCCACACAAAATCATTATACTGCAAATCCATAAATGCCGATACAGTGATATTTTCGCTGTAACCCATTTTGAAAACTGATAGCACAATCCAATAAATGGAATAATGAACAACTTACACTGAAAACGATTCAAAACAAAAACATGCGGCAATTCTTTTGAAATGAAATCATGGAACAGCAATGATCATCTATCATGACATCATTGGGCCAGTTTACAGGACTATTGCAAGTCACAGCCATTTACTAAATTTCATCACTCATTTGTATTGGCAAAGAAATGTTAACTCTTCCAATGCTAAGGCTACTTTCGTCCAAAACACATAGATGCAATGATTTTTGTAAAACATCTAAACCCTGTCATGTTGGGATTCATTACATGACATTTCAGTCATTTTTTAGCATTCTTGCATCATTGTGTATGGGCCAAATTAGCCACCAGCAGCAAAAGGGTTAAGGGTCATTTTTCAGTACACAATTACCATGGGCTAATAGAACGAAAATTAAATAACTGTGAAGAATTCTCAATTTATATTTTATGGAAGATAAGGGATGTTTTGCTCTCAGTTATTGATTTTTGGACATGTCCTGGGACGTTGTTTCGAAGCATTGCAGTAGTAGTTACAGAAGTACAACTTTTCCAAAAAAGAGGAAGAGGGATATGATTGTAATTCTTCATATTAAGGATAACAGTGGATAACGTTCACATATAGACGTAGAACAAGCTATAAGAAATCATTACAAAAATGAAATGCAAAAATTCAAGATATTATCAAATTCCCTTTTTTGTTGGGAGAACATGGCCACCACAAAGTATTCTCATGAGACATTACATGGACATGAGTTAAGGAAAATAGCATTATTGCTCAAATAGTTCATATTTTCATAGGATATGTGTTTGTTACATCCAGAATATCTAAGGATACAGTCCTGCATAACCTGATCTAGGAACTACGCACATGTACAGAGAAAGCAGTGATCTTCAGGACAGTTCATATTAAAAATACAGTTCTATTATGGCACCCTTAATTATGAGCACCTCTTTGGGACATGGGATTACCTGGTCTGTGTGACCAACCTCTATTCTGAAGCAACTGACCAGTGCAAATAAAATATTACTTAACTTGAGGTGGCTTTTCAGACCGCACACAATATGGATGACTGACTGGATGATTATACTAACAGATATACATAACATCATGCACAATATATATATATATATATATATATATATATATATATATATATATATATATATATATATATATATATATATATATATATATATATATATATATATATATATATATATATATATATTTATATATAGCTGTATAATGTTTATTGTTCTTGATGGGTAACGGGTATTTCTACATACTTTTTTACCTATACCTGAATAATTGAAATCCTAACATATTAAATTCTCTTTTAAAGCAATAAAACAATATAACTTCGATTCAAATAAAGATTGGCTGGATGGATAAAATAATAAATACATATCCTTAAACTTCTCAAATATAAATTTCATATCACCTTCCAACCAAATCATTATATTTTCCATGAACTTCTTGTTCATTCTCTACAAAATGTGATTGTTTTATTTCCTAGTCATTTTGGAAATTTACATATATGGAATTTTATCCAATATCTGTCATGTGGACATCTGTGTAATGAGGCAACCTCCATTACACTGCCTATACCATACAACTGTCACTATCAGAAGTACATCTTGTCAAGAAACATTTCATTTTGTGGGATCACACTTAATTAGTGAAACCCTTTTGTAGAGTACTTAATAAAGAGACTACAATATAGATAAGATGACTTTTGGAGACAGTATTACTGAATGCTTTTACCTGGTAATTATCTATATTCATACTGCAAATATATAATAAATTATTTAAAATCAGCTTGTTATTGATATACATTAATGGTATTTATTTGTCCTGCTTGCTAATATGGTAAAGATCTTACCTTTCAAAACATTAAATGATTTACCTAAAGCATATTATTTCACCAGTGTTAAGAGCGATATTAAATATTGCCAAATTACAAATATATACAGTTACAAGAACAGTTTCAAATAAACATTTGAAATTTAATATTCTCTCCAAAAAAAGGCAGGGAAAAAAGGGAAATCCCAGATCAGACTAAACTGTTGTTGTTCCAATTTAAATATATCTTTTTCTTGTACCATTAATTTCTTGAGGGCTACAAATGAGGAGCATCCAACTAAGTCAAATACCCTCATGTTCCAAACTATCGGGTTTAAATAGAGTAAAACTCCACGTTGGTTTTGGCTTTAAAAAAAATACCACCTAAAGAAAGGAACCCCATACCCTCAAAATAGCCCCTAATATAAAATTTGGCATCTGCCTCGGCAAGTTTTTTATCCTTCAGCTTTTTTACCCTGAAGCACAAAGATGGAAACAGAAATTTGATTCTACAGTAAGGCCTAAAAAAATTAACTGTTTGTTTCCTGTAACGGTCCGGAAAAAAATAGGGTAGGTAGGTCGGTAAAAAAAATGATTTTGCATTATTTTTTGGTCAAAAATGTGTGTTTTATGCATGTTTTACGTTGATTGAGAGTTGGATAGGCGATAAAAACTTTGGGGTAGGGATTTTTTTGAATAAAAACTTGTTAGGGTAGGGTTACAGGAAACAAACAACTTTTTTTTAGGCCTAAAAGGAACATCCCTTTCTGACCAACAGTCTCTGCAGCAAATACTGATTCTTAACATGGCAAAAAATAAGCAAATATCACAAGTTACTTATCACAAACATCTTACAATACAGTAATAGCGATGGACAGTAGTTAAATGTTTCAAAGTTTGGACTTTTTTGTCAAACTTTCTTGTTCTTCAGCCACGAGGAGGTTTGGGAATTCGACCGGCATCATTCTTGGTGGCTCCTGCTCAGGGTCGCAGCGATATTTACTGAAATCAGTCACACCGATTGACCTCAGATAATCCTCATCAATCAAAGCCTGGCCATTCAAACTGAAATAACAATGAAAATATTTTTATTGTTATCTATATAGTTTATTTTCTATTTCTTAGAACATGTTTGAGATTAGCCTAGCCCTAGGTCATGCATCTTCTTACCCTGAACATTTTTACTACCTTAGCACAGAATAGATTCTGTCTTGATTTAGTTCCATAGTTGCTCACCAGGTGGCCACATAGAGATCTGTCTACTAATAATAATAATAATAATAATTGGAATTTATATAGCGCCTTTTCCATTCATAAAATGTTCAAAAGCGCTGCACATTGTCATAGTTTGAGTAATAGTCCACAACGCCTCAATGGGCGAGCCTGAAAAGGTGTGTTTTGAGACACTTCTTGAAGGCCTGACACGATGTAGAATCCTTCAGGTGTTGTGGAAGCGCATTCCATAATCTCGGTGCACTAATGGAGAAAGCGCGATCTCCAAATTTGAGTCTAGTCCGAGGCTCGTCCAGAAGGCCCTTTGCTTCTGATCGTAGATGGCGTCTGGGTCTACTCAGATGTTGTAAGTGAAAATATTGAGACTGCTGATTTAAGTTGTCTGTATACCTAGTTAGGACAGTAAACTGATACACTCCATGTATAACATTGACACATATACCTTTACGGGTGTACTGTATATGCATATTTTTTAGTTATTCTGACAACATCTAATGATGTTGAATGCGGTTAGAGAGTAATAAATAATTGTAATAATTGTATTCATATTCATGGTTCTACCTAGTCAGGTTGACCACCCTTGGCGCCATCTATAATCAGCCACAACACCTTGACACAAAGTAAAAGATTGAGACCAGAACAGAGAAAAGCATTATTAATTTAAACCATTGACTAGGAGCTAGTCTGATTTGAACCTGGATGCAGAAGTTATGGTTAGCCAAAGCAGAAACAAGAAACCAAAGTCAAGAAAGATGAAAGAAGTTTTAAACTAAAAATTCTTTATTAGATAACTGCAAAATTGGCTTAAAAAGGTGAGAAGGAAAAAAAATTAACCGAAAGAATAAAATACCATCAAAGCTTAGATACCTGAAAATGAAGTCTACACCTATTAAGGGGTTAATTTTTTTTAATTCATTTAATTTCAAGGTAAATCAAATTACAGGGATATGTGAATATGGTGTCCTGAATATTGGATATTGTGATATCGTTACTCTTGACCATAGTATATTTTGGAAAATATTTGAATTTGAGACGTGATCAAAAAACAAATAATAACTTTCCTTCATATAATTTCTAAATTCAAATGTTATTCTAACTGGGGAGGTTAGTGCCAAAACAGCTCTGGAGGTCTGGTCAGTAAATGGAATTGTTTAACCCTTATGCTGCTGGTGTGGCTACTTTTGCCAATACAAACTGATGCAAAAAAAAAAAAAAAAATGATTGAAACCCTAGCATATGGGCACTCATAACAGAGTACTCAGTAATAGCTTTCCAATGAATACCAACATGACAGGGTTTAGATATTTTCATAAATATTTGCGTCCTAGTGCTTTGGAAGAAAGTAGCCTCAGCATTGGAAGAGTTAAAGGGTTAACTACTGGTCTCCTGGAACACTATTTTACTTACGCATCTGATTTGTCTTCAGCTATGTGCAGGCATGCATCTGCAAATATGTCGGATGTTCGCATCAAGTTCTTAGGTATGTTTTTAACATTGGTAACATGACTCTGTATGACAGTTGCAGGCCACAGGGATACTATGGAAACACCTGAAAATCAAAGTTAAAGGATTTGTAAACATGATCAAAACAGTATGTACCTTTTAAGGGTCACAGTACAAAAAGTATTCTATAAGTACATATGTTGAGACAGATGAAATCAGTTTTTGTTGTTATTGTTGTTGTTATTGCTGTTGTTGTTGTTTTCAGCTTTGAAAAAGTTCTTAAAATTTGGGCAAAATATTCTGATAATAGAAAAATGAATAATATCGCACAACCAGCACAACCCGTGAATCAGTCGCGGTCGCCAATAGGTCGCGGAGAGAATTGCGAAGCGTATCGCAAATCTCTCCATGACCTGCAACCTTTAATTTTTGGTTGCACAACCTCTATAAAACCTCAAAAACCTGGAAAACCAACTTGCGACGCTCGCACGTCGGTCTCGCGATTGACACCGATTTTTGGTCTTTTTCAGGTCGTCAAGAGGTTTTGTATAGAATGTGACCGGGGCTTTACTGAGTCAAAAATACTAGATTCTACTAGTATGATGAATTATACACCACTCAGTTAATGACTTCATCAATATGGTGTATCAGTTGCTTATCATATCCATCAATAAAGTTAAGCTGCTTCTCAGTGGAAACAGTTTCCATTAACCCATTCATTCCAAAGTCCCCTGAATTTTTTTAATTTAAATTCTTTGGAATTTAACATAAACTGCCAGGATTTTGTTTTGTTTTGGTCCGGATTCTGAAGAACATTCTCTTTAAAACATTTTTTCTTAAAATGCTTTCATTGCAATATGAGTAGTATGGCTGTTCTAGGAACAACAGACATCAATGGGTTGATCCAATTATTCAAGCTCTCATCTGAGACTAGCATGGCTGTTCCTACCCTGCATGTATTATGCCAGTCAATATCTCCATAAAACAGCCAGTTAAAAAATCATATTGCTGGTTTAAAACAAAGATATGTACAAAAGAAAATGCATCCCTGAAGTAGAAAAAACAATACAAACTGACCTGATTTTCTGAGCTCATACCCTAACCCATTGGTGAGGATAGTCATCCCTATTTTACTGATAGCATATGGCGTTTTACCCTTGAAAAACCTGCAAGAAAACATGAAAGAAGATTAACTGAAAAACAAGGGCGAATGCATTTTTGGACACAGCAGGTTTCCTTGCTATTTTCTTAAAATGAAAGACAATACCCAAATGGCCTTTATGGCTACTAAAGACATGAATGGTCTGAAGCAGTGAGGTAAGTTGCCAGTGACTTAAGAGTTAGACAGTACTTTTTTGTGGGTACATTCCATCTCCTGCACCATTTACAACTAGGTAGTCCCCACATAATATGGCCAAATAAGTGAAAAACGAATTTCTAAATTCAACATTTTGTGATTCCAGTGATATAAGTCTGATCATGTATTTAGGGCCTGCCCTGTTGGCTGTATGGTCTAAGACTGCTAGCTGTCTCTCACCACTGCCCGGGTTCAAATCCCGGCCAGGGCAAGTAGAAAAGTTGACAGTGACTTGGGGTCAGGCGGTGGTTTTCGCGGGGTACTCCCGTTTCCTCAACCATTTTTAACTGGGTAGTCACCACTTAACCGCAATGGCCAAATAAGAGATAAAAGAAATTCTAAATTCAACATTTTGTGATCCTAGTTATGAGAGTCCTATGCTGTATTTACCTTGAATAAATAGGTGGTGAGATCATGAGCATCTTTCCGCGTCGCTCCTGCAGGAAGTACGGCAGGAGGGTCCGTATCATACAGTACGCGCCTCGCACGTTCACGTCCATCATCAGGTCAAACTTACTGATGGGCGTGTTCAGCACTTTCTCCCACATGATGGCGCCAGCGTTGTACACGGCGAAATCCAGACGCCCAAACTGATCCAGGCAAGATTTTACCGCATGTTCCACCTCCGAGTGCCGACGGACATTGCAGGGAATAGCGATCGCATCGCCGCCATTATTTTTGATCTCTTCCGCTACGCTGTAGATGGTTCCCGGTGTCTTTTGTGTTTCGCTGGTAGTTTTTGCTGCCACGCCCACTTTGTAGCCATTTTGGGATAGAGTGACGGCGATCTGTCTGCCGATGCCCCTTGATGCACCGATCACTAGCGCAGCTTTTGTAGCTGTCGGGGCGGCCATTATAAAGTGAGGCTTGACTTTCTAGCTTACGCCATTTATCTGCTTATTGCCTGAAACAAACAAAATAATTTATAAATCAACTTATGATAAATACACAACAACCCTGTATGGGTCAGGCTTAGCTTAAACATTCTGGGAATTTGCAGGACTTCTGGTTCTCAAATCTTCATAGCCCCATCTAAAATTGTATTGCCCTAGCTTTGCTAAGTCCTGCAGTCCCTCTGAAGTCCTTAGTCAAAAACAATTTCGAAATTGCAAGCTAATTTCACTGTAATATTTCATTTAGGAAACTGTACCAACTTAAGGGCAAATGATGTGTCAAACAGTGTTCTTCAACTGATCATGTCTTTGATATTCCTCTGAGCATGATCTTAAAATGTCACTTTTCTTATAACCAGCCGGGCTACAAAGGCAAATATTATTGTAGCCCTATTCAATTTTCTGTAGCCTGGGGCTAAGGGGCTAGTGGTTAGCTGGAACCCTGACCCTGTTACTAAAACTAACCCCAAAGTTAAGTCAAAGTCTATCATATATAGTTACTAGTTCCGCATCATGTAATCCTATTCTTAGTGAGCATGGTAATTCACAAATTAGTTAGAATCATTCAATTATTTAATTTAGAAATAATCAAAAATTACTAATTCATTGATTATTTCTCTAGTTCCAGAATATTCATTCAGCTGTCTAAAACTGTGTTTAAAGGTGATGTATGTTCTCTGTAGCTGGGAGGCTGTAAGTTCTTATGATGTTTGTCACATTAGAGAACGAGCATTTCTGTATTGAATTGTGCCACCTATTGGTGGTCTACATTACTACACTGTCTTTAACCTATTCATCACTGTAACCAACAAAGAAACAAATTATTTCTCCTGAAAGCACCCTAAGAGAAATATTTGAAGGAAGCATGTACAATTAATTAACAATACTTCTTGATATATTTTGCAACATAAGGCTTTATTTTCAATCTATCTTCAAAGTTACCAGCATCCATATCATGCTTTTCAATAATAACTATAAGAAAAGAAAGGCTAAGGGAATTTCAATAGTATATACAATGATTAAACATTACCCATAAAAGAACTCCCATTTATGTCTGCAACAGAAAAAAGGTCTGGACTGTTTTGGTAAAATTTTATTGACCAAAGAGTTTTTTGAAAAATATTTGAAATAATCATCAGTTATTTCCAGATGTGTTCTCAGTGCATAGAACAGAACTGTGTCCAACAAATCTCTGGGCATGAATGGGTTAACTGCTGAAGTATTAACCCATTCAGGCTCAAAATATACCTTAAAATTTTGTTTTGAAAAAAATGTTTTTATTGAAGGGTTGTCAGTAGGGTACTGAAAGATATCAGAGATATTGTCAAGTCTACGTCAGGCTTATGCAGGGAGGTTTGGCTTCAGGTGTGGGGTTTTATAACTCTTTTTCACTAGTCAGCAAATTAAACACAAAAACGCAACTTTCTCATAGAGCCTTTTTATTGCATATGGCTGTTGCTGAGAAGCCTCAACTTACTCCTACATATATTCAAGCAATACTTGGAAAACAATGATCAAAGATTTTACATGCCAATTCAGGATCTTAGCCAGGATCTTTAAAAATGTCTGTCCAAAACGGCATTCACAAAATGTCTACCCGTCCATATTTAAACTACTCAGCTTCTCAAAATCCTTACATCAACTACAATTAATAGCCTATTGTGTCAAAAAGGGCAATTTGCACTTAAGCCATGTCTTAAAATATGGTTTGTCAGGAAAATATGGCCATAAAAATTAGTCAAAAAATTCTTCATGAGAATTTTGTTTTTCAAGAGTTTTTCAAGAAACTGCCTGTCCACAAGACAGGCTGCACAGGTCCTGGCTAAGTCCCTGCATGCCATACATACTCACATTTCATGTAATTGCCACTAAGGACATCCAGTCTCAAAATCTTGGTTATGTACAGTGCATGCTATTTACAACAGAACACCATGAATAACAAGATAACTTAACACCCTAATCCAATAATCTGACAGCGGTGAAAATAGACAGTAGCCCACCGGTCCGTTTCTACCAAAAATTTGAATGGGCTAGTAAAAGTCTATGTTTACTTGCCCAGAAAGTCTACTAAATATTCTGACCACATTAATTTAGTAGGCATCTCATCCAATTTCACATTTCTTCTACAACCATAAGATTTTAAGCTAGGAGCCCGAACAACAGATTGTCAACAAAATTGCACTGGATATATTGGGATTTCTGGCTCCTAACACCCAATTTCTAGGGGCCCGAAGTTAATCTAGGGTGATTTGGCTCCTAAATCCCACTATAGTTGAACCATGATTAGATTATAACTGTCACAATTCATAAATTTAGCACAATTAACCATGAATGTTCAGATATGAAATGGCTATTGGCTACCACTTTGGTTATTGATTATCGAAGTGATATGGACCGCTAATTTTTCTGATGGACCATTAAACTATTCATTTTGATGGACCGTTTGACCACCAAGGCTTAGCAAACTGTTTTCAGCACTGATCTGCTAATCCCGAAATCCCCTGATCAAGTAATCCTCTACTCTCAGAATACCCTTATCCAGTAATCCCCATATCTCCTTCACATCTGGGGAACAGGGTGATACCCAGGATTTGGAAACAGGGGGTCAAAATTGAGGATTTTTTAAAATTTAGGGGGTCGAAAGTTAGTTACCCATTACCTATTGTCTTCTATAAGTTAAACTGTTGAAATACTTACTTGGACTCAACTGGATGTCTTTTAAACCTTTCCATAAAAGTTACTTTGGTCATGAAGATTTCTCCAAAACAGGCCTATTTGAAGGCTACACAAAAACATGTGGTAGATATCCCATAATAATCAATTACTAAACAGTACTATGTAACACTTTTTGAGATTGGCTGAAGTTTAATAAATTTAGGTAAATTAGGATTCATTCATGAAGAGGGCAATAGTTATCTCTACAGCAAAAGGCTGTACCAGAGATGACACATGTATACATTATTAGTCTTTCTGCCAATAACAAATATATGGCAAATACTGGTGTTTATTTCTGCATTAAATAAGCCATATCTCTCAAGTATCAACACTTTCTCTTTACTATACAAACTGTCCCTCTTAATAATAGAACGTTATTGTATACTGTTCTGTGTAACAGATATCTACTTACAGTAACAGATTACTCTTTACTTCTACAAATACCTTATCTCCGTACCATATCAATCTTGGAGAAACAAATAGGTATTTTCAATAGCACCAGCATCACATAATTAGGCCTAAAAGAGATGTTTGGTTCCCATTACCCTACCCTACCTAGTATTTGTCCCCTACCATAAAGTATTTTCGCCAATCCTACTGAAAAATGAACTGTTCCTACCCAAAAATAGCCTCGCCGTCCTATATCAATTCTCCAACCTTCAAATTATCTGATGAACAGAAGTACAATTAATGCATATAAAGACAATTTGAACCAGGCAAACTTTTATCGAAGCCATCCAACTCCAGGAAATTGTGTGAGTTAAAGAATGAAAATGATAAAAAAAAAACTACCCTACCTAAATTTTTATGGGACGTAATAGGAACCAAACACTTTTTTTCTTATCTGATAAAATTCTTATTCTTTACAGCACCAGTATCACCAGGGACGTATATTACTTGTATCCATTCTCCCTGGTATCACATAATTATCCCATAATGCATACATAAAATGGAAGTACAAATATTGATTACACAGCTATTGTTCACACTTCACAGCAATAGCAATACAGTATCATAAGTTATCCTGTCTAGTTGCACATACTTATATTTCATAGATATTCATGATTTATTAAATGCTTACAATAGTGCTCTAAACCTTTCAAATTTTCCTGCTCAATTAGAATTTTCCTGTGCCAATTTAACATTTCAATAATTGACTAATATTATTGTTTCTGTGGAACCAAATAAGATAACTGAACACAGGATATCTGGATTTGTATATCCTAAAATGGAATAAGAAAAACTCTGACATAGTCAGGTTAGGAAGATGTAGGCCATAATCAGCCTTGCTGGTGTAACACAGTCCTTTTTCCCCTAGGAAATTTGCCCGATAGGGTATTTTTCCAAAGAAAGATTCTTCCTTGAATTATCATAGGTAATCAATTATCATTACCATTATTAATAAAACTTTTAGTGTGGGGGATGGGGAACTTACTTTTACATCCATTTGATATAAACAGATATTAAAGATTCTGTATGCTATGTTTAGGTGGCTTTGGCATGTTATTTTAACAGGAAAAGATATTTCATCATGATCAGGTGGGTGAATAAACATTTATAATCAAGCATGATAGTTCAGCATCGTGATCTTTCCAGTAATCATCTGAGTAATCATCTTAGCACTAGATAATACATTTACTACAAAAAGTACAAATAAAAATCAAAACATGAACAATATTTGGCAACATCTCTTCACACTAGAAGCCATCTCAATTCAAAAACATACAACTATCCTGTTTTCACAAAACAATAGTGGTCCATTTCAATCTTTTCATAATTAGGAAATAAATACATAATCAAGTGATTACCATTTTCACCAATCACTTTCTAAACAATTTAAAGAGTAATATAAAAGCAGCAAAAATCTGCCAACAGCTTGTAACTTTTGTGAAGTGAAATGTGCAATCAAGGCCCATGTAGTAACAGATTATTCTTCAGCCCTATATCTTACCAAGTGCTACCAATTGAGATTTACAAAACACAATTGAAAATCAGTGATTATCAAATTTCATAAAAAAACACCATTACACCATGTATTCAATGGTAATGAAAAAAATCAAATTATACAATTTTTTACTGATTATGCTTTCTTAAGCATCCTAAATAAATAGCACCATTTTTTCAACCCTTTTAGTCCAAAAGTAAACAAAAGAGAAAATGAATAATATAAAATACATATTATGTAATGAATATATGCATTCTGAAAAAAGAATGTATCAAACTACATAATAATTCAATGATGAAAATCGATAAGCTTATAAATTAAGAAGACTGGATAATTTGAACAGGGCTGGCTGTAAAAGGCCAGATTATTTCTCAAGGAGAAGCACCTTTCGGAAATATTCAATGAAAAAATAGTGATAAGAAACAAGCCTTCAACTCTCCTCCAAATAGTTTGTGAATTCTTGTTTTCCTCCTAGGTTTATTTTCAATATCACAACTTCAAGTGACAATTTTTCAAGAAGCACAATAACCATGAATGAGTTAGGAAAAGGAAATCACACAGCCATCCTCAGGAGTGTAAAATTGGACAATATGATTTGATTGGCATCATTTTCAGAGTTGAGTAGACTTGGCAGGGACGTGGTGAGAGACAGCAAGTAGTCGGTATATGGGTATGCATCCTGCTACAATATTGCCCAATGCATCACATATGATTAAATATTAGCAGTTGAATGCATTAAGGAACTTTGAATATCCACATATGGCACAATGAATATTTTGACGCGACACAATTAACATACATTCCAAATAATATGTTCAGCAAGGGTGTCCACTTCAAGTCATGAACCTGCGTGAGTTCTTGATGAAGTTTTCTCCAGTATTTCGCATAATAATGTAATCCCTTATCTTTGCTGGTAGTGCTATATAGTCAAGCTGCTGAACACAAACATTCACATCCTGCATTCGATTCCGAATCGACGCGCGACACAAAGACATCAGCGTTTGAGGATTATGAGCCTTTTCCAGCAGCCAATCCGCAAACTCCTTGCCCAATTCATCGCTCAGTTCGAAGAAACGTGACGGATACGGACTGAAAGTGTCACAGAATCCCTCGTAAAAGTAAGCCTCATTTCTGAAGTGAGCATCGCTGTTGACAACCAGCCTGATTAACTCATCGTTGCTGCTATTTATAGCCATGAATAATGGTGTAACAGTGATTTGCGTGCGCAGGCGAAGATCGTTCATTCGGCAGAAGATGTTGATGGCTGCTCCGTAAGAAAGTAGCAGGCTCACGATGTCACTATACTCAAGCGAGACGGCGATACTGAGAGGGGAGTGCTTAGAAAGTGACACCTGGTTGACGATTGAACCATGCTGTAAGAGTACCTCGATGACATCTATGTTGCTGTAGATGACAGCACGGTGGATTGGGTAATCATCCTTATTGTCTTTCACGTTCACCGCATGCCCTTTCTCGATCAAGAGTTCGGCCAGCTCCTCACCATCTCGACTCAAACTGACGAAATGCAATAACGACGCACCTTCGTCATCAACATCATAGAATTTCAAACCTTTCTCGATTCCTTCCAAGATCATATACTTTGCTATCGGCACAAAGCTCATGGTCATGGCAACAACGAGCGATGTAGTTCGATTCCAATAACCACGCTGGTTTAAGTCCGCCCCGTAGTCCATCAACTGTTTGACAAGGTCAAGGTCGTTTGCCACCACAGCCACATGGAGAGGAGTAAACTGGTACATGCTTTTGCTACGAATCTTGTGCCCCACCAAGCGCTTGCCGATGTTCACATCTGCGCCGGCTTTCAGGAGAATCGTCACTACATCCTTCTTGCCATTGCTACACGCCATGTAGAGGGCGCTCTCATCATCTGCGTTTTTCTTATTTATGTTGATACCCGCATCGACGAGATCTCTCACGAGTCCAACATGGCTGCCGAGCATGTCAAAGCGCACGGCAAGATGAAGGGGCGTTTCTCCACCTCGTAGTGTCACAGCATTGATATCAACAAGAGGGTGAAGGGGAGCCCGTGGCTCACTTGCTGCACTGCTGAAAACCTTACTCTTAACTCGATCCCACCAGCTGAGGGATACGGGGTGCGCTTTTGGCTGCAAGAGCTGATGCACAATGTGTCGGTGCCCTTTCATGGCGGCGATGTGCAGGGCCTGGTAGCCAATCCCCTCTTTGGTGCAGAGGTACGCCTTGGCTCCTGCTTCGAGGAGAAGGCGCATCACTTCAGTATTTCCTGCCCGTGCAGCAAGATGAACAGCGCTGAGTCCATCGGCGGCAGTTTTATTTGGGTCAGCACCACTGCCCAGTAACCATCCCACAACATTTGCCAGTCCCATTCCCGTTGCCTGCATTAGGGGCGTCTCATCCACCATGAGGTCGCAGAGGTTCACATTTGCTCCGCTGTCGATCAGAAGCTTCGCCATATCAACATGAATGTTACGGATGGCCACCAAAAGCGGTGTTTTGCCGCCAGACTCATAGCTGACTGTGCCATTGACTTCTGCTCCAGACTGGATGAGGAACTTGGCAATGTGTAGTTGGTTGTGCCGTGATGCAATACAGAGCGGTGTACCATGTACCCCAATGGATCGGTTCAGGAGATCAGCGGATTGCAAGATTCTCTTCACTCCTTTCACATCGCCTTCAGCTATGGCATCATGGAGTTGGTCCTCAAAAATCATAGTGAAAGCTGGAAAAGGGATTTGAAGGCTGATCACTAGTAAAATATCTTAAAAGCTCTACAGGCTAGAAATAGCCTATTCAGGAAAAAAGTCATTTTCATTCAAGCACAAATAGGCATGAGTTACAAGCTTATATTGGTGTTATATATGTGTGCCACTCTCACCATAAAAAGTGCACAAGAACTGTTTTCATGTGTCAAATTGAGAAATTTTCCTTTGAAAGCTAGAATTAAGCCCATTCTAGAAAAAGTTTGATTTAAGCACAAATAGGCTTGAGCTTCAAGCTTATATATAGTGGCCTTATATGAGCGCCACTCTTACCCCAAAGAAGTTTATTGTGCAAAACTGTTTTCATGTGGTTGAGAAATTCTCCTCTTGAATTAAACCTATTTTTACAGATACCTCTTCAAACCAAAATTTGACGATGCACAAAAGAATTTTCAATGATAGAAAGTTAGAAACATTCCAAATTTGTACATTCCTCCTATTAAAATTATTTTCACAGAGTTATTCGGGCATCTACACCAAATCAGTTATACCAGGTATCTCAGATTCAGTTTCCCAGTTATACCTATTAGTTTGGTATTTTTAACTGAAACCAAATATTAAGACTAATATTTTTTGGAACCAAAGATTGAGATCTTTTCAACTTCAAATATAACATATTAAAGTGTCAGGTCATTAGCCTATGATATTCTGTCATGCTGGGACCAACTCTATCTAATGGAAAGATGCAGTAACAGAGTCAGGGAACTCCTATTATCTAATAATGAACATTTTCACTTTCCCAATTTTGCACACTGTGCACTGTGTCCTTTCCAAAGAACTGAAAAAGGACTTACAAAACAGAAGAAGTGGCACACATCTTCACAGAGTACTGATATTTAATGTATTGGGCATTTTCTTTGGATTTAAGTGAAAATAAAGGTAAGATACTCTGTTATGTACACATGTATGGGAATTTGCTTCAATATTTATACCATGGAGTCAATAGCCAATATGAATAATATCAATATCAGGGTATGGATATCACTGTTGGTTATGACAAATCTTTAATGTCAGCATATTAAAATCTGAAATCAGTATAAGTACTGTAAACATCAGATTAATCCCTCCTGCATTTCCTTTCTAGTGAAGAAAAAAGTTTGCGTTGCAGAATCAAGCTGTATGGTTGTTCTTGCAACCACTTAATCTTTTAGTTTCTCAGTATCAAACAAAATTGAGTTCACTAAAACTGAATGACCTGAAGCATCCTTCTAAAGGTTCCTGATTTTGTTAGCAAGAAACTTTGTCACATCATCACACAATTTCATCACACAATTTTGACATAATAAACCCCTCCGAATCCCTGAATAATGCCATGTAATGATTTATTTATTTATTTATTTTTTATTTATTAATTTTTTTTTAGGCCTGATCAAAACATGATCAAATCAGGAACACATGTGTGATCTAAAATTGGGGTCCAAAATTGGATCAATTTAATCCATTCGCACGTCACACACTAATTGCATTATTATTTTTGGTGCAATTCTAGCTGTCAGATTCTATTTTCACTTCACACTTGCCTTCTTTGGTATTCATTGGGCGATAATAGGGCCAGCATATTTTTCCCATATAAACCCTTTTCAAGCAGATGAAAATGGTCGCGTCAACACGTCAATTACCAACCAAATGAACAATAGATGCTTTATGCTAGTTGCCGCCACATATCAGAAAAAAAGTTCCATGAGAATATTGGCTAAGCTACGTACAAATCGAGTTTGGATTATTTACCTTTTTGAACCCGGTTAAGCTCGTTCATGAACCGGCTAGCCTTTTCAGAACTCTAGGCCAATCAGATTGCAGTATTAGTTAGCCCGGAATATCAGCCGGCTAATTGTCGAAACGGGTGTACTCATTGCTTTAACACTAACACACACAGAAACATGTGATGTACATGAATCCCTCCCTACTCCTTACAAGTTCTGTTTAGCTTTCAAATATGTCGTTTTCTGTCAAAAGAAACAGTGAAGTTTTCTCTGAGTTACCTTTAAGGTGAGTTATTTAAAACGTATTTTATTTAGATTGATTATTTCATAGCCATAGGAACTTGCCTCAGAGACCTCTGGAGATATGGAAGGTCTTGAGATCCGTAGTTTATGAACAACATATGGTGCTGAAGTGTCTGAGTAGTCAGTAGAGAGGGGTAGAATGTTGGTGAGGAGAATATAGGGTGGAGCAGGGACTATACACATAGAATGATACACAAAACTTTTTACTATATTTATGAAAAGTAAATTTTACTTTTAATATTCTTTGTTTCCCATTACCATTCTGTTTTTGAATAAAATGTGTGAGAGGTTGCCCCACACAGCCCCTGTGGCCGAGAAGTCTAATGCACACACACACACTGCGTAAGATCTGAAGTTCAAGTAAGGGACAGGATAGGACCCATCCAGACTTCTCTGTTGTAATAACCAAAAGTCTTCCCAACAAATCATCTTCAAATACAGAAAAGATAATTAAAAATAATATCCCTAAATATTTCTCTCAATTTTATCTCTATATCTTCAGGCAGAAACGGTCTGTTGGTGATGACTTCAGCATGGAAGATGAACAAATCAAGTACTTGATGGCACTAGCTCAACACTTAAAAGACAAAAGTCCTGCAGAATCTCGATTCCTAATGTAAGTATTCATTTATTTAACCCCAATCTTGTATCAAAGCCAGGGAAAATATATTGTACATCTGTAAATCTTTTAACACTTCACTTATGTTTGTTTGTAACTAATTTACCATACCTTTGATCGCTATTTTCTGCAAACATAGGCCATCATCAACCAACAAACATTGTAATTGATTAAAAGTGTGCTAAATTTCCGAGAATTTATGATATATTTTGGTGTTTGTCCAAAGTTTAGAAAACCTGCGTCGCAAGCTCGTCGTGTCCGACACAATTTTATTTTCCTCAAAAATTACATTTTTTGTGAGAAAGAAATTATGAAACAATAGCACATGTTACTAACAAAATACGGAAGAAACCATGTTTCTTCGGTTGTCCTGGAAGAAATAAGTTTCTTCCGGAAGAAACCCAACCATGGTCTTAGCCAGCAGGGCGTCTGGGTGCTTTTTTGGACACCCAAACCCTTGAAAAGAACCCCTCAGGACACCCAAAAATGTTTGTGTGGAATTTCCAAATATCTCAATCTCAAGCTTACAATTGAATTTTTTAATCTCCTTATAATTCCTATGACATTGTTCAATGATATCATGCCTTAATTTGATGAATTTATATATGTTTATGGTTGAAATATGAGTATATTGTGATCCCCCTTAAAAATTTGGACGCCCAAAAATTTTACAACTGCCAATTTTAGGCACCCAGTTTCTAAATCCTGGCTAAGACACTGAACCCAACCCTGCATGATGCTAGATTTATAAATCCTTTATAGACATGATTATGAAGTCAAGTCATCAATATACCTGTTTTCCTCTGAAAAATATCAATTTTAAGTGTGTAATTGTCGTATCCGACTCAATGGACGCTACCACGGAATGACCCTATACATATGTTTCATTGATACAAATCAAATATGCAATTTTTATAATGTAGAAGAAACATATTTGCGGGGCATGTTTTGATGATTAAGTGATGTTTAACATGCTAATGGATCTTGGGTAATTTTCTAATATTTCATCACGTAAAGTATGGCCATAGCCATCATGACGTCTCGGAGTCAATCGGACAGCAAATCCCACAAACGTTACACTTTAGGATGCCTAAAAGTTTAATCAGTTGTGACCTTGCCCAACTAGTTTCTACATTGGTTTTTATTTCAAATGACTTGATATTTTAATTACTTATACATTTTAGGAGCAAAGCTAACAATTTAAGAGCAGACATGCCCATGGGTAAGTTTTAATTTTATGAATCTGTTGCTTTTTCTTGGTTGATCACCAGTTGAAGTAACTGATTGATGATTGGAAGGAACCTGTCAACATGAATGTTCTACAACCTTTCCTCTAATAAAATCTATGCAAGAACGGGCAAAGGAAACTATCTACATTGAAATAATATGGAATTGCTTGCTGTCTTTCACCACTGATCCAAACAACAACTTCAAAAAGTATTGATGAAAATAATGATAATGATAATTTTAGTAATAATAATGATAATAATCATAATAATAAATATTATCATTCTTCTTATTATTATTATTATTATCATTATTATTATTGTTAATATTATTATTATTATTATAAATATTATAATTGTTATTATTATTTCATTATCATCATCATTATTAAATATTATTATTCTTAGGCATGAATATATGAATGTTTTTATTTTTATTTTTTTACTCGACAGGTGCCAGCAAACAGCCCAAGACCCCTGGCTCCTGCAGTTACTGTGGCAGCATCTTTCAGCCAGAGAACCACAAAGTTCGCCTCCAGCCGAAAGTCAAGCTCAGCAAGAAGTTGGCCAAGCTGTTGAAGAGGGCGCATAGTGACTCCTCTCGACTGGGAAAACTACAGCAGAGTTTGGTGGAAAAATACCAGCAAAAACAAAATAAGATGGTTAGTTTTATTGTGCCCTACACGTAGAACCTTGTCTGTTGTATTTTAATGATAACGGTGATGATGATAATAAATATGATTATGATGATGATATTAATAACGATAATAATGATAATGATAATAATGATAAACGTAATGATAATAATACTAATGATACTAATGATAATAATGATAATAAAAATAATGATAATGATGATAATGATAATAGGTAATATTGATAGTGATAATAATACTATTAATAATCATTACTTCATGAGTTGATATTTTATTTCAGTCAACTACAGGATTTGCATTTTGCTTTGGCCCTCGTGTTTTAGGGATGTATACCTCTCATATCTTGTGATTGATATAGATATTGTAATGATAGCAAAATGACTGTGCTTTCTGACTTTATCCTTGACTAAAAATAATTTTGGTATTTTGTAAATACAGTGTCAAGTTATTAAACTAGAGAAGGGGATTTGTACTAAACCTTGAATTGAATAGTAATTTTAAGGATTTTATGATGTTATTGCAGGTGATTACTTGTGAAAGTTGTAAAAAGAAAACAGTTATACCCATCCAGCACAAGGAGATAAGGAAACTGCCCACTACCCCAGGTTAGTTTTATGCTTACTTTAATTTCTTCCATGAAATCTGTCTAGATTGTATTGTGTAGTCTTGGTACTGAAAAATTGTAATGAGTGTGGTGCAAGAAAATATTGCCAAAAGCATGATTTAGGTTTTACCAATTTTTGCCAAGTTTTTTATTTTGCCTGGCAGATTGGTGATGAATAGTTATTTTTCCTTTCACCAGATGGCAGTACTAGTTCCTGCCTACCACCCTGTGGTGTCATTGTATTTCTATGTATCCTGGCAAAGTCTGCCATTTCTGTCTTTCATTCAGGGGTATTATAATAGTAATCATGCCTAGGGTTTGGATGTTTCACAAATACAAACTTAGATAAACTTTTTATTGCACTTTCAATTGCTGGAAATTAGCACATTTCTTTGATATTGCAGTCCATATCCTAAAAGACCTCATACTAAAAAAAAACAGCAAAATCACCTGACGTACAATGTATGTACACTTATTCTACCACAATCAGGTAGAAACACCTATGGCAGAAAAAAAGGTTCCGCAGTGAAGTATTGGAACAAAATTACCAACATTCAGTGAATCATATTGGGCCTTGGCCCTGAGACTCTTTCCCAAGGGCCGAAAGAATAATACAACCCATGTAAAAATGTTGTTCCTATAACTCATCTATTTCTGAAGTCAATAAAATCCTCCACCTATGCTATATAATGTGTCTGTATCTGTGTACTTACTTTTTTCATTAACAAACTCAAGCTTTCAATGTAAAGGAAAGCCTTGACTTCAGTTGTGAAAATTTAGTATAACTATTATCCTTACTTTCCTAGGTTCAAAAGAAAAAAAGAAAAAGAAGAGGAAGAAGAGTAGTATTGATGATGTTCTTCCTGGTGCCTTTGATCAATCCCCATTTCTTACAAGGTGAGTCGCAAGTAAAATAGTGAAATTAGTTCTTTCAAAAATGATAATGATGATGATGATGAACTACTAATGGATGAGTACATACTGCTCCTGGAGAAAGGTGCCTCTGCAGGGGTTCACTGTAACTTTTTGAATGAGGGGCCATATGGCCCATATTGAAATATTTAATGTTCTTGAAATATAATTGAAAGCATGGCTGTTTATATTGATAACAGTGAATTTAGAATATTTTCACTGTGTTACAGTGCTGAAAACAGTTTGATAAGCCTTTGTGGTCAAACGGTCCATCAAAATGAATAGTTTAGTGGTCCACCAGAAAAATTAGCAGTCTATATCCCTTTGATAACCAAAGTGGTAAGCCAACAGCCATTTCATAACTGAACATTCATGGTTAATTGTGCTAAGTTTATGAATTGTGACAGTTATAATCTAATGTAAAAGAAATGTGAAACTGGATGTGATGCTTACTAAATTAATGTGGTCAGAATACTTAGCAGGCTTTCTTGGCAAGTAAACATATACTTTTACTAGCCCATTCAAATTTTGGGTAGAAACGGACCGGTGGGCTACTGTCTATTTTCACCACTGGTATTATATTGATAAAGGTGAATGTAGAATAAATGTAAAGCATGCATATGTTGGCCACCTGGTCCCCTAGCACTGAAAACTTAGAGCCCCAGGTTATTTTATATTAGCAAACGCCCTTGAAATAATAAATTGCCAGATCCTTCTCAGGCAGTACATGTGTCTAGATAGAACTTCCTGGTCATGCCACTTTTAGTATTTGCATTGCAAATGGTATATATATATAAATATATATATATATATATATATATATATATATATATATATATATATATATATATATATATATATATATATATATATAATTCATTTTGATTACCATATATTACCATATATTTTTCTGTTGCAGCACACCCCAGGTGAATACAAAACAGAACTCTGTGAAAATTGGTCAGGAGAGGATATCTCAAAATGCCCGTTTCAGTAGCAGTAGCAGTAATAACAATAGCAGCAGCAACAATAGTCTCTCGTTTCTCAGCAGTTCTGGTGCTAGCAATAACTCTATGACTAAAAAGAAGAAATATTCGGCGAAAGATGCCCATCGGAAATTACAGAACATACTGGCCAATCAGGAGAGTGGCAGTAAAAAGAAAGGTGGCTCATTACAGGATTTTCTGATGAGTGTATGATTATGGTGAAAAGTGTGGATATTTCACCTGAAATGCCATTACACATATATTTGTACTAAAACTATTATTGCTCAGTCATGACACAGGTATTTGTGGACAATTACTGAGGACAATGTATTTTGTTATACAAAATTGATCTTTTTCAAAGATGCATAATATATGTTTTGCTCCTGCTCGCTGAACATTGGTCACAATCAAATCAAAGGTCATTTTGCTTCAACATGGAGAAAGGCGATATTTTTTTATTGTAATGATCTGAGTAGAAAAGATGAGATATTTGAATTTGCTATATTAGGTAATTATCCCCAAGATTTTCTTCTACATGTCAACCTGTTCATGTATTTATTATCAATCAAATAGAGGACTTAACTATTCTCCTTTAATTAATATATGACCGTTTCACAAACAATCAAATAATTATTTCCACCATTGCTAAACCATCTTACTTGATTTGGAAAATATATATGTCATAAATGAATAACAACATAAGAAAGTATCCTCAGATGTCATTGATCAACTGTTGATTTTCTACACTCTAATTAGGTTGAAATAAACTAGGTTAACACTGATGGAGCCTGTGTGTGTTCACCCAATCATTCTGTACTAATTACTTGTGAAAACAATTTTGGAATCGTGCATTAATTCACAAAATACCTATTGGAGGGCACTTTGTTTTCTGATTAGGAATTATCCTTCAAATATTCCCCGAAAAATGTCCTTGGTCTTATAATGACATGAATTGGTTGACAGTCAGAGGCATATTCCATATGGTATCCTGTCATACTTTGTGTATATAGTTGAACGAATTGGGGACTTCAAAAGCATGCCATAATTCCCTGAACATTTATTAATCTACTTCCATCAGAAGTGCACACGTGGTCTGACAACTTTGAACATAATTCCAATATAGTAGTATTTAACACATCTTTGGAGAGAGATTGCTAAACCCAACAAGAACAAATTTATCCAAATATCTGTTAAGATGTTGCTTCTTTTATTTGAGCCATAGAGGTATGAATGGGTAGCTTCTTAAGAATTGCGAAAATGGCTATTGCTTCCAACTCTATTTACTTACCATCAGTGGTATTAGTATAGTATCATTCCAGTGGAATGTATAAACGCGCCAGAGGTAGAATGAAATTAAAACTCAAAAAGTGTTGTTGTAATTTTATTCATGTTTATACTTTATCAAATTGATTGTAATCTCTACAGAAAAGTACTCTAGTAGGCTGTCATGAATTCACCACACCCATGGCATATGTAGATAGGGATTTCAATCTAGTTTTTGGCCACAGGTCAATGGTGGGGGTATTTACCTGTATATAGGATATTTCATAAGTATTTTATGTAACCCTATGCAGAGGCAAACTATTTTCTACAAATATTAAACAGTAAATTTACAGAATGAATGTATAAAAGAATTTATAAATAAATAACAGCTTATGTATGTTTCGTCATTTTTTTTCCTGAGTTATGCTAGGAATGAGGGAATATATAGAAATAAACAACATAACAGAAAACATGCAATCTGTTCAAGTTCTCTGCACTCTGGCAATCTTGTTTCATTTAGATAAACCACAACATGCAGCTGAAGCACATATATTTATATATATATATATATATTTATATATATATATATATATATATATATATATATATATATATATATATATATACATATATATATATATATATATATAAAAATATATATATATATATAAATATATATATATATATATATATATATATATATATATATATATAGTCATCGGTTGAGTTCACAAAAAGTATTACTGTTGATCGTTTAGGTTGCTTGGATGTTTTGCAAGTTCAGTAAGTTTCTACTAGGGAACTAATATATCATTAAATTATCTGATAACATTATGTATCTGGTACATGTATGGCCTGATTCACTGGTTTTACAGTTTCCAATGGAGTTGAGAACATTCACCCCTTAGTTTTTCAAGGTCATGGTTACAGGTTACTTTCTTGTCATGATATGACCTAAGCTGTTGAAAACAACTGAAAACCTATTCCTCACTCCCTGGTGCTGATGCAATATGATTAATATACTTATCAGGTCACCTGAGGAGGCATACCTGAAAGAAGGTGATGACCTTTGACCTCTGAAGGTCAACTACAGGTATTACTGAAGGTCACATGATTCATTTTGAAATAGTGTGTACGTGGCTTAAATGATTGCTGGGTAAAGAATAGCTTATTCTTTTAACCTCTTTCATTAATTAGAACAAGGATGACAAAAAGTGCATTGCCCCAAAAAGAGAGTCATTTATCAACACGTGGTTGTTATTTATTATCTTTATTATGCAATACCCAATACTCTTAAGTGTGCACATGTTTTTCACATGCAACAGAGTTCTCTGTATGCCACGTGTTTTGTGGGTTAATTGCTGCCTCTGAACTCACCTTAAGGTAAGGGTTAACCACAGGT
>OZ012688.1:36492891-36505391 GCA_963942565.1 Maea johnstoni | reverse complement strand
CTAAAATGACATATTTCTAAGGCTGGGCATACTATTTGTTTGCCAATGGTTAATGTGTGTCATCAGATGACTGATGTCAGGTCTTTTATTCACCTTATCAGCTGACGATGACAGATGTAAGTGCAAAGTAGGGTTCGAAAAAAACAGGGTCATAACTAGTTATTGCATGAGCCTCGATCATTTCATGAATCCTTAAAATGTTGCAATACATTTGCACACATTATGCAATATTTAAATTCAAAATATTTGATTATTATGTGTGTACTACATCCACTCTCTGCAGGGATTTTTCATCACTCGAATCAATAACTTCTTTCATGATTTAATGTGAACTTACCGCATTTGTCGAATATTTCTCCTATACTGACAAAATCATTGTCATCGATAAATCTGTCCCACTCTTTTCTCGATTGTGCGGCCTCGTCACCGTCATAATCATAATCATCGTCGTAATACTCATCCTCACTGCCATCCGATCGTCTGCTCAAGCTACGCTGTTGATGGCTCCGCTTATTTGCCGCCAAAATGTCTTCTGCCGGCGCATGATGAAAGTATGTGAAATACATGCATGTTGTCAAAACAACAAAAACCGCCACGCAACTTCCAGCTTTGACCCACGTCATGATGCGCATACGATAGACACTGAACGATTCCTTTTAGACTTCCCTGTACAAAATACTGAAACCGAAAAAATCCGCCTGGGAGTTGATTTTAAAATGTTTCTATATCCGTAGGAGTTAGACCTTTAGAGTACCTGTTCTTTCTGTTTAGTCAATGTCCTGCGATGTACCAAAAGAGGTATTTATGTTTGAAAATTTATGTTTTAAAAAATTAGACACAGTTCAATCCCCTACACCTGAAGCAGCTAGTTTGTCGTCGTCTTCTTCCTTTTTGTCAATTTCTTCAAGTTCCTCTGCTGACCAGACAAAAGGTTTGTCGTCGTGGTCGTTTTTTCTTCCCTCCTCTGCTCTACTGGACTTGCTAACTTGCTAGAAGTCGTCTTCTTCTTCGTCCTCTTTCCAATGCTTCACCCTCCTCGCCTTGGTCAGTTCCCTGAGGAAAATCCGCAGGAACGAAGCACGAAGCTTGCTACCAGTGCAAGGTCTCGATCCCGTGTGATCGGAAAGGGCAGGCGAGGGTCTGCCGTCCGAATGCTAAGGGTCCAATGGTTAAGCCAGAGCGAATATCATTGGTAAGAACTCGTGCTTATCTTGTTTTCATCTACAGCTGATTCGGAGGTGATGCCTGGTTTTGTCCTAAGCTCCTATTTGCTCGAGGGTAAAGTCCAAGTCAGTGCTGCGGAAAACACCATCTCACTGTGTTCCCCATTTAACCAACTGTTCCAATCCGGGCTCAGAGTACAGAGTTCGTAAATGGTCACTCAACAAAGGTTATTTTCGACAAGTAGTTGGGTTTTTTTGCGCATGAAGAATAGCCAACGACATATAAAAAGTGTTTACAACTTGAAGTATTAGCTATTAATTGCTGCATTAGTTCTTTTAAGCACGAAACGTGTTTTGGGCATGAGTGGGTTAAATACTATTTCCTAGACCTGCCTATGGTATTCTTTGATTTGTGCTCGATGTGCAATGAAATCTTGCCCCAAAAAAGGTGTGTAAGAGGGTGTAAGAGATAAATTCTCCGAGTTTTGAGTAAATCTGCGACAGCAGGCTATATGTTTCACCAGCCAAGTATATTCAACAGAATCGGGGAGTTATTCTTAGGTGAAGGGGTTAACATAACGTCACGTGATCCTTACAAGTCACCTACAAAATAGCCTGGCTCCCAGGCCTAGTGAAGGAGAATCAGAAAAAAATTCACACTCTGAAACGAGTAAACATCTACGGTGTATAACACTATGGATGGTAGCATAGTTATATTAGGACGTAGGATATTGCTCGTGATTTATCTGCACAAGCTCCCAGAACTTGTGTATATTCACCTAAGCTACCCATTTGCTTCTGCACGGATTACACGCATGGTCGGTCCAATTCGAATATAATCCCTCAATTCAGGTAATATTGGAAAGAAATTTGAAGATAGAATGTTAAAACTATCGGACACTATAACACCGGTGAAATATTTCTCATAATATTGCTTTAGAAGCAAAATGGTTTATATATCTGTTAGGCCATGTGTATACATGTGTAAAAGGGTTAAACTTGGACTAAGGCCTTGATGTCTTATGAACACTTCTAGTAGTTAGTCTCACAAAACATCTGATCAGAGTCATGGTACTCTTTAAGCTCCCAATAGAATAATAGTTGAACAAGCTTAATCCGGATTTTTCTAGATCATGTAAGTGATGCAAACGTGCATTTTCAAAAATTAGTTGTGACTAATCAACTTATTAGTTGGGCATGTGCAGAAAAGATTTAGTAATGGTAACTGGGCACTCGCGGCGCCCACTCCCTTACCCGCAATATGGTAGTATCTGGTTTCATTTGAATAATCGCGTTAGGTGAGGTATCATGCCCGATAAGAACAAATCCCGAATGATGTTATTGGGAAACAGCGGCTCTCGTCTTCGGCACAGTTGCTTTGAGTATTTCCGGTCAATAGGTCAACAAGGAAAAAAACCCTGGCTATCTCTTTGGAAAGGTCATTTTTTGAATCATCTCAAAACTTGTGGTAATTGCTACTCGAAAAAATACTTGTATAGACGATGCTTTTCTCTTGTGTTAATTCTGAGGGAACAAGATGTGTAATTAACTATTCGTGACAAAAGGGATAACCTAAGCGTTTACTTTTTTGAGGTAATGGAAATCCCATGTTAAAATACTAACGACGGATACTCAAAAAATAGAATAATTGAGTCCTAAATAAGGTCCGTCGGGTCAGCGAAGGCAATGTGAGGTATCATTGTTGCCACCTGGATACTGACTACGTGTCGATCTCCTTCCATGATGACGTCATCCAAGATAACAGCGAATCAGCTGTTTGGTGAACTATTTACCAGAGATACCCACTGCACTGATTTGACACAAGCAATTTATCAACTAATCTTGCTTCAAGTATCGCTCGAACAGCAGAAACATGATTGTGGTCCAAGTGTTTGAATCAACGTGTTATGATAGGTTTAATGGCACCCGATAACAACGCACAGTGAAATCTGAATAGCTAGAACCTTAGATGAATAAAAAAAAAAGTGGATATGAAACCAGCCGGTCAACCTGAACAAGCTGGCTGCGGCGAATAGCCCAAAGGTCGAGTTCTGCGCATGTTGGTGCGCAATTTTCTCTGTAATGTAAACGATACGAGAGCCCTCATTGGTGTTTGTCTCCTAGTGACGTCACACTTAGGCCAGATTCAAGACCGCTGGCATAACCAGGCCTTCACTATAGCGTGTTTAGTGATTGGTCTCTCGCTACATATCCATACTTTTATTATCCAAGCTTGAACAGATGGAAGCCAATGTATGTTCACGTTATACAGGTGTTCGATTAACCAAAACAGTGAATGGAATACCGTTCAGTGAAACCTGTTTAAGTTACACATTTTGAAGCCAAAGCAATGTTCATAACAAGTATTCAATGGAGTATTGAAATGAGCACCATATATTAAAACATCTCTATAGTGATAGTCGTATAGTTCTATCATAGACCTAGACCTTGTGTTTGGTTGTCTAAGGTTCTATATGACTCGTATATCATAGTTTCTAGAGATAGCTACAGTGGTATCCATGGCCTTGTGGCTTAATACACCTCTACCTGGACTAGGTAGTGTTCTTTTAGTTGTGGTAATAACAAGGTATGCACATTAGCATCAGTCTCAGTGCAATAACATCGATAGAACGCCGTTACTGAGGTGCGCTGCCCGACCCAAAACCAAATAACCTTTTCAATGCTATGGTATTCAGATAACCCAGGTGTAAATGTCACCATATGCAAATGAACATATTAAGTATAAATTGTATCCATGCAAGGGTAAAGTTCTCATTCAATGTTATTGACACGTACTATCTATCGTGTGTCACTACTTTTTCACGCATTGATTTTTGTTTACCACTTAGCAAAGTGTGTCAGATTGTTAAGTGGGTACCCTCGAAAAGGGTTCGTAGAAGAGGTACCAGTAATTATATCTTCCTTCTTCAGAAGGAGCTTAAAAGCGGTTTGACATTGTGTGCGTTATATGAACGTATTATTCGCTGTAGATACAGCAATTCAAACAAACATATGAACAGGTTAAATTTGAATAGGCTCGGTCTGATTCCTTTTGATAAGTAACGAAAAAGTATTTGCAGGCTGAAGAAATGATAAAAAAGTATATGAACGAATCTTATTTAAAGGTATTAACCTCTTCAAAAGGCATCAAAAGGGTAAATCAGTCAGTACGTTCTAGAAGTGTAGTTCTCTTACTGTTCTACAATGCAAGGGCTGTTCAAATATGTAACAAAGTTCGGTCATGTCATTGCATAGTGAAAAGTGCCTGAGATGCGATTAATCAGACCTATGCACATAAGTTGGGATACATGCAGTGTATGGAAAAATGTTTAAAATAACATTGCCAATATCTGCCTTAACTGGCTTGTAATTATAACTCTTTTCTATAGTATTAAGTATCGAGAGAGTAAAATGTGTGTGGAGTATATACTTAAGTGTTGAGTTGTAAACGTTTTTTTCACTTCCTGTTGTCCATTATCTGGGCTAGTCCGTTCCAAGGTATGTTGTTTGTAATGACAGATGTCTTAGTGCTCAGCTGCCTAAAAAAAGTTTCCGAGATGTCAGATATCAGTTGGCATTACGCCGAAGAAGTGTCATCCCTAGGTCTAATAGTATAACAGTATATATATATATATATATATATATATATATATATATATATATATATATATATATATATATATATATATATATATATATATATATATATATATATATATATATATATATATATATACATATACACATATATATATATATATATATATATATATATATATATATATATATATACATATATATATATATATATATATATATATATATATATATATATATATATATATATATATATATATATATATATTTACAACCAAACAATAGAATACAATACTGTATATATATATATATATATATATATATATATATATATATATATATATATATATATATATATATATATATATATATATATATATATACATATATATATATACATATATATATATACATATATATATATACATATATATATATACATATATATATATACATATATATATACATACATACATACATACATACATACATACATACATACATACATACATACATGTATATATATATATATATATATATATATATATATATATATATATATATATATATATATATATATATATATATATATATATATATATATATAAATATATATATATATATATATATATATATATATATATATATATATATATATATATATATATATATATATAGTATTGTATTCTATTGTTCGTTGGTTAGTCCACATGGCACGAGATCACACAAATACAAAGAGGATGTCAGAAGTCCACGAGTAGGAGCTTGACCGAACATTACTGGGTTAAAAGTTAAAAGTTATCAAGTCTGCAAATTACCACCTTAGGAACATTGGAAAAATAAGGAAATTTCTCAATACTGATACAACCAAGAGTGCCATCGTCTCACTGGTGACATCACGCCTTGACTATTGCAATGGACTTCTCTGTGGAATCACTGATGAGCTGCTATGCAGGCTCCAGAAAGTCCAAAACAATGCTGCTATAGTGGTTAGTGGCTCCAAAAAGTATGATCACATTACACCAGTTCTAAAAGATCTTCACTGGCTGCCCATCAGGAAAAGGATTGAGTTCAAGATTCTGCTTTTGACTTTCAAATGCATGCAAGGATGTGCCCCTCTATACCTGAGGGAACTGTTAGTCAAACAAGCTAATACAAGGACTCTAAGATCAAACACTAAGAACTTATTACAGATACCACTCACTAATCTGAAAAGGTTTGGTGACAGAGCATTCTGTGCCTATGCACCACGCATTTGGAATGAGCTCCCTGATAACATCAAGGCTGCTGATAGTGTGCAAAACTCCAAGAAACAGCTGAAAACATTGCTATTTCGAAAGGAGTTTAATTGACTATATGGACCATGACAACTGTCCAATGACTCTAAAGCGCTTTTGAACATTATAGGTGGAAAGGGCGCTATATCAAATATCAATTATCATTATTATTTTTATTATTATTATTATTATTATTATTATTATTATTATTATTATTATTATTATTATTATTAAAAGCTGGCAAGGTTTGTGAACTGAATACCATATAGATATCTGTTGTCAAGCAACTTACTTTCTTTGGACCAAACTCCATCAATGGCCTGTGTGGAAATATAACTGCGTAGTGCTTTAAGAATATGATACCCGTCCCAGTGCTGCAGTCCTTACTTTCCCACGCGCCTGACCTTAGCCACTAACCCATTTATACCGAAGCGCCTCTGGTGGGTGGTCGAAATCCTATAGAGGTTATTGGAAATAAGAGTATTTAAAATGAAACTTGAATTTCAATTTCCTTTATTGCTATTTTTCTGCCATGTATTGGATAAATGGTGACTTGGATTTCCGTCCATCGTCAATTTGTGCTACATATAGTATTGTGACTAGCCAATTGTTGAAGGTAGGGAAAAACGGAGAATCTGAGGAAATCACCGTTCTCACATTTCCCGAGGCGGGAAATGTGGGTTGTTAGTGTCAGTGCAGTGGTGAGAGACAGCGAGCAGTCAGTGGCAATACCACTCGGCTAACGGGGCAGACCCCATTAGGTCATTCAAGTGTAAGTTGACCATGGCAGCTTACAAAATAGATTTCCTCGTACAGTTTGCGTTGTCTAATAGTTGCTTTCGAAATAATTCCAAACTTGTCAGTCCAGCTTTGAACTCTGCGATGAGGACACTCAGGACAGGCGACTTCTGTTCTCCCTGTACATGTATATGCTACGCTACCCTAGTTCTGTGAGTGCTTCTGTACCAGTGGGGTAACTATAGAAACACACTAGTAGATCAAGTTTCCTTGTTGTGTATGCGTATTCTGTGTCAAAATATCGCCTGTTTCCGCAAAGCACTTTGGCTTGCTACATGGCCACGCATACGGTGTCTTCATGACCTAGAACGAAACAGTTCCCACAAACATAAATATGACAAAGTACTGCACAGCTGACTCGGACTGAGTCGGAGTATCCACAATAACAGTTCTGCGAGCGATGACTGTACTTTCTTTTTTGGCTACTTTCAAAAATATATATATAACACTAAAATATATAATGAATCGTTTTGTGTATGTGTCTCTATACAATATTACAGCAATACACTGTACTTGTAATTATTCTTGCACAGACACACATGTATGTATGTATGTATGTATGTATGTATGTATGTATGTATGTATGTATGTATGTATGTATGTATATATTTATATGAACTGAATGCGGGAAACAGGCTAAATAACTAATTAAGCAAATTAATGGCACACCTACAAACATCTATAACGATTGAAAAATACTAGTTATCGCATTTATTTTGAATAAAAAGATGCATTTGCAACCTTTCAAACAGTCGATAAACATTGGTGCTGACAGCTCTATATGAATGGCGTTGTAGTTGAATAGAGGCAGGTCCTGTCAACTATGTGTCAGTGTCAGGAACTCATGGTACCATCTGACAGGCACGCTGGTTTTCATAAATCAGCCATTATGTGTTTCAAAAAATGCCTTCTTGATATCCGCCTGTTCTAAATTTAACTTACATAAGTCAAGTTGTGGCAAGAAAGAAAGTCCTAGTATTTTGGAAAATATACAATCATTCATATATAAATGCACTTCTTCAAATATAACATCATGGATTTATTTCAATACACAATTTTTACTAACGCTGCCGGGTGTATATACAATTACTGTGATAGTGTATAGATCTTAATGTGTACATTTTAACTTTTATTGCTTTTTTAATGAGTTTTTCTCGTCCACAAAACATTCACACTTCATATTATGTTCATTTTATGAATAGAGAAACGAAGGTGTACTATCAGACATGGCATTAAGGTATGGCTTAAAACACAGCTAATACTTGGTCTTAAAATAATTTTCAGATGCAGAATGACGTAAATATCATCATTCAATTTATAACTTAAATTTCGCACTTTCCACCATTGATGACCAAAAGTGTGTTACAAAAGGTCACACTGAGGACAAATGGAAGTGCTCTATGTCGTCGAAACATCGCCTGAAACCATGGAATTCAGGAATGGATCCCCAGATCGCACACTTGTAAGCCCGGGGACGCATAAAGGCGCTGTCCACAGCGAACATCCTTTCTATTCACAACGATTATGTATTGACCTAGCCTACAAAGCTCTGTTATGATTTTACTTTATCATATATAGAAGCCTGCACCTATACCAGATAGGGACTTGTGACCTGCTGTTGGCCATTTAGTTCACCGTCACAATTGCCACACAAGGGAGATTACTGTGAACAACTGAACTCCTAGTATACCGCAGTGCCATCTATCCACAATGGAAGACATTTAAATATGGCCTGGGAGGCAGGCTAGTAGCGACCAGGCTTTAATTCGCTTTTGGGCACCCAACAGGGCTACAACCCGAGATCGCAAGCTTGGAAGGCAACCACACTGCCATGGGGATCCTTTGATTAGTTCTTTGAGTTAGATTTTAGTCTTTGATTGAGGAACTAGTTGTATATTAATAATCAATAGAATTTAGAATTTCGTCACTTTTTCGGCCATATTTATACCAAGTCGTGACTAGCCAGTTGTGAGTGGTGGAGGAAGCCGCGGTACTCGGCGAAGACCACCGCCTTGCCCAAAGTAACTGCCAACTTTCTCATATGGCCCTGCCGGGATTCGAACCTGGGTTATCAATAGAAACTGCACTTTTTTCAATAACTAGGGTAGGCTCGGTACACTGGGGTTGTCCTTATCAGTGTCCAGTTTGTGAGAATTTATTTTGATTGATGTAAATAGAGGGGGGGGGGTGAGGGGGGGGGGCGGGGGGGTACTCGACCCTACGCAATCATCGGGATGACCCGATTTCTGGTGGAATGTTCTTGCACTTCTATCAAAATCTTTTTAATAAGAAAGTGGTTGATAATTATTTAGTTACAATTTCGTATTCCATTTGCATGTGAATTGCACACATATATGAATTCTTTGAACATCAAACGACATTTTTCAATCAAAACGTTTTCCAAGACAGCTTAGTTATCAAGATATTTCCATATGCGTCAAATCATGTGTATGAGCCAGGTGAGAATAGGCCCAGCCTACTTCCCTAACTGTTCCATTCGTAAAGGGGCCTACCTTGAAGGCCGAATGATCTAAAGTTGCCACTGACTGTTAGCTCTCTCCCAGCACTTCGAAGGTTCAAATCCCGGTCGTGGCATTGCCAGTGACTTGTAGTACGGCGGTGGTTATCGTTGGTGTTTTCGGTGTTTGTTTTTTTAATTTATTTATCCTGTATTCTTCACAAATAATAACTCTCACGATACTCTAAACCGGTGACACCCATTGAGTATTGGACAAACTAAAATATTTTATTACAATTCACCTGACACCGCTGCTAATTCTGAAAAGATATTGTTACACAAACTTTTTTTTAAATATGTACCATTATTATCATACCTGCCTATTCTAAGAATTCTCCCAACCATTAATTTGACCAATACAAAATGATGCAAAAAGCAACAACACCGAGATAACAGAAACCCTGGCAAATGGGTACTCATCTGAGAGTACTCAGTGAGAGCTATCCAATGAATACCAACATGACAGGGTTTAGATGAACTCTTCTATATCATCTTTATAAAAGATCTGCCAAAAAAGGCCATTTTCATAAAAACAGTAACCATACGTGGTTCGAAATATGACCGGATGACCTTTCTTTGTGTGTCATTATTAAGCGCATTATGTAAATAGTTTAGACACATTTTGGTGAAAATTGAATTTTGGGTTAAAAACGTGTTTCTTATCTAACAGCAAAAAATATAATTACAACATGGCAGAGCAGTTTTTCAAGCATTGACAGTATCTCTGAAGGTGTAAATTTAGCAAAGAAAGAAACTCATTTTGAAGAATGAAGATGTTCATAATTTAAACTGCATTATATTTTAGCAAATTAAAGATCTGTGGAAAAAACTAAGTTGATGACCTCATGATTAAAAGTTGTTTTGAAGGTCACTGTGCTTTGTTCTTTCCTCGTGCAAAGTTTCAGTGAAATTAAGCTAAAATATATAAAAAGTGTCATTTAAAAAGAAGTAAAACGAAACGTTAAACGAAATTCTCACCCAAATCGCCTGGGGTATGTTAGATAGTTGACATTTACTTCAGTTCCGTTTTTTTGTAACGTTCGGTTTCCTTAAGCATGAATCTTCAATATAGTGTAGCAACAATTATTTAGAGGTGAACCTGCAAATTACTATAACGAGTCATGAATCAAATGGAAGCTTGGCATCTTAGGAATTCAAAAACCTGTGATGCCGAAGATGCAACCCCGTCAGAATTAGTATAGTACTTACTAGTTTAAACTAATTTCTATTCAGTAAATGATTTACTAGTACTTATTTCTCTTGAAGTCATGCCACCGCAGCCCCATCAAATGAAAGCTGGGGATACTGGGAGTTCGAAAACCTGTGATGCCGAAAATCACCCCCGTCAGAATTAGTACAGTACTTATTAGTTTAAACTGATTTCATTTCAGTATATGATTTATGTATTTCCCTAGAAGTCAGGCCACCGCAGCCCCTGTTTGATATCAGCACGGGTCACCATCTATTACAAATAAAGAACACAGATGTACATTGATTAATCATGGAAGTCAGCAGGGTGGGAGATAATTTCGTTGACGAGTTGGGATTTGATTGAATAGTTTGGTGGCGTGAGTAAAATAGCGACCTTGGCTTGTAGTTGACTTGATAAACTTCAGCAATTAATTGGGGTGCATAAAAGCATTTCCGCAAAGTAGAACCCGTTTATGTTTTGATTGGTAAAAAAAATGGAGAAAATTCTAACACACACACACACACACAAATTTTTTTTTAAATAAATATATATACACACAAACATTGATTTTGCACAGGATATATATATATATATATATATATATATATATATATATATATATGTATATATATATATATATATATATATATATATATATATATATATATATATATATATATATATATATATATCCGCTGCAAAATCAATGAAATTAATTCTGACGAAGAGGCCAATTGTTCAGGGTGACTACACACTACGCCCTAAATGTTTAATTATATTCTATATGACTTGAGGTTAGGCGGTGGTTTTCGCCGGGTAAGTCCGGTTTCGTCCACCTGCCCTGGCTATTAAGTCGCAATATGGTAGAAAAAATGACGATAAACGAAATTAAAAGTTTTTACGCCACATACAACTGGCAAGTCACGAGCAAAACCGATATTATAGAGAAGGTCTTCTTATTTCTGCAAATTGTATAAATCCCAGAAAGAAGTATACACCCCTTTTTCGGTATGTAGTCTAAATGTAGCCCAAGGACCTTTGTTACTAAACACAGGAACTATTCATTTAAAAGTATATAGTTCCTGCTTAATACAGCACTCGATAATTAGGATTCAGTCGTTCTTTTCGATGGTAAGGTAAATTACCTAGGTAGATGGGCAGGGAAATGTGTTAATAATTTAACCAGAGAGAGAGAGAGAGAGAGAGAGAGAGAGAGAGAGAGAGAGAGAGAGAGAGAGAGAGAGAGAGAGAGAGAGAGAGCTCACACTTGAGCGCGTTGAATCTTACCCCTATAGGGCACAATGAACCCTTGAGTGAGTGTGCGACCTTTGGCATTGATTTCTCATTATTATAAATCCGAAGAAGAATATTGTCAGCTGGACATGAGATAACCTCTGAAATTCAATGAGGATTTAGTTCAATGAACAGGTCCCTGGCAGGGAGCCTTCATTTGACCTGAAATTGGCATTGTCACACCACCATCAATACCAATGTTAGGGGATGCCAGGTTTTGATTTTAATTCGGATTCGAACTTTTGTTTCTTCCATTATATGGATAATATGTATATATATATATATATATATATATATATATATATATATATATATATATATATATATATATATATATATATATGTATATATATATATATATGTATATATATATATATATATATATATATATATATATATATATATATATATATATATATATATATATATATATATATATATATATATATGTATATATATATTACAAAGTCGTACATATATGCACCATACATGCACCAGGTAAAGTAGTCCCATGGTGCCTGTGACTGGTAGAGGTTAACTTCAGGCTTCAATTTATTTCAGCGCAAGAAAGCCAATCTGGCAAGTGGCGCCATCTATTTGTAGTGATGTTGGTTGTATTTACATTGGGGGAAATCAATGTTACAGTTGCTTATCTTCCACGC
>OZ012688.1:36416619-36492691 GCA_963942565.1 Maea johnstoni | reverse complement strand
AGATACCCCTTGAAATACCCGACTGCGGAGCGACCATACCGGCGGTGCTGCCCGATATCTACAAGACTGACCAGCTCACATATGAAGAGAGATGGAAAGCTTATTCTGTGGATATTCTTGGTAAGATTCCTTTTTCTGGGTAAAAAAGTTTCTATAAAAATTAATGTTTTAGGAGCTGAATACTTCAATGGGCAATTCGCCTTAATTAGGCAGTTTTAGGGTTGCATACCGTTAACATGAAATGGTACGATACCGGTACCGGTACTGGCGAAACGGTACCAGTGGTATCGGTATCATTAACAGTGAAACGGTACCTCTGATCTCCGAGGCCTGATTGGCTTGTTTACGACATTCATGTTGCTAACAAGTGTGGTTCCATTCCTCAATTCTATGACAACAATCAATAGTAGAATTGGGGAACAGAACCAACGATTGAGACGGACATCGACGAAGTTAACCGAAGCAAATGATCGCCACAACGCACTGGGAACGTGCGTTGGATGTTACATCGTATTGTGTCTCCCGCCGAATGCTTTTCCAGACAGCTTGTCTGTAACTCTTTCGGCAGGAATCAGCACACAATGCGTCATCGCCGCATATGATTGGCAGTTACAAATTGTTTAATCTGATGAAACGAAGCGGTACTCAAAAATGAAACGGTGCCTTTTAGTACCGGTTCTCAACGAAACGGGTAAATACCGGTTCTTTTCGAAACGAATCTCGGTTCCTATCGGTACCCGAGTACCGGTATGCAACCCTAGGCAGTTTGGTAACTTTTTTTCTTGACTGCAAAAATGTTCAGCTTATCCTGTCAAAACACTGGACGGTTGTTAACCCTTATCCTGCTAACCACAACAATTGTTGTGGTGTGCAGCAGTGCTCATAGGTTTCACAGCAGGATATGAGTTAACATATTCATGCCTAAAGCTCTCTTTGGCAAGTGCAGTCTGTACTTTAAAATAACCAAGAAATGATAAATGATATAACAAAATATTTGAAGAAGAGCTTTAATATGAGGTCTTGTAGACATTTCTCCTTCAAATAATTTCTACAAGGTACTTTTGTTAAAAAGTTCATCAAAATATTCTAGCCATTTTAGCTGCTACAGAAATGAATGGGTTGAAGTACCGCTTAGAAATACGCACCTTTAATGTGTAATTGCAAATTTTCATTTTGAAAGTTTTCAATTTTTTTTATTTGAGTATATTTCTTTTGATGCATTATAAGAATTATTTTATTTTTAGGTGATTCCTCTCCCTATGAAGTGAGGACAGCCATGGGCATCTACCTGGAGAACACAATAGAATCATCAGGATGGCAGGCCATATGGGCCGGCACACCAGACTCAGGAGGGACCCTGGAGGACTTTGATGTTCTTGTTCAGGTAAGGTAAATTGTTCTCCATCTGTATCTGCCCTGATACAGGTAAAATATATTGTTCCGAACTGATTCTGGAGTGACCGTGGAGGACTTTGATGTTCTGGTTCAGATAAGATAAATTATTCTCCATCTGTACCTGCCCTGATAAAGGTAAAATACATCGTTCACATTGTGCATAACTCTCTGGTATTATTTCAAAAAGAACCCTATTGTACCATTTCATTCCTTAAAGGTACTCTTAACGATACTAGACACTGTGAAACTATGATTTATAAGGGATTGTCCGGGATCCTAAACATGACTATTTACAACAAATTTATAATGTAATAAAACAATTAAGTACCATTAACAATACCATTAAAATAGCCATTTCATTGGTACCATTTTGTTCTTAGAGGTCTCCATCCTTTCTCTCTTGTATCATTGCAGGTTCTTGATGTACAAACCCACAATTTTACAGCAGTAGTAGAAATCGTCGTCCCGTTTGTCTGTGATAATCCGAGCATCAGCATCCTTGACCTTGAGGATATGTTGGGCAGAAACGAGCACCAGGTGCCGCTGGCCGAGCTCTACCCCGTCTACCACGATGACAAGGAGTTCCAGAACACCGCAATAGCCATAGAACACTACAGGTAAGTAAAGCTAGCTCTACCCCATCTACCACGATGACAAGGAGTTCCAGAACACAGCTATAGCCATAGAACACTACAGGTAAGTAAAGCTAGCTCTACCCCGTCTACCACGATGACAAGTAGTTCCAGAACACCGCAATAGCCATAGAACACTACAGGTAAGTAAAGCTAGCTCTACCCCGTCTACCTCGATGACAAGGAGTTCCAGAACACCGCAATAGCCATAGAACACTACAGGTAAGTAAAGCTAGCTCTACCCCGTCTACCTCGATGACAAGTAGTTCCAGAACACCGCAATAGCCATAGAACACTACAGGTAAGTAAAGCTAGCTCTACCCCGTCTACCTCGATGACAAGGAGTTCCAGAACACCGCAATAGCCATAGAACACTACAGGTAAGTAAAGCTGAGCTCTACCCCGTCTACCACGATGACAAGGAGTTCCAAAACACCGCAATAGCCATAGAACACTACAGGTAAGTAAGGGATGGGCACCTTTGAAATAAGTTCATCATCATCATCACCATCATCATCACCATCATCACCATCATCATCACCATCATCAGCAGCAGCAGCAGCATCCTCATCATTATCATCAACATCATCATCATCATCATCATCATCATCATCATCATCATCAACAACACTCAACTTGTAGTAGTTAGCTTGGTTGCTAAATGTACATACAGCTATGCAAATGAAAATAAATAGATAAAAAATTTAATGATCGCTCTTGAATGTACAAACCTTGGATCAGGGCAAAATTGTTCACAGAAGGGGATGTTTACATCTCAAAAGTCATTTTCTCAATGTGTTATAAGGAACAAAACAACTATGAAATTATGTTTCCTTCTCTATAATGTTCACAGATTTTTGTACAAAGAACATAGAAGAATTACATTTAACTAAGAAAACTGTACAACTGGACAAAATGATGATATTTTTTGTTTTGATTTTTTCCAGATTTTTCTTTGAATATATTTGGCGTGGTTGGGATGAAGAGGATGACAGTTCTTACAATTTTGTGACCAGACATATTGAACCTAGGTTAAAATTGTAAGTTCCATGGCCTGTTTTTTATGTTATGATGAATATCCCATGATGGCATTATTTAAAAAATAT
This sequence comes from Maea johnstoni, assembly GCA_963942565.1. Taxonomy (NCBI): domain Eukaryota; kingdom Metazoa; phylum Annelida; class Polychaeta; order Spionida; family Magelonidae; genus Maea; species Maea johnstoni. Next base: position 36,489,558 of record OZ012688.1, on the reverse strand, counting down.
TTGATGGCCAAATATTCATCAAAGATCGACCAACATCTTGCCTTCGGATAATTCCAAATTCTATGCTGTATTAACAAGGTATTTTCAAAAGTGCCATAGACATTTTCTGAGGAATTAAATGAGAGTTCAAACCTCTGATACCAGGTATTGAAAGTAGATATGTCTTGAATGTCATGTTCCAGGTATTTTGACTTACCCTCATTTTTTTGGTATTGGAGTGAGACATTTCTAAATTGTCATATTTCAAATTTCTGAAATGTGTTATTCCTGATATTTTGAAACTCTGTTTAAAATTCCTGAATATGATATATCAGATATTTTTGACATTTCGTTTTTAAATTTTTGGAATGCGATATTCCAGATATTTTGACATTTTGGTAGAAATTTCTGAATTGTGATATTCCAGATATATGCCATTCCTCAATCCCTGAATTTGAATTTAGAATTTTCTGAATTGTTATAATCCAGATATATACCATTCCTCAATCCCTGTATCTGAATTTAGAAAAAACTGAATTGTGATACAGCAGATATATTTGACATTTTGGTAGAAATTCCTGAAATGTGATATTTCAAGTATATGACATTTAGGCTAGCGGCCAAAGCCCGTAGGGGCTCTAAATAAGGAGTTTGTTGCACCCCCTGTAAGTAAAAGTTTGACACTGTAGGCTGATAGGTACATATATGTACTTCATGAAAATACTTTGTCGCGGGCCTGGGTCATGGTCAGTAAGGAGATACTGGACGTCAAACTGACCACTCTCTGGCTAAAAGCTTAGCTATTATAATGGGCAGAGGGATAAGTAAATCATGCCCAGATCTTGATAGGAGTGGTTAAATGTATAATGTGACCCCTCATTTTGAAGCAGAGACACTGTTCTTTAAGATGGTATGAGACTTGTTGTCCATAGTGACCTTGGTGTTAAGGTCAAGGTCATGAAACGAGAATTTTTTAAAGAAATTGGCACGCTGGGAATAAAATGAATGGAGATCTTTTTTTAGGTACTTCTAAAATTTCTTATTATTCATTCTAGCTGTTTGTTTATGTACAAGAATATCTCACCAATAGAATTTACATGTATTATAATCATTTACTTGTCAAATTAACCTTCAGTGCACTATTGACCCTAGGTGTTTGTGTAAATGCTATGCTATTATAATGAACAGGGGGATTAGTAAATCATGCACAGATCTTGATAGGAGTCGTTAAATGTACAATGTGACCCCTCATTTTGAAGCCCGCACATTATTCTCTAAGATGGTATGAAATATGTTGTCCCTAGTGACCTTGGTCCAAAGGTCAAGGTCATGAAATCATATTTTTTAAAGAAATTGGCATGCCTGGAATGAATTGAATGGATAACCTTTTAGGCACTCCTATAGTTTCTGATTATTCATTCTAGCTGTTTGTTTATGTACACTAATATCTTACAAATAGAATTAACATTCATAATAATCATTTACTTGTCACATTAATCTTTGGTGCACTATTGACCCTCGGTGTATGTGAAGAATGGCGAACTCAGATCAATATTTGAAATGCTTTAGTCTATCCTGATGTATGTGTGTGAGTATTTAACCTGTAGGTATATCAGTTGGTGCAGATGATGTTTACTTATCAACAAACTTAGTGACCTTGAGCTAGATAATGTATATGACCTTCAGTCAAAGGTCAAGGTCAACAGAAAATAGTACTATTGAAATACATTACTCATTCATCTATTAAGCTTGTGGTGCCAATTTCTCCTCTGACAATCATAAAGAAATTACTATACCCTGAGGCCTAGGGGGTGCAATCTATGTCCTGCCATCTTGGATTCCCTTACATTCGTGCTTTATCCTTTAAGCACTATGAAGGCTAGGGGAGAATGGGTTGGGATATGAACAGGTACGTATTTGTAAGTAATAGGTAAATTATTGATAATTTACTGATTACTATTGAAATACATTACCTGCTCATATCTTGAAGCAGTGTCCCCACGCAAACAAATGCAGTGGTGGCATGGACACGAAAACCCATACTTGGATGCTCAACCGATAATTGTCATTTCACACTATCGATAGCCTCTTTTAAGTCTTCCCTTGGTTTTTGAGAGGATGAAATGTTATCGTTCCCTTAAAATGGCTTTGGTGCTTTCTAAATCCCAAATTGGGCAGTGAACTTTGTCATATGGATAGTGATTGGAGAGATTTGCTAAAAATACTGACTAAAACTGGCAAGTAACGGAAGCCGCCATTTTCCTTCCATTAATGGCTGGGATCTATGGGACTAGCTTATAACCAGCCAACCCTGCGGCCTGATGCCAGTTGTATAAGGAAGGCCATTTTGACCCATAGATCTTGCAGTGAGGCCCTGCTCATAAGCTCAAATGGGCCTTGGGCAAGTGATCTAGCACCTTAAGGAAGTCCAAGTCAGTTTCAATTCTCAGACCATGATTTTCAGTCATGAGTGTGTGCAGAACCTGATGGTTGGAGGCCATTCCCAAAACCATTATGGACTGCACTAATAGAAGTGCAATATCCCATGACCGGGTTACACATCTTGCTTTGGTCTGAAAGAAACTTTGCTATTTGGTACATGGGGGCAGAGTAGGGGTCCAGACCTCTAGCCGCGTACCACCGCCAGAAGTGGGCAAGCCTGGCATTGTGAACTCTTTGGGTAGATTCCCTCCTACATCTGGAGGCGATGTCGGCAACCGCTTTAGGGTCTGGGGATGAGTCCCACCCTGCTGGATTGTATAGGATACCATGGTTGAATTGTCTGATTAGACTTTGCCCAGCCCTGGACTTGTCCCACAAAGTGCTGGAGGTTCACCTGTGCTGCCTGGAGCTCCACCCAGTTAATGTGCTTTACCATCCATTTTTCGAGCCAGATATCGGAAGCCATCTTATCACCCAGGTGACTACCCCACCCGAAGGTCTGGCTGACCCAGAAGCCTTGTGCTTAGAGCCTTAGGATCCTGATCTGAGTTCTGAACTGAACTTTTGCCTGCGTTTTAGTGAGATCCTGATATTACACAAGGTTTATAATTACGCAATGACGTCGGCCACAGCCTTTGCCTGGAAATACCTCTTAAAGGCACTAGTAAGGCACAACCGCCAGCAGCTCCTCCTCCATGTAGAAAGGCCTGTGTGATAAATGCCTGCCTCTTAAGCAGGAGGTTTGGCAAGTGGTTGATAGTGGCAAACTCCTCCCCATCCTTTGCCGCCCACCAGAAATTTCCAGGTGAAGGCATACCCATCCAGTGAGGTACAGGTCCTCCTCCACATCACAATTTGTGAAGATTGACCACCTCGAGTGTGGTCTGTCTGGCTGGGTGAACACACTGAAAGGGTAATGGGGAGGGGGGAATTCCTAGAGCGTTCTCTAACATACAAGTTTGCCTCCATATGTAGGTATCCCCTTCCAGGTCATTGATATCCACAGAGTCCAGCCTTTTCACTCCCTAGACTGCCAAAGTGGGTGCCAACTTTTCAAATATCAAAGTTATTGGAGCCGTTATCCTGGGCATGAACCTTATTCTGAAGCACTTCCTTGTCCTCCTCGTGCACTGGACAAGATGTCTGAATCTGTGAGACAGCAGGATGAAGCACCATGGGCAGATGACCATGAGTAGTCAAGTAACCTCAGGAGTTTAAGCCCACGTGAGCATCACTGATCTCTCTTCCTCTGCTGATAGCCCCTTGGGCAGGGAGTCCACTGCTAGTGCTGATGCAGTCGCCATGGCAGGGGTGTCCAAAATGATTAGCCTCGGGAGCACAGCCAGCTGAGGGACTGCCAATTTGGCTAAGGTCTGCGCCCTTACCCCTTTGCTTGGTCTTCTTAGATATTTATTTGGAGGCGGAACCCTTAGAAGATTTAGCCCTCACAGATTTAACATCCAGGACCATTCCCACCAGCTCTGCCAAAGCTTTGAGGGGACACGTGTTGAGCCTAGACGTGTGAACCGCCATTAAATGTTCCCTCACAGGACTGGCCTGTGGGTGTGCAGGTGAGATGTATCCCACACAGGCAATGATGGGTTCATGGTTTGTTGTCATTGGACCACAGAGCCCAGCAGGTACACTTCTCCCAGACACACTGGATTGCCATATATTCCATATATAAATGAAATACTGGCTTCGAGAGATGATCCAACATGCCTTCCACAGAGCAGTGTCAGGCTAAATGGTTCTAGGGACTCATGTTTATAGAGTTGTAATCCATTATATTGCTTCCTGAGATAATGAGATTCAACAAATAAAACAAACAGTTATAGATCAAAATCTATGAAATCAGCTAAACTCAAAGGGAGCCTACAGATTCTTGTAATACTGACTTCCTAATTTGAGTTGACTTCGAAGGTGTATGTGTGCTAAAAACGCCGAAATTTGTGAAGAACAACAGAGCTTGTCAGGCATGTGTCATCAAGGTAACGCTGAAAATTTAAAGAGGATTCAAGATGGTGGGGCACAGATGGCGCCAACCGATTGTCATCAGGGTAAAGTATTTTTATTCTATGATTGTCAGAGAAGTGATTGCGTTGGCTTCACAAGCTTTAAGATATGACCAGTAATGTACTTCGATAGTTATATTTTCTGTTGACCTTGACCTGAAGGACAGATAAATTATCTAGGCCAAGGTCACCAGGTATGTTAATAAATGAACATTTTTTTAAATGACTGAAATACAGGTTAAATAATCACGCACATATAGCACAATTGACTGTGTAAAGCATTTCAAGTATTGAACTGGCTTCACCATTTTACCCATACACCGAGGGTCAATGGTGCATCGAAGGTTAGTTTGACAAGTAAATGACTACTATACATGTAAATTCTATTGGTAATATATTTTTCTACATAGAAAAACAGCTAGAATGAATAATCAGAAACTTAAGAAGTGTCTAAAAAAGGTTCTCCATTCATTTCATTCAAGATATGCCAATTTCTTGAAAAAATTTGATTTCATGACCTTGGCCTTCGGACCAAGGTCACTAGGGACAACAAATTTCTGACCATCTTAGAGAATAATGTGTGGCCTTCAAAATGAGGGGTGACATTATACATTTAACCACTCCCATGAGGATATATGCATGATTTACTTATTCCCCTGTTCATTATAATAGCTTAGCATTTACCCATACACCTAGGGTCAATAGTGCACCAAAGGTTAATCTGACCATAAAATGGTTCATATACATATAAATTATATTGGTAAGATATATTAGTACATACACAAACAGCTAGAATGAATAAAAAGAAACTTTAGGAGTATCTTTAAAAAGTTCTCCATTCATTTCATTCCCAGCATGCCAATTTCTAAAAAGAAATTTCGTTTCATGACCTTGACCTTAAGACAAAGGTCACTATGGACAAGAAGTCTCATACCATCTTAAAGAACAGTGTCTCTGCTTCAAAATGAGGGGTCACATTATACATTTGACCACTCCTATCAAGATCTGTGAATGGTTTACCTTTCCCCCTGCTCACTATAATAGCTAAGCATTTAGCTAGAGAGTGGTCAGTTTGACGTCCAGTATCTCCTTACTGACCATGACGCAGGCCCGCGACAAAGTATTTTCATGAAGTACATATATGTACCTATCAGCCTACAGTGTCAAACTTTTACTTACAGGGGGGTGCAACAGAATCCAAATTTCAGGGTTTTGGCCGCTAGCCTAATTCCTCAATCCCTGTAATTTAAATAACTTTGCAAATTTCTGAAATGTGAAATTTTAGATATTTTAATATTTTTGACATTTTGGTAAAATTTCCTGAAATGTGATATTTAAATATATGACATTCCCCAGACTCTGTATTTGATTTTACAACTTTCTGCACTGCAACATTTTAGATATTTTGACATCCTTCACAAGCGAGTCCCTGCGGAGGTGTCGGAGGCGTACCACCAGAAGATGAGCGTGTACAAAGACCACGTCAGGGACCTGGAGACTCTGGAGGACAGCATGAACATCAGCGATTCCGAGACGGAGCTCGAGATCTCGGACGTCCTCGAGATCACGCAGAGACGCCAAAAACTTGATCAGCTAAAACGCGACCTGGAGGTCATGGAGAATCCTGTGATGAGGTACTGTATGCAGTGATTGACACATTCATGCTTGGGGATTTCCTTGATTGTTGTCGTCTGGACCTGTAACACTTTCAAAAATAATTTTAAAATTGAAATTGCTTAATGATATAAGATTAACTTTAATCCTACCTGGACATCTCCACACAAAGGCAGTTTCAGTATTTAATAGCAAAATTTCTGAAGTTGAGCTAAATTTTACAAATTTCAGGATTCTACATTTCAAAAAAAATATATCATCTTTGTCCTCTGTACCATTTCATTATTTTTATTTATTTTTTTCCTTTTCTCTTTTTCTCTTTATGTAAGGAATCACTTGCAACTTCTGTGCAGTTATTCTATCAATTTTGATAACTTTGCATCTTAACTATTTATTCTATCATTCATGACATATTTGTATTATCTTTGAGAGAGGATGATATTTAACCATTTCATGCTTAAAGTCCTCCTTTAATATTGTTTTCTGGAGCTGTGTTACTTTTGAAAATGAGTTAGAAATTGAGCCTGAATTTACAAAATAGAGAGGAGGAGAGTAGTAGGTTGCATTCTGGTCAATATTTTTCCTTCAAATAGTTTATTGAAAGATGCTTTTGTTAGAGAGATATCTTCCAATTTGTTTTGCCTTTTTTGCCTACTACGGACTATAGGTTAATACCATCTTTCATTTCCTCTTCAGAATAGCTCTGGCACAAGGGAAATCAGAGCTACCAAAACTTGGCCCAAAAGGCTGCCGGCCAAATGGAGAGGTTGTTACACATATTGTTATACAGAAACTGACTGTTGGAAATATTCAGGTAAAATATGCTGTTTCTTCATCACCTCTTACCTTATTTCATTCAATCTCACTAGTGCCTGGCTTCCAAACATGAGGTCACAAGTCTTCACTGGATCCCCATAAGCAGGTTGGCCTGGTCGCTATTTAAATGTGCGGCCTTGTGGAGGGCTATCTATAGTACTTCTGCTACTAGACCCCTTTGCACTATTTGTGAAGAAAAAGGAATGTTTTCAGGATTACTGGTTTCTATCTCATTGTGATATGACCTAAAATGTCGAAAGCAAAGTAAAAACCAAACCCCTCCCTCCTCAATCTGACTGGTTTATATTTAGATTTTGACTTGGTTTGAAAAAAAAATTGTTATTGAAATGTATTGATCCAACACATTAAAAACATAAAAAAGTTTATTTTTCTCCAAAATGAATGCATCGAAAAATTTGCTATAACTTGATTGTCTCAATTATCCCAAGCACCTTTAGAACCCAGAATATAATGTCTGAGGTCTGCTTAAAATCTGTTTTTATTTTTGTCAGATACTAGAAGCAAGTAAGGTTAGACACCATATCTTGAGTGTACTCAACCCATTAATATTGAAGGGGAATTCCAAATAAGTTTTAAAAAGTATGTGAACAATACCCATGACTAGTCACACCACATGCTCTTTGTTACCTATCTGTTTCAATCGTCACTCTCAATGAGCAAATCCATATACATCCTAGCCTTTCCAATGCTGAGGCTACAATTGAAGGACGCAACGATTTTGGAAACCATCTAAACCCTGACATGTAGTACTTGTGTGCCAGGGTTTAAGCCATTTATCATGCTTTTTGCATCATTTTGTAATGACCAAATTAGCCACCAGCAGCACAAGAAAAGGGTTAGTAAACATGTATTTTGCTTATTTCCTTATTGCAGCATCTCCCGGCTTCCACCATCATTGAGCACCACACCAGCCTGGGTTCTGCTCTGAGGGCCAGCTATGAGGGTGACACCCTTCTGGTCTACCCTGGACACTACCAGGAGGCCTTCTATGATCTGGAGGAGTCTCTGAAAATCACAGGTAAAACCTTTGCATCAATTATTTCAGGTATTCAACATTTGAAGCTTAAATCAGATTATTTTGGTTCTCAAATGGCTAAATCTTCATTTATATGGCCAGAGGGCACTTGATGAAAGTGATTTCAAGGTGTCAAGGCATGAATGAGTTGTAAAAAATGAAAAGATCAACATTGAGGTCTTTTTGTCCTCGGACCTGTCTATGAGAGGGTCTCAGGGAAGATCCACCACTGTACTGAGTTACCCTCTATAGATAAAGATTTTTATTATTATTATCATTATAATTATCTATGTGTTAATAGCGTGTTGCAAATTTTGTGACCGTATCTCCTATGAAATGGCTGCAAGCCTGATGTTGTGGCTTTGCATGCCGATTAGTGGGGGGCTGAAGTTTTGCGATAGCTAGGTTTGAAGTAAAAAAACACACTTATAAACATGTTTTTGTGAAGTCTTTTGTTTTGAATGAATATCTAAACTAAACTTAGCATGAGCAGATTGTTGCAACATTTCGAATTGTGCAACAATCAGAACGTCACAGATCAATATGATCAACTATTGTTGGAAGCATGTGCATGTGTGACGCTCCCATAGTTGAGGGAGGAGGTAATTATGCTCCCTTAACCATGGGAGCGTCACACATGGACATGCTTCCAACAATAGGAAATCCTATTGTTATATGATGTTCTGATTGTTGCACTATCCAGAATGTTACAACAACAAAAAACATGTTTGTAAGGCTAAAGCCTTGTGATATAATGGCAATTGATCACGGGAGGTAGGTGATTGTGGCAATACCAGTGCCCGGCCCAGTCAGCAGCCAAAACCGAGCCCGTAGGGCAAGGTGTTGGCTGCTGACTGGGCCAGGCACTCAGGTGTTACCACAATTACCTACCTAACGTGACCAATTCCTACAATATACGATGGCTACCACCTCAACCACAAAACATACTTTAAACTGCATTTATACATTACTGGGCTTAAGACAACAAGTAAAATATCTAGAAAGTCTGTAATATGTTCATTTTAAATATAATAAAATCTTTTAGTTTTACGCCCAGTAATCACGGAGAAATCATCTAATGAAAACGCCTTGAACAGACGCTTTGATTTCCCGAGATTCTCAGCAGAAATGTCCGTTTTCATTTGATGACTTCTAACTTATTACTGGGCCTAAGACAATAATGTTTTATTTATTTAGAGAGGCAGTCATATATTCTTTTAAAATATATTAAAATTGTAATTGTGGTTCCCGAAATCACGACATTGTTAGAAAGATCATAAAGAGCTCTTCTCTTGGCTGCTAATGTTAGCTGTTCTTATCTCATAAAAGATGCTGTGTATAAACCTGTGCTGTACACGGGTTGCAGCTAGTTATTATTATTATTATTATTATTATTATTATTATTATTATTATTATCATCATTATCATTATCATTACTATTATTTTTATTATTATTAAATTTATTATTATTATTATTATTATCATTGCTGTTGTCTTAATTATTGTTGTTGTTGTTGTTGTTATTATTATTACTATTTCATTATTATTATTATTATTGTTGTTGTTATTGTTAATATATTTGTAATTACATTATTATATATGTTACTGTGTCCACTGATCATTTTTGTCCATCAGCACTTTGACAGATTTAGTATGTCTACAATTATTTTGCATTTGTCAGTGATTTGATCTGTCTCGTAGGAAAGATGCTATATTCCAACTGTTACAAATCTGTTCATATCTATATTTTCATTCCTGAAATCACTGAAAGAGGGCTCTCAACTCAAACACTGAACTTATTCACACCAAAAGTTCACATATTTTCTCATATCTGATAAGGAGATACTGGTTGGGTTCCTATCAACATTTCACCCTTCATATATTGCCCAATAATATTCTGGTCAAAAAAGAATTAACAAGTAGAATTCTGATAATCTGAACATTTCTAGGAGTGACAGGCATATATTTTTTAACCCATTAATGCTCACAGGTGGCAAAAGCAATCTTACAATTTTGGTGAAATATTGCAAGATAAAGTAGGTAAAATATTTGAAGTAGAAATGGTGTACAGAACACTACCAACAACTCTCCTTCTAATATTTTGTAAAATCAATCTTGACTCAAAATCTTGACTCAAAAGTTATTATCAAAAGTTTTGTAGATCCAGAAGATGATTTCTGAAAGAATTCTTAAGCATAAATGGATTACAACTGGTAGAATAAATTATCTGTTCAGTCTAGCTGGAAATATGGCAAATTCTAAACTAGCACATCTCATCCCTGTCCCCATTTGATAGACTCATTAAAGAGATTAACTAACATGTGGATCCCGTCATCTTGCCTGGTGTGTGGCAGTTTGTTTATAATCAAGATTCTTGATAGATTTGTTTAGATGAATGCCTTTGGGCTGGACATAAATGGTAGCCCTACAGGCTCAGGCAAGTGAAATTGCAAAAAAGGACTTGTTGGACTTGTAAAATGTTACACAAGCAACTTTCGCAAGCAAACACACAAACTTACACACACAAACAATTTACACAAGCAAATACAACTTACGCAAATACACACACACAAGTTAAACATGCAGTTGCGTTGGTCAAGTGGTTAGCACCCTTGCCTTCGGCGCAGACGATCCGGGTTCGATTCCCGGTGGGGGCGCAGAAAAAGAAAATTTATTTCCTTGCTGCTTTCCAGTGCTTCGGAGGGCATTGTAAGCCGTCGGTCCAGTCGGCCAAGAGCCTTAGTAGCTCGTGTTTCTTGAAATTGATATACCGACTTAAAATAAAGATTACATTTATTTACACTCACAACTTACACAGGCAGCCACACAATTTACACAAGCACACACAACTTACACAAGCACACACACAACTTCTTTATAAGAGAAAACACAGCTTACACAAGAACACACATAACCTACACAAGCACACACAACTTACACAAGCACACACATAACTTACACAAGCACGCACAACTTACACAAGCACACTCAAAACTCATAAGAGAAAACACAGCTTACACAAGAACACATTTAACCTACACAAGCACACACAACTTACGGAAATACACACACACAACTTAAACATGCACACTCACAATTTAAACAAACACACACACAATTTACACAAGCACACACTTACACAATCATACACACAACTTACACAAGCACACACATAACTTACACAAGCACACATAACTTATAAGAGAAAACACAGCTTACACAAGAACACACACAAGCGCACAATTACAACTTACATAAGCTCACACATAACTGACACAAACACATGTACATCTTACACAAGCTCACACAAAGCTTACACAAGCACACATAACTTACACAGGCACACACATAACTTACACAAGCACCCACACAATTTACAAAAGCACACTCACAACTTACACAAGCACACACACACTTTACACAAGCACACACACAATTTACACAAGCAAACAAAACCTACATAAACTCACACAGCTTACACAAACAGATTACAAAAGAACACACACACACACAACTTTCACAAGGTACCACACAACTTACACAAGCACAACTTACACAAGCAAACACAGACTACACAGGGACACCATTTACACAAGCTCACACACAACTTACACAAGCTCACACATGACTTACACAAGCAAATTAACAAATTACACACAACTTACACAAGCTCACACAAAACTTACACAAGCAAACACAGATTGCACAAGCACACACACAACTTACACATGCGCACACACACACAACTTACACACAACTTACACATGCACACACACACACACACAACTTACACAAGCACACACACAACCTTAATTACACACACACACTTATAGTTTGATAGCCTGACGTCTCTCTGTTGAGCCAGTGTATACAAGTGGTGTGTTGTAGGAGTAAGTGGTATGTTTCCATGTGGAGCCTCAAATTACCCCTTATCATCATGTCCTGTCCAGCATGAGGCAGACTTCACTGCCTATCTCTCCTTAGCACGTCACTCACAGATCTGAACCAGACCGCCCTCCACACAGGAACACATTCACATCAAGAAGGCCTCTAGAAACCTACAGACAGGGCATGAAAGTAACCAAAACTTTTTCTAGGGTAGCAGGCTAGATGGCCAAAATTTAATTAATCAATTCATTTTTTTGCTAACTCTGAAAAAATTAGAGAATAATGTGCATGAAAATACCCAAACGTTTTACCAGCCCATTATTATTATCATTAATATTATTATTATTACTTTGATCATTATTGTTATTATCATCATCATTATAATAATGATAATTATTATTATTATTATTATCATTATTATTATTATTATTATCATTATTATTATTATTATTATTATTATTATTATTATCATTATTATAATTATTATTATTATTATTATTATCATCATTCTTCTCCTCTTCTTATTATTATTATTATCATTATTGTTATTATCATTATTCTCATTAATACTATTATTATTATTATAATTATTATTATTGTTATTATTATTATCATCATCATTATTATTATTATTATTATTATTATTATTATCATCATCATCATCATTATTATATAGAGTAGTTGCATCCCCCCCAAAAAACTTCTTTTTGTATTTAATGTACAATATCTATAAACAAGCTTATTGTTCATTTTGCATTGCCTGGTTCTGAGAGACAAGTTCAATTTTTGGCCTATTTTTACTTGCCCATTAGGGCAGGTAGACTCCAGGGATTGACCTTAATGGTTGTTTTATGGGTCATTTGCCCCTGGAACATGTGATTTTGCTACCATATGTTAAATCATAGGAGCTAAGCTTGCGATTGGACATATCAATTATCAACTGGAGTACTTTAAAAATGTTTTCTTAAAATTTTCAATTTTCATCTCCTTATTTTACCTAATAGGGCCCCAAGGTACTGCCTGAAAGTGTAAAGGTCAATTCCTGGAGTGTTGCTATTTCTCTTATCCCTCGTGTGTTTGTGTTGCACAGGGTTTTATGCATAGGGTTAAAACAATTTAACTCATTCACACTCAGAGTCCCTCTAGATGGTAGTGTCTGCAACACTCATACTTTCGAAAATCACAGAGGAACAAAATAAAAGATTACAAAATATTTGAAGGGGAGTTGTTGTTTAATTGGCTCTTTATTAACATTTCCCCTTCAAGAAATTTCCAAAAGTTTCTTTTGTCAGAAAAATATATCTAAAATCGTCAGGCTTTTTTTGGCCACTCTGTGTGTGAATGGGTTAAAAAAAAAGATTGGGCAACAATGTGCTGATTGAAAGTGATGAAAAACAAACTCTTCATTGTAGATATGACAAGTTTATTACATATGAGGGTTTTCAGTGTGTTAAAATAAAAGATACCATGCATGAGTTTCATAGATGTTACAGTTTGATTGTTTCAAGTTTAAACTTGTGTAGGCCATACACAAACTTTGGGTAGAGTTTAGTTTTCCTCCACAAATGTTAACTTCAGCATGAAAATCCCAGAAATAAGGATTTGTTTGAATGAAAACCAATCTTGAGAGTTAGGAAATGCTCAAGTTCTTACTTTTTACTCATCGTGATCTCAAACTTTATATGCAGGCATTCCATGTTTTCTTTTTACATATTTTCTGAATGAAAAGCCATGAATTATGGATTCTGAGTCATTCTAGTGTCGTAGATGATTACTTAAGATCAATCTGGGTCTTTTTCCATGGTAAAGTCACTCACTTTTGCAAGTGTTGTCAGGTGAACTATAATTGAAACATGCTAATATCTTATAACCTAATGTAAAGCATGCTGTAATAATGACAAAGAATGTTGTTATAGCAAATATACCCTGATAGCACTGGCACTATGCCAACAAGATGACAGGTTTTCAAATGACCCATTCTTGCTCAAAGTTCTCATAGCTGGTATTATCTGGAATTCTAAGGATACATTATACTGATGATAGCATTTTCAATTTGTTCAATTTAGATTAATATACAGGTATACAAATACTCCTACGAGTGTAGTTGCTTTTTCTTCAAGATATTTCAAATAAAGCAGTCCTGTCTCAGAAGCTTGTGGTACACAATGGACAAATCTTACAGGAAACAAACTACCTTTTGTTTAGGCCTAAGATGTGACATCTCCGCTACATAGTGATACCTGTGCCTAAGCTACACCACAAATATATTTTGGTGAATTATGAAATGAGAAATTTGGATGTAACAGCTCTAGTTATGAGAAAAAATGCTCCTCAACTACTCTTCTCATATTGAAGCTATGGAACCAGTTGGTGAAGTATATCATGGATACATGTCTGAGAATAATTACAACAATATTTAACCCTTCCAATGCTGAGGCCACTTTTATCCAAAGTACAAGGATGCTAAGACCTTTGAAAAACACCTACCGGTAAATCCTGTTGATATTCGTTGGATATCTCTCGCTGAGTACTCTCAGCTGAGTGCCAATTACCGGGATTTCAGTCATTTTCAGGGTTTTTTGCATCATTTTGTAATGACCAAATTAGCCACCAGCAGCAAAAGGGTTAATATATAAAAAATAAATACAACATGAAGTTGGCTATACATGTATATAAATATTAAATATGGAAGATGGTTAAATGTAACTCTCTTCTAAAAACTCCTTACCCCTTAGGCAAATGCCTGCTTGGTTTGACCATCACCGTTGTATTCAGATACATCATTTATATGATATTGTCATCGTATACCACTTATTTCTAACCCATCATGCATAAATATAACCTCACAAAGATATTAGAAGTGTAATAAGAACTATAATACTTTAAATTTAAGAATAACGCTCAAATCCACCAAATACATGGATTTGGTGGATTTGTGGATTAGGTTTTTCATAACATTTCCCCTTTAATTCTTTCCCAAATATATGCTGGGTTGTGGTTGTCTCACCCTCCTTTTGAGGATGCATCATAGTGATGTTCAGTGGAGGTATTTGGTGAACAAACATGTTTTATGAGCAATTTTCAGTGATTAAAACAAGCTATGAAAACATAATGCAGAAGGAATGAATTCCATGAGAAACATTAGTTAAGTAAAGGAATTAATTTACCAGAAATGTTTCAAATGAGAAATAAATTGACCAGAGAGCTATTTTGATATTTCTAATGTCACATAAACATACTTCATTTGGTTGGTTATTTGACACACTTAAGGGCTAGTAGAAATTTGATTGGGGCAAGTATAGACTGATAGGGCTTCTTACCCTGCAAGACCACTATACCTGTTCTGGTTTTGTCTTACCCTACCCATTAACCCACTTGCATCTAGAGTGCATACATGGTCTGACAAATTTGATCATGACTGTATAAACTGAGTAATATTAAACAAATATTTGAAGAGGGATTGTTAAACAACAGAAACAACAACTTTTAGTGAAATTTTTCCCCAAAATTGTTTTCCTGTTTAGATATTATTGTTTGTGTCAGACCAAGTCTAGCTCCAGATGTGAATGTGTTAATGTGTTAATCAGATAGATATTTCCAAATAATTATTTTGTAAGATAATCAGAATGTCCTAAATTCCTAGGGTGGTCAATGTTTTTGAGAATTTACCATAGTAGACCTTGTTTTAGTGTCAATTTCTTAGGGTGGTCAATATTTCTGAGAATCTATGGTAGTAGACTGATTTTTGGAATGAAACGTTTCTCACTTTCCTCTAATAGGAATGCACTCTGGTTTCATACCTGTCCACCTGTTGTTCTTACAGTACAGGTACTGGGTCGCGGGGTTGCTCAGACGATACCCTGTGCGGCACGTGTAATGAACGAACGCTTTGTTTCTTCCTCGACGCATGGCGGTTCTTGTCTCCGATTGGCTGTTACGTATCGATGGCGGGAAGCTAACGGGTCGTTTGGTGCATGTGTCATCGGCGGCCCAGAGCATCATCTCATCGGGCATGATCAGGATGTCCTGGAAGACGTTCGGTGACCGTGTCGGTTGACGCGGGGTGAGCAGGTCCAATCTCCCCTGGCCGCGCATTTGGGAATTCTCCCTGACCACCCGCTCTACCACCCTCGTGAGATTATAGATCTGGAGATGCATGCGACCCATGTCACTTCTTATTGAGATGTTCATCGACTGCGTGTCGCGCTTTAGTTGTTGTACCTCCATTCGGCAGGCTAGAACCTCTCGCTGGATCGTAGACGTGAGAGCTGTGCTTGAGGACGATGAGCTGCCCCTGCTGGCGGCGTAGGGATCTCGTGAGTTGCCGGTCACGTAACCGGTCCTCCCTCCCTGTGAGCTGCTGCTCGCAATCTGGGTTCGGAGATTTGTCACGGCCGCGGCGTAATACTTCAACTGGGTCTCCAACTGAAGGATTCTTCGCTCCATGTTATTGGTCTTAACCTGGCTACAGGGGATGCATTGAGGTTCGGTTGTTCCGGTACCACTGCTACTTCGGCCATAGCTGCTGCCACTGCTACTGCTACTGCCACCGTTACTAGCTCCGGCCGTACCATAGTTAGTCCCTCCTCTACCATAGCTGCCGCTGCTACCGCTACCTCTTCCATAGTTACTGCTACTACTGCTGCTGCCTCTACCGTAATTACTACCGCTACCACTGCTACCACCTCTACCATAATTGCTGCTGCTACCCCTACCATTATTACTGCTGCTACTACCACTGCCACTAGTTCCATAGTTGCTGCTGCTACCACTACCTCTACCATAAGTACTGCTGCTGCTCCCTTTTGTACCATATCTATTGCTGCTGCTATCACCTTTTGTATTTCTTCCACTGCTGCTACCTCGGCCATTGTAGTAACTACTGGTGGTGGTTTCAATACCTGCATATCTACCTCTGTCCGTTTCGCCATACCTATTACTGTTTCCACTGCTTCCACTGTTCCTACCATAGTTGCTTCCACTGTCCCTACCACTGTTTCTGCTGCCATAAGAACTTGTAGTACTATCAGAACTGCTCCTACCATAATTGCTTCCACTGTTCCTACCATAGTTGCTTCCACTGTTCCTACCATAGTTGCTTCCACTGCCCCGCCCACTGTTTCTGTCTCTGTTGCCATAAGAACTTGTAGTACTATCATAACTGCTCCTACCATAGTTACTGCCACTGTTCCTACCGTAGTTGCTTCCACTGTCCCGCCCACTGTTTCTGTCTCTGTTGCCATAGGAACTTGTAGTACTATCATAACTGCTCCTACCATAGTTACTGCCACTGTCCCTCCCACTGTTTCTACCCCAGCTATAGGAACGTGTAGTGGTGTCATAGCCACCCCTACCCGGGTATCTAGTGGTACCGGTACCTCCATACCTGTTTCTGTTGTAACTGTTCCTTCCTCGACCATATGCGACTGTTGTGGTTACTGGGCGGTTTCTTCCACCATACCTTTTGTTGTCACTGTTGTAGCCGCTAGTCCTGCCACTGTTTCGCCCTCTGCCATAGCTACTGGTACTTGTTTCATAACGGCTTCTGCTGCCGTAACTATCGTCATCATCATCGTCATCTTTTCCGCTGTTTCTTCCTCGACCATAGCTTTTCGTTGTGGTTTTTCTTCTGTTATACCAACTGTCACTATTATCGTCATTGTCCTTACCACTCTTGCGTCCACTCCAGTAATTACTAGTGGTTGTTTCATAACGGTTTCTACTGCCAGAACTTCTTGTTGTTTTTCTCCTGCCAAACCAACTGTAATCATCATCATCATCTTCCTCATCATTACTGTCTCTACCATCGTTTCTGCCTCTTCCGTAGGCTCGTGTTGTTGTTTCATAACTGTTCCTATTGCCGTAGAGGCTGCCATCATCATCCTTATCCTTATCATTGTTTCTTCCCCATCCGTATGCACTGGTGGTGGTGGTTTTTTGACTGTTTCTGTTATTGTTCCAGCTGTTTCTGCTGCCACTACTTCCCTTGTTTCTGTTGTTGTTACCTGTGCTGTTCTTTTTGCCATACCTGTTGTTCCGGCTGCTGCTGCTGCTGCTGCTGGTTCTACTGTTAGAGTCAAATCTATTGTTATTTCTGCCACCTTTCTTATTGTTTGTTTTGCTTTTGTCTTTTTTGCTTTCTTCCTCCTCCTCCTCCTCATCATCATCACTAAATCCCCAATCCCAGAAGCTAGTATCACTTTGATAATCTTTAGAATCAGCCACTCTCTCAGATTTAAGGAGCTCCACCTCTTGTTTCAGGTATTCAACCGTTTCCTCCAGTTTTGATTTTTGGATTTTCTCGGTAGCTATATCCATGCGCACCTCTTGAAGTGTACGTGTTGCATTTTTCTGCATGTGGGCGATTTCGTCAAACTGTCTCTCAATGATGCCGATATCACTCTCGAGTTTTTTCACGGTGTGTTTGAGGCGATCTTTCTCAGATTGCAGTCTGGATATGTTGCGTGTATGATCCTGGCAGGAGACCTGTATACTCTGTAGACCCTTGATAACCTGCCACATCTGGGTATAATCCTCGGTGCGCGTGAAATCCATTACGTCGCAGTTACATCTTGGCGCATCATGCAACTCATGCATGCCAATCGTCTCTTGACCATTTCCCATTTTATTCCACAGCATCACTGCTGCCGCAGTGAAAAACAACTGCTGTAGCATCTTGCTGTAAGCTGGGCGTGTGCTGTGAACAATACCTCTCTCTCCTCACCGGTATCTAGTTGTGTAGTGGGTAGACCACCAAGAACCGACCAACTAACAAATTCCCTGGAAGGAGTCCCAGAGCCAACTAGTGGCCCGTCTTGAATCCTTCTGTCATTTAAAGTGTTGAGTATATATCACATCACTATGTAGGGTTCAGAGGGCTGGTGGCAGGGGGAGGTCCTCACTTCTGCTTGGGTAGCCATCCACTCCACCCATGCAGTAGGCTGGCATAATCAAATTAGTGCAAGGCAAGAGCTACTCTTGTAGAAGACCCATGTGGTACCCACGCTTAACCCTCTTACGTCCAGAAAACACCCTTTTGGTACCCACCCTTAACCCTCTTCCATGCAGAACACTCTTGTGGTACCCACGCTTAACCCTCTAATGTCCAGAACACCCTTGTGGTACCCACGCTTAACCCTCTTACGTCCAGAAAACACCCTTTTGGTACCCACCCTTAACCCTCTTCCATGCAGAACACTCTTGTGGTACCCACGCTTAACCCTCTAATGTCCAGAACACCCTTGTGGTACCCACGCTTAACCCTCTTACGTCCAGAAAACACCCTTTTGGTACCCACGCTTAACCCTCTTACATTCAGAGCACCCTTGTGGTACCCACGCTTAACCTTCTTACACCCAGAACACCCTTACATTTAGAACACACTTCAGAACATCCTTGTGGTACCCATGCTTAACCCTCTTACATCCAGAACACCCTTGTGGTACCCACGCTTAACCCTCTTACATCCAGAACACCCTTGTGGTACCCACGCTTAACCCTTTTACATTCAGAACACCCTTGTGGTACCCACGCTTAACCCTTTTACATCCAGAACACCCTTGTGGTACCCACGCTTAACCTTTTTACATTCAGAGCACCCTTGTGGTACCCACGCTTAACCCCCTTACATCCAGAACACCCTTGTGGTACCCATGCTTAACCCTTTTACATTCAGAGCACCCTTGTGGTACCCACGCTTAACCCTTTTACATCCAGAACACCCTTGTGGGACCCACGCTTAACACTTTTACATTCAGAACACCCTTGTGGTACCCACACTTAACCCTCTTACATTCAGAACACCCTTGTGGGACCCACACTTAACCTTCTTACACCCAGAACACCCTTGTTGTACCCACCCTTAACCCTTTTACATCCAGAACACCCTTGTGGTACCCACACTTAACCCTTTTACATTCAGAGCACCCTTGTGGTACCCACACTTAACCCTTTTACATTCAGAACACCCTTTTGGTACCCACGCTTAACCCTCTTACATTCAGAGCACCCTTGTGGTACCCACGCTTAACCTTCTTACACCCAGAACACCCTTACATTTAGAACACACTTCAGAACACCCTTGTGGTACCCATGCTTAACCCTCTTACATCCAGAACACCCTTGCGGTACCCACGCTTAACCCTCTTACATCCAGAACACCCTTTTGGTATCCATGTTGCAGCCCAACTTCCGATCCAGCCCATCTTAAGATGGGCCAAGCCCAACTTCCGATCGGAAGTTGGGCTGGATTTTGCTGGCCCATCTTAAGATGGGCTACCCAACTTCCGATGACCCAGATAATTATTATCTGTAACAGCAGCCCAGCCCAACTTCCGATGGCAATGATTTTTTATAAAGTGTTCATCTAGAAGTTTATAGCCTTGTTAGAATATTTGTTTATTGAATAAGATGTGAATTTCATGAGATAAATTACTTGCATCTTATTGTTAAATCTTTACTTAAAAACTACTGAATACTTCTGATTATGCTGAAATTTGAATATAAGACTAAGTTGATTACAGATTCTCTCCTTTTGTAAAAAAGAATAGAAAAGCAAAACAAAGATATAATTATTTAAACACAACAAATTAATTTACACTGGTAATGTTTCTTATGGTGCTGGATTCCATCACCTGTTAATTGCAATCCTTGATTGATTACATTCTTTTCTGGCTTCTAGAATGAGTTGGAAAAGTTGTATATGCCCTACAATTTTTTTACCTGTCTAACAAAATATAAGTATCTATTACATTATTTATGATAGATGTCTGTAAAAGTATAAACATTTCATAACAATTAGCCAATTAAGGTAACATGGTACATCTATATTACTTTTCTGTATCTACATTCAGGATGAAGGGCTTCTTTCTGACACATCTTAATAAAGGTCTCAATTTCAAAAGTTCAACGACCAGTTTTCTGATATACTCATTGCTCTTCAATATTTAAGAAAAAGGTTTAAAAAATAATTCAAACTAAAACATAAATATTTCTCTCTTCCCTATTTTACTATTGACTACCAAAAAGATAACTTTCTCAACTGCTTCATCCAAGGTATAAAGTTGGCCAATCCAAGATCATAATGTCTAAATCTTACTAAATTTGGATCTGCCAAAATTTAATATGTGTCATTTAGGTACAAGTACCAATTCAATCTGCATACATCTTATCTCATAACAATTACAACTTGAACCATGTATGTTCATTTCTTACTACCTCACCTCATCTAGATACTATGAGTGCCCTGTTCTGATGAATCTTGAAAAAGGACACAATGTTTTTGTAAATTCTGACAAGTTTCTTTTTGTTTTTTTGTCTATTTCTACTGTCCTGCCAGTCACATGAACCCCCTCAATTAATGCATTTACACTTATTTTGGCACACACATGATTATATAATTATGTCAAGAATTTGCAAGGGGTTAAAGAATACCTAAAAATACTAATAAAAAAGCTTAAAAGGCAAGAAGAAAAATTTCACCTTTCCCTTTTTGAGTCATTAGAAAAATACCATTGCTATTCCTTCATTCAAATTGTAAATGATTCATCATCTGGCTTATGTAATGTAAGAGCACACAACCAATAAATAACAAAGAAAAGGTAGTATTGTGCAAATTATCTAATTGAATTAACTTTGAATTAGATTAAATCTGAAAAAGCTTAAAATTCCATATAAATGACTCTTCAATTTGTCGTATGGTGAAAATATGTGGAACTTAAATGAGCTCTAAAAACATGATTCTTTTATTTCATTTTTCTGCTTACAATCAGCAATAATGTTTAGAGTAATCAGGTTATTCAAGCTACCCATTTCAATGTATTTCTTGGACTAATATTATCTTGTGATTTAAAGTGGATGCCCTATAAAAGAGTTGAAAATTCCATATTTATAAGAGTGCAAAAATTCATATGAATATTCATGAAGGGTTACATCCTGGTATCTATAATGATCGGAAGTTGGGCCAAGCCCATCTTAAGATGGGCCAGCCCAACTTCAAATGACCTACATCCTGGTATCTAGAGATCGGAAGTTGGGCCAAGCCCATCTTAAGATGGGCCAGCCCAACTTCAAATGACCTACATCCTGGTATCTAAAGATCGGAAGTTGGGCCAAGCCCATCTTAAGATGGGCTAGGGGTCATCGTAAGTTGGGCCAAGCCCATCTTAAGATGGGCTACCCAACTTCCGATCGTAAGTTGGGCCAAGCCCATCTTAAGATGGGCCAGGATCGGAAGTTGGGCTGCAACATCCATACTTAACCCTCTCATGTTCAGAACACCCTTGTTATACCCACACTTAGCGCCCTCATGTTCCAAGCACCCCTAAGAGTACTTTGTTAATGCATATTTTCATTAAACATTTCTGTGAAAAATATTGTAGAAGACCCATATGGTATGTATGCTTACAGCTCAGAGCACCCTTATGATATGACATAGTATGACACTTAAACTGGTAGTTTTCCAATGCATGTTTTGCATGGAAAATATTTTTTGTGAAATATTTTCATAAAAGTATTGTGGAAGACACCTCCGGTATGCACACTTAATCCTCTCATGTTCAGAGCACCCTTATGGTATTACACCTAAGTGAGTATTTTGTAAATGAACTTTATCATGTAAATATTGATCATTTTCATGAAAAATATTGTAGAAGATCCATGTGGTAAGCTCAACCCATTTACATGACATTTCAACCAAAAATTATTTTTGAAAGATGCTTTTGTCACAGATAAACCATCTAAATAGTCTGGCTGTTTAGAGCAGCTACAAACATGAATCAGTTAACATATGCGAGTTTGTAAGTTTTTAATGTGCAAGTTACGAATACAAATATCTTGAAAACTTTGGTACTTAAAGATAGTATAGTACTTGAAAAAAGCTCTTCTCTGCTAAACCGTCTTTTTCAAATATCTTTATAGCTTTGCCCTCATTAAATAGACATTCCCCTTTGTTAAATGACACTCCATACATATTCAAGGTTATAATTTGAAAATTGTTTTTATTTTTTAAACAGTCACCTTTAATATTATATGAAGCTATAGCTTGAATTTATAGAATTATTTCCTATTTTGTATAAAACTATATTGTTGTATTAGATAAAAAAAAAATTGATCCCTTTTCCAAGAAAATAGTTTTGCTTCCATTTAAGAGCTATTCCTATCGTACCCAGATGCCCCATGTGGTTCAAGCATGAATGGGTTAAGATGAACATTCCTCAACCTATTAATGCTTGCAGAGGCCGAAATTAGCCTGACATTTTCGATGTAATCTTACAGGCTAAGACAAGTAACGAAAATAATTGATGGGGAAATGTTAATCAGAACATTACCAACTACCCTCTTCAATTATTTTAAAAATTCATTCTCAATTTTAAAGTTATTGTCAAAAGTAGCATAGATCCAGACGACAATTTCTGGGGGAACTCCTAAGTATTAATGGGTTAAAGTGCAGGCACTTGGAAAATAAATGAAACAGATTAAGCTATGCCATGCTTATCAGGAACATGTCCACAAATATTTCCGTAGACAAAAGTCGTGCTTTTTTTAGCAGAACAAGCAGGACCACCAAGGCATTTCTATAGAATGTGGTTTTACTGTCTTGGAACTGGGATTGTGTAATCTATTTATACCTTTCATTGATAGAATTGTATTTGTTGTAATATTCTGATTGCTGTGGTTCAACCAATTCAAATGACCATTTGTTTGTATCGTTAACACCAAAAACTGAAGTACAACATGTGTGTGTAACCATTAGATTCATTGTATGCAAAAGTGCACTGAATACTTATTTGAGTTATTTCACTGAAAAAATGCAATGATTTATGATAAGTTTGAAGAAAGATATACAAAGTAACTGAATGTGCAGAGTAAATTGTTGAATATATCAAAAGAGAATAAAAAGTGGGAATAAAAGGGTAATAGAGTAAAGACCCTTAATATCCTCTCTTTAGTTGAGAAGTCATTTTTGACACACACAATGATACTATTAACCCATGACCAATTCACTCGATCCATTTTCAAAATATTTACCATGCTATGAATAATATTATCATAGACTGAGTTGGAGTTAGATTTGACAACTAGCAGGCTTGTTGTGATGGGTTTACAGGGTACCTTACTCAGACAGTTATGTCGTTATGGGTATACAGGATACCTTATTCAGAATGCTGGTTGTTATGGGTATATGGGGTACCCTGCTCAGATGAAGACACCCCCTCTCTCATCACAGCTATTGGCTATAGTATACTACAAGCACTAAAGCCTGGGCTAGATAAGATGTGTATGTGAAACAGAGAATCTTAACCCTTTCATTAACCCATTTATTCTGGATGGTATATTGGCAGGATTGGATACAGAGGGGTTCAAGGGGTTTGATGAACATTTCTAATAAAAAATATTGATTTTCTTGCTAAAATTGTTCATTTTTTCAGTTATGTTCAAACAAATGAAGTGGATCTACTTCTATAGGGAGTCCCTTCCCCATAGAGAATGAACCTAATTCACAGAAATTCTTGATCTACTCCTGAAGTGGTTTGGTACATATTGGAATATCTTGATAACAAAACAATGTTTTGAGAAACATTTGACTAAACGCTTTTTATTGTGGTTTGAAGTATCTCTCTCCAATTTTTTTCTACTTCAGATGCAAATGGGTTAACTGTTGAAGGGCATTTGGAAAGAAGTTGATACCTTTATCTATGATTCTTTTGGAAATGAATTTGGAATTGGCCATGAATTTACAGACTATTACATGGAGACCTAGAGGATCATTACAAATAACATCCTCATTTAAATATTTTCCAAAAAAAAAGTATGTTTTTGTCAGAAAGATATCTAACTACATCAGATATGTGTTATTTTAATAATGATACTGGACTTTATGACTTTGCCTGGTAGAAACGCCCTTTTTACCCATTGTTTAAAGAATGTTATTGATTGAATTCTAATTCACATTTGTCCTATACTCATTTCCCAGAGGATGTTTTTGTCTAACAGACATCAGTAGAAAAGCCAGACCTGTTCAGCTGCTTCATGCACAATATTATTAACCCACTCATACCTGGAGATCTTCTCAAGAGTTGCCTGGACCTATGCAAGTTTTGAAAATAACTTGACAATTAAACATACATTCACAAAATATTTATATGAGAGCTGTGAGTCGAGGTCTGATGAACATTTCTCCTTCAAATATTTTTCAAAAGATTCTCTGGTTTTAACAATATTACCAATTTACTCAGGCCATTTTTGTTTGGGCAGGCATGAATGGGGTATGCACTGTATCAAGCACTGCCCCCAGCATAAATGGGTTAATTGCTGTACAGGCGCAGGTCTTGATAAGATAGAGGGGGTCTGTGCAGCAGAGGCTTAACCAGTGTATTCCTCAAATGTCTGACTATTTTGGTGATATCTCTTTTAAAAAAGTGCATTTTGGGAACTATTTGAAGGAGAAAAACTTGGAAGACTCCTACCTACATTTCTCTTTCAAATAGTTTATGAATGCACGCTTTATTTCTGAATTATCTTCAAAAGTATCATGGCTCCGGACGATACTTCTCAAGGGGAACTAGACACATGATGGGTTAATTACCATACTCTGACTAGTGATAGAATACTGTACTAGTGAATTGCTTTGCCCCAGGAAGATTATCTCAGATATCTTTGCCATGTTCATTTAATACATTGTACAGCTTATGACTGGGAAAAAATGGGAAAAAGCACCCCGGAAATAATAATGAATAATTTATTTACAGATATTTTTACTATCCACTGACTAATTATTATGAAAGAGTAGAATACTGTACAAGTGAACTGCTTTGCCCGAGAGAGATACCTGTAGTTCTGTACCATGTACTTTTACACTGTTCAGCTGGTGACTGACCTTCCATGGGGGAAAAAGCACCACAGAAAATATTTATGAATAACTTATTTAGTTCTTATATTCTGACCAATGATTAGGAAAATTTATAGTTTATTCGCGCAATACACTTGAACATTATACATATGACATGTATCCCTCTATGGGTAAAAGACCATCCCACTTTAAGTAATGATTATTATTAATTATAATTAATGATACATTAATGTATTATTTGATTTCCAGTAAGATTTAATAACAAGATTAAACAAATATGAAACAAAACTAGTAATTTGACATCTATTAATTTCTATAAATATGTTTGTTGTTTTACTAATTTAGTTTATAAGGGGCTTTTATCTCAGACTGATAAACAAAAGGGGTTGACTGAGCTCCAAGTGGCTAGCTCGGTGTCTAAATGAGAAACTAGTGAGGAGGAGTCCTATTAGTATTTGAGGGCCCTTTCATTTAAAATCAATTTTCTTGAAATATTTCTGAAATCAGTGCTTGCATTTAATTAAACAATGCAATTGAAACAACTTTAAAAGCTAAGAATTATAATCATTGATGAAATGCAAGACTTATATATCCGGTAGTAGATCTCCTTGGCTTGTGTCTTCTGGACCTGTGATACTTTAAAAGATAACATTAGAATGAAGCATGTACTGGTGAAATAGTTGAATGAGAGGTGATGGTTTGGTTCTGATCAACATTTCTATTTCAAATATTTTCTGAAACGTTCACTTGCCACAAAGATAAGATACAAGTAAAATAGTCAGGGTGTTTTTGGCCACTACATTGGCTTTGTGGAAATGTTTAGTCATTTTTAAGCAATAAAAAAAGATTCGATGAAATAAATCACAATGAAATGCATCATTGTTTGAACATTCACTAAGAACCTGTTTCGCCTGTCTTACATTGAACATTTGCAGAGGTGGATCGAGGATTTCTGTGTGGGGGATTATCTTGTATAGAGGGAGGGGGGGGGGGGGGGGGTGGCATTCATACAAAAAGTGAGGTAATAATACCCTTTTGGTTTGAAGCAAAAATAGAAAAGAATTACAAATCTTATCAAGAAAAATCAATACTTTAAATTTAAAAGAGGTTTGTCAAATCCCTTGAACCCTCTCTGTACCACCATTTGCATTGTGGGTACTGTCACCCTCCCATCATCAGCACTGTGGCATAGTTCACATTCCCGGGTGTCGTAAGCGCCAAGATGATGTGGGTATGCTGAAATGCAAATATAACAGGCGAGTGGTTGGGTTAAAGGTTATCTGGTTTCAGCACTAGTCGTGATTAGCCCTTTCCTTGTTTTCACAGGGCCAGCTCAGAGACACGCGAGAAATTGTGCCGCTTATGGCAGGGGGGTCATTCCAGCTGATTAATTGGGGGTATCCGGAGGGGGTACAGGGTGGATGCAGCATGTGGGGTTCGGTGATGGGTACTGATCGGTAATGGCACTGGAATGGGTGTTTACAGCTTACTTTGTGGTCACTCACAACCTTCTGCCGTAGTATTCAGATCTTGTGGTTAGTCACAAGATGGTGATGATGATTATAATGGTAGGGTAGGGGGTTTCCACAATAATCATAGGAGATTGGTTAGGGTGAAGAAGGTATGAGAGTTTTAATTTCAACGATGCAATGAAGAGAGAGAGAGAGTTTTAACTTTAATGATGCAATGAAGTGTAGACAACATTGCAAAAACACTTTATTGATATCTTCATATTGAGAGTAAATTATCATTATTTAATTATTGTATTCTTTACAAGAAAAAATAATTATATCATTGCCCTTGATATTCTATCCAAAAATTCTGCAAAGTGTACTTAAGATTTTTATATTTATGAAGAATGACAAAAAATTGTCTTTGCTTTTTCTTATCCATTCATCACTGCAGTAGTCTAAAATGTCTCACTATGTTGATAAAAAGCATATTATTCTGACTAAATATCTTTTTGTGAAAATATTTGAAGGGAAAATTTTCATCAGAATTGCCAACCAAAAATTTCTTCCTCAAATATACTGTCAGTTGGTGCAATCTCCCTCCCTAGTTATTTTCAAAAGTACTCAAGTTCCCAAACAACCCTCAACATGGATAGATTTTAGAACCTTTATGGGATAGTGGGTTTTACAAACTTCGACATCTAGATGGTAGGACAAAGGGTAGGGGATTAAATTGCAAGAGGGAAAAGGTTTGATATGGAGTCAAATTCTATGGAAAGTGGCATTTTGAATACAAAACACACCAATAACTTGACAAAAACAACGATTTTACAAACTATTTAAAGAAGAGTTGTTTGCTTTACTGTGATTACTATTTCTCCTACAAATATTTTCAAACTATCCAACTGTGCTTTCACTGTAAGGATGTCAAACAGCATTAGGCTGATGTGAGTGGTATTGGGTTAAACTGGCAACTACTAGGTCAAGTAAAATGTTGCAAAATTAATTATCTCACAGGTCAAGAGTCAAGAAGATAAGCGGGTTATGTTGATGCAAACTATAAAACCCAATTGCCATAGACATAGGGCATATAATACTGGCAACTCCCATTAGGGATAGTAGTAGGGCAAGAGAATTATTTAGCTACTCAATTAACTGATAGGTAAGGAAGTGTATGGAGGGCAAGTTCAAAGCGCACCATTAGAAAACCCTTAAAGTAAGAGCACCCAATTGCCATAAACATAGGACATATAATACTAGCAATTCCCAATAGGTAAAGTAATAGGGCAAGTGAATTGTGTAGCTATTTCAATTAACTGATAGGTGTTTGTATATAAGGAAGTATATGAAGTTCAAAGCGAACCATTAGCAAACCCTTACTAAATGATGCTGATACTTCTTAGGAAATCATGGCATTTTCTTTGCATTCCTTATCCTAGGAATACCTCAGTATTCCCAGTTCCATGTGGTAGGAGAAAACTTTTTATATAAAATAAATTAAATAAAAGGAGAAAGTTGCCCATCACCCAAGGTTAGTTGGTGGTTCTCCCCGGGTACTCTGGTCTTCTTTTGACCATTATAAGACTACTCAGGCAAAAAGGTAACCATAAATAGAATCTGAAATCCATATGTTATAATTCTGCTTTTGATGCACCCTGTGACTCGGATGTGGCTGAAGGAACAACAGGACACCAACGATTGGCCAAAATTGTGTCAGAGGGGATTATGGGATACCTCTGCATGTTGTCAGCTTATCAACATCGCGCTGTTGTACTCAGCCTGGTGGGACATAGGGTAAATGTTCATAGCGGCCTGTGGGGCGTCGTCATCATTGCAACGTGTTTACAACGAGAGAGTCGATCACAGGACACCCACAGGCTATGGTGGACCCCGCGTATGTATAAAGGGGACGATTATTACGTACTTGGCACAGGATGAGAAGATTGTGAAATTGACAAGTGAGCCGTAGTTGCGAAATATGCAAACGATTGCCTTGTAGCATAATACAAGTGGGGGTCTCTCGCTTGGAGAATCTTCCCAAGGCCTTGCACCCCCTTTCTAGCTCCTGAACTGTGAAAACTCTTTAACCCTACTTTCGTTCATAGGACAAGGATGCAAAGATTTTTTAAAACCATCTAAGCCCTGTTGTGTTGGTATTCATTGGATAGCTCTCGCTGAGCACTGTCAGATGAGTACCCATGTGCCAGGGTTGCAGTCATTTTCAGTTTTTTTTGCATCATTTTGTATTGGACAAATTAGCCATCAGCAGCATAAGGGTTAACCCATTCATGCCTGGAAATCTCCCTCTCAAATGCTTTCTGCTCCTTTGATACTTATGAAAGTATTTCAGAAATTACTTACAGAATCACTTGAAAAATTAAGGAGAGATTTGGGTTGGGTTATGATTAACAATTCAACCTCAAACTTTTCTGTAAGAGCAATCTTGTCAAAAAGGGAACACCAAATTTCTCAGTATGTTTTGGGGTACTATAGGCGTGAATGGGTTAATCCATTAATGCCTGTTGCAGCCCAAATAAGGCCTGAAATTATCTTCCTAGCAAAAGAATGATCCAGAAAATGTTTGAAGTGGGTTAATTAATCTCCAGTGTCCAGTTACAACTGGCTAGTTACTATATAGCCACAATATGGCAGAAAAAGTGACAATAAACAAACTGAATTGAAATTCCAAATTGAATGAGTTGGGTATCCAAATATTACCTGACACTGTGCCCAAAGGCTTCTGCTCTAGAAAATTCAAGAACTTTGGTCTATTTACTAAATTGACCATGTGCTTGACCAGCATGGGTTTCAGGGAATGGATGGGGTGGGGTGGTAAATAAATGAGTGAGTCACAACTGGACCAACATCCCAACAGCAGGATTTAAGGAAAACAACCTGTCTCATCTGCTTCTGAGAACTACCATGCAATGGTAAGGAATGGTTGCTTGGAACAAGTTCAAACTGTCAAAAGGAGATAGAAAGCAAAGCTCATTATGTAACTTATTCTGACCCTTTCAATGAAAACATGTCATATTCTATAGCCACGGGGTACTGTGTCAACTTGTTGTACTCTGGAACAAACCCAAACATTTCTGGCCATAAACATCTGCAATTGTTATTCTCATTTTCTCATAGCTGTAAATAACAAAACTGCATCAGTTGTACGTGTAAGGTTCTTAATACACATGGTATGTTTGAAAAAAAACATGGTTGATGTTTAGTTGAATACACAACTGTATATGGCTTTAATTTGGAGTGCTAAAATTTCACTTTACAGCCCTGCTTTTTGTGCTTCTTCAAATTAGCACATTCAAGCACTCAAACTGTTCAACCATATATAATAGGATATTTATTTGATGGATGTTATTTTGACGCTATCATGGGGAATGCGAAAATAGCAAATTGAGTGCTTATAAAAAAATAACAGTTATACAGTATTATCGAAGTTCTTGCATGCATTCCTTCTATTCAACTATTAAAATTCTCCTAGACTAGACCTCAGGCAGCTTTAAATTTTGGTTAACCCTGTATAACAGTATAAGTATTACCAATTGTTTCACTAGATGCAACCAACAGGGCCATCTAGACAGGGCTGCCCTTATGGCCAAGTGGTCTAAGATATTGCCACTGACTGCTAGCTGTCTCTCACCACTACACAGGTTTAAACCCCATCCGGGGCAAGTGAGCAAGTTGCCAGTGACTCAGGTTTTGGCGGTGGTTTTTGCCGGGAACTCCAGTTTCCTCCACCACTAACAACTGGCTATAGTCACTACTTAGCCGCAAGATGGCAGAAATAGTGATAAAAGATAAAATTCCAAATTCTAAATACACAGGTTCGAATCCCGGCTGGGGAATGTGAGAAAGTTGCCAGTGACTTGGGGTTTGGCGGTTGTTTTCTCCATGTACTCTGGTCTCCTCCACCACTAACAACTGGCTAGTCACGACTAAGACACAATATTGCAGAAAAAGTGATGATAATCAAAATTCTAAAATTGTAAATGAATCTTTCATGCCTAACCAACTCAGCCATCGCACCCTCTTGTATGTTGTCTTATTACCTGTTGTATTTCTTTACAGGTGTTGGCAATGCTCAGGATATCATCATTGAGTCCACGGACGAGAGCGATATTTTCATGGACTGTACCGCAGCAAATCTCATCATAAGGAACCTAACGATTCTCCAGAATAACACCCAGGTGGCGACGGTGTGCGTGCGACATGGACACACGACTCTCGATCGCTGCGTGCTCAAGTCACAGGCCATAGGTGTGTGCATCCGACCTGGTGCAGAGGCAACCATAACAAGTTGTGATATTCAGGAGTGCAAGGTGAGTTAATGAAGGGCAATTCAAATCTTCCAATTCTGTGGCTACTTTCGTCCAAAGCACAAGGAAGCAAAGATTTTTGAAAACCATCTAAACCATGTCATGTTGGTATTCATTGGATAACTCTTGCTGAGTACTCTCAGATGAGTACCCACATGCCAGGGTTTTAGTCCTTTTTTAGGGATTTTTTGCATCATTTTGTATTGGCCAAATTAGCCACCAGTAGCATAAGAGCTAATATTTCTAACATTACTGCATAAGAGTTCCATTATGTTGTTTGTGTCTATGATACTTAGTAATTTAACTTTGGATTGATGATAACTTAGTTACCATTCTAATGGCTGTTGGTTTACATATCCTGCACAAACTTTCAGTATATGGAGGTTTCATTATTTTCCCTTTATTTCTGATTATTAGGGTTGAATTTTTGATGGAAAAGGAACTTAGAATAAAGCATCTAATTTGTTAACCCTTTCTATATAGGATATTGATGTTAATTATTTTTGATGGGAAGTTCGAATATGGAGTCTATCCTATTCCCCTATTATCTCAAACTAATGAAATTGACATAGTTTATTAAACTTTTCTCATAGACTGTTGGTGTTGAGCTTGGTAAGGACACTGTGGTGAAAATGGACGGGTGTCATATCCATAACTGTGGCTGGGCCAGCGCTGGTATGATGCTGCCTGGCGAGAGAAGTGGAGGAATCAGAATACAGGTAAAACAATAACATTCTATTGTTATGAGTGCTCTCAGTATCTAATACACATACACACTTGTGTAGATGAATTGTATAGAATACAGACATCTTTGAAATACATAAAGCATCACAAATGTACACTCCCAGCAGGGTGTAAGATTTCTGTGGTAAAAGACTAAAAAATATACATAATGTTTTCAAATGGAGCTTCTATCCACATGGACCATCATTAGGCATCATTTATCATAATTGTGGAGAAAAGATCAATACAGGTGGAAGGGTATCACATTTTTGTCTAATTTTTGGTCAATTTGAATATTATAACCTTTTCTTTCACAATTTTTGTCAAAAATAAGAAAAAAATGTGTATTTTTCAACTTCTATATTGCATGACTTTTGAACAAAGACAAAATTGAAAAAAACTATGATAAGATTTTTTTCATGCATGTCTGAAGTCAGACCCTGCGTATTCTGCATGTGCTAAAGGGTCTGTTATGTCAATATTGCATTTGATTAATTTTGGGAAACAATTTCTTATTTCAGGCCAAAAGCAGACCCAGCGGTTCAGGAAAGGAGGCGGATATCACCATCACTAATTGTAAGATCACTGACAACAGGGGCTATAGCATCATCATCGCACCGCAGGATTCTGGAACCGAGCCAGCCTGCCTCAGCGGTTCTGTGTCTCTCTTCGATTCACTGACCAGAGCTGAGGCACCACCCACCATCCCCGCTGAGAAGCTGTCGGGGTTCGGCGTCAAGTTGGACGGAAACTGCATGGAGAATAACACCCTGGACGGGATAGGGTTGTGCTATAGCGAGGACAGCGAATGGTTCTCTGCCTCCTGGACAGAGATGGAGGATGATGAGGAAGAGGAGGGCTGTGGGAGCCCCCTGGTGTCGAGGCAAGGAACCGACTCTAAGGATTGTAATATTGCTATGGAGGAGGATGAAGGGGAATTCTTATTGAAGCCGAATGGAAGAAAATCTGGAGGCTTGGAGTGTTCAACAAATTCTGAATTGAGGGACTGTAGAAACAGGTTATTTCAGGATGGGGAAAGTTTGGATGAGGAAGGCATTGAAAAGGTTGGAGAAAAAGATGAGGAAAAGGAGAACATTGAGAATGTGATGAACATTGATGCTCTTGCGTCTGAGCCAAATAAGGTTGTAAGTGAAGAAGAAATAAAACATTGAGATTTTGTAATACCTTTTTGTCATTGAAATGCACTGAATCCATAGCTTGGAACATAAATTAGTATACTCCATTTAACCCATTCATGCCTGTAGCAGCCAAAACTGCCTGACAAGTTTGGTGATATCTCTCTAACAAAAGCAATATTAAGAAAAATATTTGATGGAGAGTTGTTCATCAATACTCTATTTAGAACTTTCCTTCAAATATTTTTGGAATTTATGCTTCATTCCAAAGTTATTTTCAAAAGTATGACAGGTCCAGACGACACTGATCTAGTTGGTCTCCAGGCATGAATGGATTAAATGGCCAAAATTTGTCATTCTTGATGATATATCAGACGTCTTAGATCACTCACTAGTGGTACACATCTTGGGGGCTCTTATCTTTACTAATATTGAATGTAACTTCTATTCCACTTAAAAGGAGGATCCATAATTTATGTCAAAGTAATATTTATATCTACATATTGACTTACCATAGAAGAATGTATTCATGACATGACATGGGGATGTGTTAGTTTCTTTGTATGTGTTATGATGACTACTAGTGCCACCTATTGATGACCTGGGGAAACTAACCTTTTAGCCAGAGGTCAGATTTGTATCATGTATTATCTTTTTAACAGAACATACAAAAGACGGAGTCTGAGTTACATATTGTCTCCTCGGAGCAATTTAGTTGTAATAAAGAGGCACAAAATAATTGATTTATAATGATTTCAGAAGGAAGAGAGTTTTATGCATACATTTGGACAGTATTACCACGGGGTGGTTTCTCAAAAATTAACTTTGCAGTTGAGATTCATACCAATAACATATTGCATAAAAAGGAAAGGGAAATTGTGTTTGTTATCTTGAGCAATATCAGTTTTCATCCTCTATATTATGGTGCTATTTATTTTTATATGTATTTGTTATGTTTATTAATAAAAAAAATGTGTATATACTTATGTATCGCCTTTGTCTATATTTCAATTTGTAATTCTCCAAGCAATGTTTGACCTCAACACTGACCCTATTAGGGTTATAATGTCCTATTTAAAAATATATTAAACAGGTCGTACCAAGGACAATCATAGAAGACCTGATAACTTTGGTAATATCTTTCTGACAAAGTCCAAATAAAAAGTTTTCCTGATTGTTTAGGGACCATTTCCAATTTGACCAAGATTTTAAAATATGTCCTGATAGCCAAGTGGTCTAAAGTGAATAATGTCATGCACTGCCCAATGTCTCACACCATTGCCAAGGTTCAGATCTTGTGCACGGTGTGTGAGAAAGTTGCCAGTGACTTTGGGCTAGGCAGTTGTGTTTCCCTGGGTACTCCTGGTTACTCTACCACCTTCAACTAGCCAGTCATTATTTGACATCTTAATACAATATAAAAGACAAAGTGACAATAAACACAATTCAAAACTAAAAAAGAGCACCAAGCCCTGAGAAGTTTTATTTGATAAGCACAGTGAACCTCTAGTTCTTTTGAAAAGGAGAAAAAGAAGCTTATTGATAGAACTTGAGAGATGAATAATCTGGCCCAAAGTGTTGATATGGATTCAAAGAAATAAAATAAAATTTATTTGATATATGGGATGAATAAATTAGAGAGTGGAAATGGACCAAGTTTCCTTAAGTTCTCCTTTAATGCCACGCCCAAAAATATGTGTAATACATATTTACTGTATTTATCTGAACAAAAATGTAACAACCATTTTTTTTTCTCACTGACCAAATATTTTAGTGAATGAAATAATCTGAAAAAGTTTACTGGACAAAATGTTTTTACACAATATTTTTAACCGAATGAAAGAATTTGGTGAAGGAAAAAAATTACTCATTTTTTTTCCTCGAGTAAGAAAAATATTTTCCTGAATACGAAATTTTCCGACATGAAAAATATTTCACTGATTATTTTATCAGCCTTGGCTTGCCATATAAACCACTCGTTCGACCCGTTCTGCTTTTATTATCAAAGTAGCAGGTGCAACTCTCACTATTACTGCGTTCAAATTATAATACCGGCTCATTTTGCTTGTCAGAGTGCATTTGTTCAAATATGGATTTAACCACGTGTATAATTCGTCAATATCATTTCCGGAATTAATTATGACTCAATATGCATTTCAAATCAATATTATTAAATAAATGTGCCGTCAAAGAATCAAACAGTACCTGCACGGCTGGCTTGTACACTGCTTTAGGTTTTATTAATTGAATCCGCCAAACATGTGTACTGGCTGAAAACCTTGATTTCTCAGCTAAGTGTAAATGTTTCAGAAAACATACACAGTTAAATGCTTCCAAACATAAGACCTTTGCTACTACTGAAAAGAAGTCTTCTTGGAGCTCGTCTGTCATTTAACAGATTCTGCCAAATGGAATCCGAAGCCGCACAAGAAAAGGCTCAAGGGATGGAAAGTCAACCCACTGGCACTGGACCAGGAATCACAGTCACTGACACTAAGCCTGTTGCCTCTGAACCCATTGAGGAGGACAAGGAAGGGCAATCACAACCACAGCAGCTGTCAAAGCGGGCTGAGAAGAGGGTAATGTCTAAATGTGCTGTTTTGGAATACCCCTGTAATTATCATCTTCTGATGTGATGGTTTAAAGTAAACATTCAACTGCAATAGATATTTACAAAATATTTACACTAATTACAGTACTTTTAGAATAATATTCTTAAAGGTCTTAACTTGACGCATTTAAAAACCTCAACCTTGTACCGGGAATGCATTCATCAAGAATAATATGACAAGAACTTGAAAAAGCTTTGCCTTGTTTAAAAGTTATCAGAAATGTCAATGAATTATTTTCTTCGTCTTCATCATCATTATCATTTTTAAAATCATCATGATCATGCAGGTGTACCTTTAATCTGAGACTACTATACGAGGGATTAGACTGGCAGATCACACAAGACAGACTGGGGTGCAGGCAGGGTCTTGGCCAGGATTTGGAAACTGGGTGCCTAAAATTGGCAATTGTTTTATATTTTTGGGGCGTCCCATTTTTCAAGGAAGACAATATACTCTGATTACAACCATACTCTCCAATTATATGCTTGAAATTGACATTTTAAGAAATGACTCGCAGAAATGTTTGGGTGTCCTGAGGGGTGATTTTTAAGGGTTTGGGTGTCCAAAAGACACTCAGGCGCCCTGCTGGCTAAGACTTTGGGTGTAGGTCACAGCAAGAATCCTCTCATATACCTAGCTTGCAGCAGAGACCTGTATAAAACTCAAGGTTTAATATAAAACCTTATTAAAGATATAGATGTATGTCTCTGCTTGCAGCCAGCAGGCACACTGGATATTTCAAGGTTTTGTCCGTTTATGGCGGGAGTGCAGCCTAAACTTCTCAGTGATGTCACATGCCCTCGTTTAAAATAAGTTTCATGCTGGGCAACCAAAGCATGTGTCTAGATGTTAGTTTTCCCGTGTCTTCATCTCCCTCTTGTTATCTTTTCTCAGATATTGTTATAAAATGTAACCATTTTTTCATTGAAATGAATTCCCTTTCTGTTGACAGCTACAGCGGAGAGAGTTATGGAAACAGAACCAGAGGGAGAGAAGGAAGGCAAAATCAAACAGCAATGATCCTGGATTCGGGGGCGATGTCTTCAAAGAGACAGAATATTATTTTGAGAATGGTAATTTCCTGCTGATGATTTTTACATTGCTATGACTTAGATAACAGTAGGACTAGTCCTACTGGTTAATTATCCAAATAGTCATCTCTAGTCATGTTCAACTCATTTGTAGATCTATTCAGTAGCAGAACCCTGAGTCCCTTATATACAGTTTTGCATGTACATGTATGACAGAATTTTCAAGAAATTTTTGATCAGAGGAATTTCAAATAGACTAGCTTTATTCATATGAATGCTTTAATTTTCAAAATTGAACATTGTATTATCAGTCACTTGTAAATTATCTGAAAAAGAAGTATTTATCCAATTTTAAGAATACTTGTTTATTTACTATCTAGACCACCTTATATATACATTTAATTTGAGTGTCAAATGCTGCTTTTAATAATAGGTGTTACCACCTCAAATGTCATAACTCATAACTAATGATCAAACAGACTGTTTTGTGTGTCCCCTCAACCCTAGGGATACATCCAAGATCCAACAAAGAAAACATAACAAAATGTCTGAATGTTCCATCCTGTCACAAGAATATTCTGTCTGATGGCCCATTTCTCAATCTA
This sequence comes from Maea johnstoni, assembly GCA_963942565.1. Classification (NCBI taxonomy): domain Eukaryota; kingdom Metazoa; phylum Annelida; class Polychaeta; order Spionida; family Magelonidae; genus Maea; species Maea johnstoni. The sequence continues at coordinate 36,452,036 of OZ012688.1, read as the reverse complement.
GTCAATACAAGTGATTGCAAAATCAGGTTCTACTCATCTATGAGAAAAGGTTTATGTTTGATATTTCTTTGTATTTCTGCAGGTCTGCGTAAGGTGGTACCTTACTATTTCACCTACAACACCTATACCAAGAGACGCTGGGTGGACATGGAGATCCTGAAAGTATTCTTGAAGGAGTTTCGCAACGATACACCTGAGGCATATGTGAGCTATCTTTCAGAAAACCAGATACAAATAGGGATTCACAGAAGGGACATTTTATTCAGAGGGTGTTTTGGTGAAAAATTTAAGTGAAATTTTGATAAAGCTAAAGTAATAACTAGAATTTTTCGAATAAGGATTTGGATGAACCTTGAAACTCTAACCTGTTTAAATAAGTGTTACAAGTGTCAGAAAGCATACATTGGAAGACAATTAGTGTTAGGATGTCAGATATTTTGAATGATTTAAAATCAACATTACTACATTTTCAGGTCACCTTCTTGTGGAAGCTGATTGAGGCTTGTGGATATGCATGGATTTGCTTGTTTTGTTTATAGCATGTTCGGATTATCAAGCTGGATTAACCTGCTGGCAATGTCCTATTGGATATTTTTGGGATTTGTAGTATTATGTGCAGAAAGTGAGCAAATGTTTCCTTTCGTTATTTAACTTTTATGGATGGTGGGTAGTTATCGGAAATAAAATATGATGATCAACTTAGATGTTTCAAATAAAAATGGGGTTGATATTTATGTATATTGAACTCCTACCTTGATTCTTATATCTAGTGGTTATTTTTGTTTGTTTTTCATCAGAGAGCTGCTATTGAGGCAGGCAAACTGACTGTGAACAATAAACCAGTTCCCATTGACTACAAGCTCAGGGATGGGGACTTCCTCAAGCATGAAATTCATAGGCAAGTAACCCGATTTATAAACTCAGTCCTTGTACCTTGATATTTGGTTCTGAATAATATTTCTCCTTCAAATCTCTTTTTCAAAAGATGCTCCCCTTAGAAAGGTATCATCAAAGAAGTTGATTCTTTAATTAGTGTTAAAAATATAATTTTTGAGTCATTTAAGAATTTGTAGATGCATTGTTTTTAAATGTTATGCAATAATTGATCCCTGTGTCTTACCACTGCACACAGTCAATAGTTTGGACTTTGAATCAAGCATGTGGCTTGTAAGAATGTTGATGGTGACTTCTTTAGTTGGTCTCAACCTGGATACTCTGGTTTCCACCACTATTGGCTCGTCCCAGCCTAGCACGACAAAAAATTACAATTAACAGTATTCTGATTCCACTATGCCGGAAGCTTTCCTAATCTGATGTTTATAATTGTTTTCCTGAAAAAAATCAAAATGAAAAAATAGATAAAGATAGGTAAAGAAAAAACAATGCCAACTATATCAGGGAAAATTAGAATGAAATAATATATTTCAAAAAATATATGTTTCTAAAATTCAAATTGAATGAAATTGAATTAAGTTTATAAAAAAATACATGTAACAAAAATAATCACAATCATCCTCTCAATTCAGGCATGAACTCTCTGTCTCGGCCGAGCCTATCAGGATCATCTTCCAGTCAGATGACATGGTTGTGGTCAACAAGCCTTCCTCCATGCCTGTCCATCCCTGCGGCCGATATCGTCACAACTCAGTCATCTTCATTCTCGGTTATTCTCTTAATTCAGGCATGAGCTCTCCGTCTCGGCTGAGCCTATCAGGATCATCTTCCAGTCAGATGACATGGTTGTGGTCAACAAGCCTTCGTCCATGCCTGTCCACCCCTGCGGGCGATATCGTCACAACTCAGTCGTCTTCATTCTCCGTTATTCTCTTTATTGTAGGCATGAGCTCTCTGTCTCGTCCGAGCCTATCAGAATCATCTTCCAGTCAGATGACATGGTTGTGGTCAACAAGCCGTCCTCCATGCCTGTCCATCCCTGCGGCCGATATCGACACAACTCAGTCGTCTTCATTCTCCGTTATTCTCTTTATTGTAGGCATGAGCTCTCTGTCTCGTCCGAGCCTATCAGAATCATCTTCCAGTCAGATGACATGGTTGTGGTCAACAAGCCGTCCTCCATGCCTGTCCACCCCTGCGGGCGATATCGTCACAACTCAGTCGTCTTCATTCTCGGTTATTCTCTTATTTCAGGCATGAGCTCTCCGTCTCAGCCGATCCTATCAGAATCATCTTCCAATCAGATGACATGGTTGTGGTCAACAAGCCTTCGTCCATGCCTGTCCACCCATGTGGGCGATATCGACACAACTCAGTTGTCTTCATTCTCGGCAAGGAACACCAACTCTACCACCTCAGAAGTGAGTATCATCCATAGTCTTAGCCAGAAGGGCGTCTGGGCGTTATTTGGACACCCAAACCCTTTGATATCACCCCTCGGGACATCCAGATTTTTTGGGAAGTAATTTCTTAAAATGTCAATTTCAAGCATACAATTGAAGTTTTTCCACCTCAGTATAATTCCCATGACATTGTATAATGAATCCAAATATTTGAAGTGTATATTCCACCTTTTTTGGTAATTTTTGCTGAAAACAATCTTACCACACAAGCTCCTCAAAAACCTAGTACTTCATTTTTTACTTGAAATTTTTTAAGGAAAATCTTTGTTTTGAGCAGTCCCAAGGTCCCTAGATGTGTAATTTTTTACTGTGGAATCAGTAAAATTGTTTACATTCCTTTCACTCTGTGAAAACTTTGTTTCTGGGATTTCACTTGGTACTAAGGAGCTTGTTATCGAAGTGCATCCTTTTATTGAAAGTCAACAGGTGTATTTTGCATTCATTTAGTAGAAAGTAGTATAGCTGCCATATTCCTTACATTTCTCAGATTTTCATGATTTCATCATTTCTCTCTGTAGCTATTTATAGGTTGGACAGATTGACATCTGGGGTGTTGATATTTGGAAGAAGCGCTCAGAAGTCCAAGGAGCTGGAAGACCAGGTGGTCCAGCGTAAAATGAAGAAAGAATATGTCTGCAGGGTTGTTGGCGAATTTCCCAGGTATGAATTACTGAACATTAATCAATAACTTGTTATACAGTAAACCTTGCTTGCCTTGGAACTGCCTACCTCAGATGTGCATGTATCCTTGACAAAAGCACTGGTCCCAAATCTTAAATGTTAATAAGGTAATTAGATTTTGGTTACGTTGGACACTTGAGAGAGAGAGAGAGAGAGAGAGAGAGATACGTATGATGGTCCATATATATATTATATAATATATATATATGGGTTATGTATTTATAGTTGCATTTATTGATACATAAAGATCTATAATTATTCTTATTTCCCTGTCATGTTTTTTATTCATCAATTGCTGAAATAATATATAATATTTATTTGTTGTCCTGATCCTTTATACCTTCAAATGAATAAATAAAAACATCTCATTTATTAAACCTATCAGTGTACTATCCCATAAATGGCTGTCATATTTTGTCCTTGCAGTGAGCGTACTGAGTGCAACGAACCTCTGGACGTGTTGTCCTCTAAGCTAGGTATCTATAAGGTAGCCCCAAATGGTAAGCCAAGCAGCACAAGCTTCGAGAGGCTCAGCTTTAACGGATCAACCAGTGTTGTGAGATGTGAGCAAACATTATTATCATTATTATTATTATTATTATTGTTTATATTATTATTATTATTATTATTATCATTATTTTTTATTTATTTTTAAAAAAAGTTTTTTTATTATTATTCTTTTGTTGTTTTATTATTTTTATTATCATTTTTTATTTATTATTATTATAACTATCATTAAAGCATTATCCCTCTAGAGGGATTTCTTTCTCTAAAATGTCAATCTCCGAAAATGATTTAGTAATCTGTAGCTCTTACTCTAGCTGCACATGTTGTATTCATAATATTTTGTGATTTTAATTTTAATGTCTGAAAACTACTCACATTATCAGCTCTCTGGGAAGCCATTTATTGTTGAAGTTCACATTTTCATTGTGCTTTTTTCTCTCTAGGTTTTCCTCACACAGGGAGAACCCATCAAATCCGGATTCACTTACAGTACTTAGGTGAGTGTAATGTCTTCACCTTGTCTATTTACTTTTATTGAGAAATTTTGAGTAGTTAACTCATTTTTCATTATATATTTCATATACTGTTGACGATTTTCGTTTCTTATTGGTCTCAACTGTTTATTGGCCTTAACATAAACCTTTGTGGCAAACTGTCCATTTGACAGAGTAGAATGTTTTACCTGTCTGAAAACTCTTATCTGCCCTAACAAAAATCACTGTATTTTGTTTGTAATGTGTAGTATTTGTTGTTGATTTTAATTATCATTACAGTTGTCTTGATGGCTAATTGTCTAGCAATATGCAGGGTATATGGGAAAGTGCTATTTTTCAATAAAAAAATCCTGTCATTTTGAGCAGTCAACATTAGAAATCAACTGCCTGACAGCTTATCTCAGTGTTTTATCCTGTCTATGGCAGTGAAGTATTATTTGATAATTACAAATGGCATATGCTTTGAATAATAGGGATATCAAAACCTATAATGTGGATAGTTGCGACTGAAAATGCTACAACAAATTTCTACCTCAAATTGGCACAATGCCCCCTGGAAATTTAGTACAGCTAATTTCCTACTGATGAACTGCGCCCTATTGACATTTCCCCTTTGAACCAATCAACAGTCTAGAATGAGACACACCCCCTGAAATTCAACTAAGATACAGCCTAGCATATAAGCTTTTCAATGACAATTTGGAGTCCAGAGACACACCCTCTGAAATTCAACTAAGTTACAGCTCAGCATACAAGCTGTTTCAATGACCATTTGGAGTCCAGAGACGCACGGTCACACACCCCTGAAATTCAATTTAGTTACAGCGTATCTTACAAGCTATTTCGTGACAATTTGGAGTCTAATACAAAATATACATAACTTAGGATTATCCTTTCAGGTTTTCCAATCATAAATGATCCACTCTACAACAGTGTGGTTTGGGGTCCAAATAGAGGAAAAGGAGGACACTTAGGCAAGTCTGAAGCTGAGGTAAGTTAGTGTAAGCTGATGGCCTTTTCTCCTCTAAGACATTTCGATTAGGTATCCAACAATACAATAATCCAGGTCCTCACATTTTAGAAAACTCAAAACAGTGATGTCATTGATACATATGTTATATTTAAGTTTCATTATATGACCTGTAGGAAAACTTGTGAAGTTTCAACATTTGGTAAAATAGTAAATTAGATTGGCTAAAAAAAGGAGAGTTTGGTGGGTAGTTTGTGATTTATATATTTCTTTCAAGCATTTCTGAAAGATGCTTTGTTAGACAGAAATTGCCAAGATAGTGAGGCTGTTTTTGGTGTTACAGAAATGATAAGTCCCTCTAAATCTGCAACTTTAGATACCTTAAATTGCCAGATAGTTTGACCATTCCCCTATTCCTCAATCTCACACACTCAAATATATTGGCAAATTTGGGTCTTTCTTTGACTCTAGTTCATCAGTATTTTCAGAGAAAATGGGCCACTGAGCCAATCCATAAAATTGTAATTTGAAATTGAAATTGAAAAATTGAAATTGAAAAATTGAAATTGAAAAATTGAAATTGAAAAATTGAAATTGAAAAATTGAAATTTATGGCATGCCATTCAGAATTATTTGTATCTTTCCTTTAGTTGATTGATGAGATGGCGAGACACCACAATGAGGACAAGTATCTAGAGGACCATTCTGAGCTCTCCATGGACCAACTGAGGGCCATGACGGAACCTACCAATACAGACACCCCATCCGCTAGTACTGCAAACACACCAGTAGGTGGCGCCACCAGTAACAACCAATCCACAACACATGAAGTGACTGATCTCTCCTCCAGTTGTGTTAGTCAAACAGGAAGTAGTGCTCCAACTGATATTAGTGTGGATTGCCAGCCCACAGAGGGCAGCACTGACTCTGTCGTCTTCTCGGGGAAAAGAAAGGAACCGGACACTATTATTGACTCATCTGCTTCTCAAGTGAACTTAAAGAGAGATTCCTCTGGTAGTGTTGGAGGATCAAATGCAGGGGGAGCCACTGGTTCTGCTGATGCAAATGTAGGGGGAGCCACTGGTACTGCTGATGCAAATGTAGGGGGAGCCACTAGTACTGAGGCTCCTGAGAACGCCTCGCCTGACAGCCCAGCAGCAAAAAGATTGAGAACAAGCAGCACTGGGGAGGGGAGTTGTCCCAATGGAGCTCCAAAATGGGAACGGGATCCTAATTGTCGCCTCTGCCGCTTGAAATTGAGGGATCCCAAACCAGAAGAGCTGGTCATGTATCTACATGCGATAAAATACCAGGTAAGGCTTGGCTAATACTACCAATGACTAGATTTGTCACTGAAAATTAGGTCCGTAAATTGCAGGCAGTATTGTTATTGTATTTCTAAGGAAATTGTATTGTACTGTATTGACAAATTTTTAAAGGTGCTGTGCCAGATTTTTGTCTTAATATAGATAATCTGATGTCAACTGTATTTTATGATTATTAATTTTACTCATTGTTGAGATGTTTATACTTAGTTTTATTCTGTTGCAGGGTCCTGATTGGGAGTACAGTACTGACATGCCGGAATGGGCTTTGCCTGACTGGAAGGGTGCGGAGGGTTCATAGCCAAGTGAAATATGCTGAATATCTAGTATAATCTGAGCCCCAACCTTTAGTGTAATTGGATGATATAATAAATCTTTTTAAGTACCAATAACTGTTGATATTTACTTCTGAGGTAACCCCCCCCCCCTACACCTTGTTGGTTTACATCTATGATGCAACACCACACACTACACCAATCCAGATCCAACTACCGTAAATTCTCGCAAATCTCGGACACTTTTTTTTTTATTAATTTCTATTTTCGTTGGCTGATGGTGGCCGAAATTTTCTGAAAATAGCGATCATAGCTCAGGCACTGTGGCCGAAAGCTAGATGGAAAATTGATCGCTAACTTCGTACACAATTTTCCCCCACAAAATCATTATTGTCCACCTACCCGACTTGTCATTCCTCTGCTATATATAGTAGGTAGTGTCATGGCTAACTGTTGCTAGGCCAAACTCATAATTGATATTTTGTTTCATGGTTTAACCACCCCACTAAATTTTATTTGTAAGAGCTACCGACTCGACTAAATAACAGGCTTACAGAAAAGAAATGCTGAATTACATGCTCTTTCACAAGTCTTCTGTTGCCAAACAGCTCCTCACTTAATGAAAAGCTATTTATAGGATAAGCTATCAGTTGCAAACAGACATAGGAAGTGAACTGGATTTTACTTTCAAATTAATATGTAAATTTGTTATGCATTTGTACAATAGAAGCGAAGCATACTGACCCACTACATTTGGATTGCAACAATGGTTCTAGACATGGACTTGCAGACTAAATATCCATAACATCTTTCGAAATAAAATAATCAACTGAAAATTGATTCCTAATGGGTTTTACAATCTCTCTTCAAATAAATTCATTTTAAATATTACTTTCTTCAATAAGTCACATTTAGTCTCCTGACCATACACACACTCTGGGTTGAGGACAACTAAAGATGTTTATTTTTACTCTGTAGGCATGATATATTTAATATCTTCTTTTATAAATTTTACACAAAAGCATTCAAAATCAAGTAGCTATTTAGAAGTAACCAATCTTGGTTCTGTTCGATTCATATGGGAGACCAAACATCACTGCCTATTACCATATGCAGACAAAAATTGAGGAATATTTTCAATTCAAATTTCAACAGTAATTAATAATGTCACTTTGATTCTGTTATAATCCAATTCAGGGACCAGGAATAAGATCATGTTTCTATTTCATGTATTGAATATTTCTTACCAACAAAAATATGCATAGATGAAGTTCGAAAAATAAAAAATAAAAAATATGTACAAGTTCTTGCCATTCAGGTGGCTTTACATTTCTTACCAACAAAAATCTGTATCTGAATGGATGAAGTTTGAAAAAAATGTACAAGGTATTACATTTCTTACCAACAAAAATCTGAATCTGCTTAGATGAAGTTCGAAAAATATATACAAGGCATTACATTTCTTGCCAACAAAAATCTGCATACTAGTACATAAAAGAAAACATACAAGTTGTTGCTATTCAGCAGGCTTTACACCAATAGTTTATTCATCATCAGTTTGGTCAAGACAATACAATGACCTACAATAGATGAGGCTCATAAACAACCAACAAATAAAGTCTTTCGAGAGTGTTTATATTGGACACAGCTAAGGCATGTATGTATTTGTGTGTTTATCAGGAAAAGGGGGAGGCAACTTCTTGCACATCAGATCAGAAACCGCCCCCTTTTTTCACTGCAAATACCCTTCAGGTTGGGGGAACAGGGTGTTGATACGAAAATACCCTTTTTTGTTGGAAAAAGCTAATTCAAATTAAAGATAAAATACATTGTTTCCTTGCATCTACAGCGTTCCCTTTTGAAGTAATCCTTCGTTTTGATGGATACACAATGACAAGTTGTACTAGACAAGATAGAAAATCTCCTACTTGTCCCTATTACCAAGTACTCATTCTCACACACATTCTGCCTCGCTGGAGTGTCATTCAGCTAACAGTTATGTCTGTTAACCCATTAATGCTTAAGAGTTCCTCTAGAAATTGTCGTCTTTGATACTTTCGACTATAACTTTGGGAGCAAGACAGTTTTTACGAAATATTTCAAGGAGAGTTGTTGATAATGTTCTGAATACCATAACTGCCAACAAATATTTACTTAATTTTGTCTTTGCCTGGAAGATATCAACCAAATTGTCAGGCTGCTTTTGGCTGCTCTGAGTATTAATGGGTATAACACTATAGATTACTTAGTTCCTTCTTTCTTCCGGGTTATTCTTAGTTCACTTGGAAGAAATCAATAATGATCACGATTTTGTTTATTTTACATTTTTTCTTAAATTCAATTCTATCTATTGAGTCAGAATGTGGAACTAGGCATTGGCCAAATTAAATCAGAAGTTGTTGGTTTTGCTGAAAAAAAAAATCTGCCAGCAAAAACTCCAGGGAAATGTGCAGAGCATGATAGTGTGGGGGAGGGGAGGGGGTAAATGAGTTGAAACTAAGTAGCCTAATGTCATCGCAACAGACATGCTTTCTATAATGTACCAGTGCCATATTTTTGTGGTATTTCATGAGCAACTCCATAGAAGCAATTAATATACATAAATACATACTTTAACGTATGAGCCAGTTTTGACCCTGCAAGTAAGAATACAGGAATTAATTCAAATCACTTATCACGAGGTATGAGCCAGATATGACTGTACAAAACCCTACTCATGCTGGGTACACTTATGGCGGCACAGTCCAAAGACCATTGTATAACATATCTAAAGATTATACAGTCTGTTAAATCTGCCCTATAACTGAATGGTCTACGGTTTGCACACCAGTCGGTTACACTCTCTCACCACAACCCGGTCCCAGATTCAAATCCTGCATTAAGCATGAGAGAAAGTTGACAGTGCCTTTAATGGGTTGGTTGGTAGTTTTCCCCAGGTACTGCTGGTTCCTCTACCATTTAACAGCTGCCTCATCACGACATAGCCCCTAATATGGCAGAAAGGGTGATGATATACATAATTCCAAATAATCCAAAATCATATAAAAACTAAATTCTTGTTTGTCGTTCTAAATGATTGAATGAAATTTTGTCAAACAATATAAACCAAAATTAGAAAAAAATAATTGGGGTAGAATACAAACCATGCTTGTTTCAGAAAAAATATATTTTGGTAAGAAAGGGCAGTTTCCATACTAATAAGGTAACTAATTGCTTGTGTCTCAGGATCTTTATGGCTCATATCCATGTATGATTACTAACACCACTGCTAGCCTTGAATTCAATAGAGAACTGTGTAGTGAAGGGAACCTCTGCATCCCTATAAATTGGTTATATACTATCAGTACAGCAAAATAATTTAGCATCTAGGACATAGAAAAAGCTCACATATCTTCGATTTGAGAATAAAGCTCGGAATTCATTCTAAATCACCTAAATCGCTAGTATAGTAGAGTCTGTGTTTATTTACAACTTATTCCAATAGAAACATCTACTTCCTTGAAGCTGAGATGATGCCTAAAACCAGTAAGCACCTAATGACAGAACAAAATATCAGGATCACTTTGGTTCCATTTCTCTCTACTTTCATAATATAAATGTGCATTGCCCTCCAAATCTAACCACCATTCGTTAATTAATTCTCGTTGCCATGGTTACCAGACTCACAAATACAGGTCACATGGGCTTCGGTGACAGGGGGTTGATATGTCATTGAAATTAAAGGAATGGCGTGGGGTGGGGGGCTTTGGGAAAAGGTACATATATATATTTATATACATCATCATCATCTAACATGTTCCCAGAACTAGAAAAACAATAGCAGGAAAAATTCAAAAATAATAATATTAATAATGATAATATTAATGATAACAACTAGTCATTTAATATACAGTGTACAATACATTAGAGGCACCCACTTCATTATTCTTTCCAAGACCTATTATAGATCCAGTGTGCTTTCGTCTCTCCGATACCGGCTTTATAATTAGCCAACCTCTCATCACTTAATTATCTGGAAGATTAGGTACAATTCGAAAAAATCCAAACTAGTATCCACAAAATGCAACCAAGTTCAAAAGGTAAAAAGTTGTGAAAAGCACTCACTTTCACCGCTGTATGTCATACAAGTGCTTCATAGGGTACTAGTCAAAACCGCTACAAACCCATCACACCTACCTACATAGATCTTCACTTCCCAACTCCCTACCGTAAATAATTATCCGAAAAATGACCACTAGCAACATGGGGGAACTTCTTTAGGAATATGACCCTTAACTGCACAAAGGGAAAGGGGGGGGGGGGGTCAAATTTCTGCATATCCACTCCGGATACTTAATGATTAAACATAGTTTAGCAAAGGAAGAAACTACTGGTAGACAGCGGTAAGGGGGAGTGGTCAAATTTAATGCTAACGGATAGTACAAACTTGATGGTAAATTCACCATTATGAACAGGGAGGACACATCTACCTTATTTGATTGAAGCAAGGCATTCTGATATCATAGTTTCAACAAGAAGATTGTCAAGCTTTGAGTGTATCAGTTAGTATGGAATCACTTAATCAAGACCATCGGAACATATTCTGCTCATATTTTACTTGATCAATTTCAGTGTTGTGGAATAAAATAGTGATAAATCCGGATGAGAAATTTAACAACCAGTCCCTAACTTCCAGTGCTTTCATTAAAATTAATACCGCTACTTTCATAAAGAGGGAGAGCGGTTTACTCAGAAGGCAGATATTGGTGGGGATATGTTTTGGGGTGTGTTTATTGGTTGAACACAGCTTATTTATTTGGATAGAATATATTTTAGGGTAAAAATTACCTTCAGGCCACAAAGGACCAGATTACCCCTGCAACTCTAGGGAATCTCCAGACTTATCATTTGCAGGATATATCAACATGTTTATAATTAAATAATTGAATACATTAAGTCACAATCCCTTAATTTAACTTATATCAAAAAATTAAGAATGTGAATATGTTGATTTTTTGGGGGGCGCATGTAAAACTGAGGCCATGTTGCCCTGCTGAACATGTAGGTGTGAAGTTTACATTGTACAATGCCGCTATTGCACACTGACTATAAATGATGTACCAAGAGAAGGCATATGGAGAACACAAACTAGACCACTCTCTCCGACTACCAATAAACCCCTAAAGACTCCACAGGAGAGCAGCTTGTATGGTATGGCAAGTCAAAGACCTAGTGGGGACAGACACGGCTATAGAACACCCTTGGTTGGGGTGCTCCAAGGGTGGTGCGGTATTGCACCCGAAATTATAAGAAGTCCAAAATGTCCATAGTAGCCAGTAGCCAAAGGGTAAGCTACCTTACCCTTCACCATGTTGGGGTGACAATAAAGACTTGCGTAGTAGGAGTACCCTCGAAAGCCATGATCGTTTTCAAGACATGATTATTTATTTTTTCTCGTTTTTTAAAGTGCTTGGAACACACTGCATGCAGTAGAAATCCCTACCCCTCGTTATGCATCTAAGAGTATTATCATTCTGAGAACACAGTCGCATCTTCGCAAGCCTCAGCCAATGGCAGGGCGTTGTGATATGATTAGCCAATAGAAATGAAGAGGTCAATTTAAGTATCGTTAACCTTATGCGATGATAACCAGATGTTACTACTAAAAGTATCATGAATGTTAACCCTTCCAATGCTAAGGCTACTTTCATCCAAAGATTATGAATGTTAACCAATGGGAAAGATGATGCCAGCCTTAGTATAACCATAATCAAAGATAACAAAGCATATTTCTACCAGTAAAATATACTTAAACCAATGGGTAATGTCCATTACTTAAACTTGAATCAATTGGAAGAAACTACGCCTTCAGATTCATTAACCAATGGAAAGGAAATAGTCATCTTTAGAACCATTCCCATAGCGAATCTACAGGAGAGGTGATCGCAACCACTATCGTGAAAATAGTTCGAGTTATCTTAAGTATCATCAACCATAGCCTATCTAAGGAAGAGGCGATCACCTTTAGTGTTGTACCAACCTTTGAGCCAATGGGAGGAAACTAGTAGAGAACACCCTGTGTAATACCGGATCACATCATACACTACTACTTGTAAGTAAGTCAACAAAAAGCATTGAAAAGAGGTGCGACTTTCCACCGACAAGAAGACCGATCATGACAGAGATATTTCAGATGAAGTAAGCCACCCCAACATAGTGTGGGCCGACCATGCTGTGCTGCCACCGTGACGAAAGCGAGTCCGAAAGCAAGTCCATGACAACGGCGGCGGCAAATCACATGGGCAACCCCGGGCTGCATCGATGTCGTAATCATCGTCGCTGTTTCCATTTCCAAGCATCAGTTTGTGATATCTTTGGTGGGATGCCCAGCTGCTGGTGGCGTGCGGCAGGGACATCACGACGTGGAGTTGGCGTTGGGCGACTGGCCCGCGACGGGCTTCTTGGCTCGTGTCATGCGGTCTAACTCAGCGGCGGCATCCCTTGTTACTGCAGCTTTGTCTGTGGAACAATAGGAAAATATTTGTTAAATTCAAGATAACAAAATCATTTGAAAGGGGTAGGTTGCTATTGTGCTATTGTTAGCCTTAAAATGAAAGCAAATGTCTGTAACTGTAACATAAGGGATACACCAGATAGGATACCAAATTTCACATTACTGCAGCTTTATCTGTAGAAAAAAAGCTGACATGTTAGATTCAATTTTTTTCTTATATGTCATGGATAAGTAGAATTTGTGAATGTTCAATATATATATGTATATATATGTTTATATATATATATATATATATATATATATATATACATATACATACACATACATATACATATATATATACATATATATATACATATATATATACATATATATATACATATTATAAATATATACATATGTATATATATATATATATATATATATATATATATATATATATATATATATATATATATATATATATATATATATATATATATATATATATATATGTATATATATATGTATATATATATGTATATATATATATATATATATATATATATATATATATATTTATATATATATATATATATATATATATATATATATTTATTTATATATTTATATATATATATATATAACAAAAAGATCAAGCCTATTTTTGAAACTATGTATGAATGGGTTATTCCTTCCAGGAAAGCCAGCATCAGAATCAGTAGTATGCAAACAATACATAAATTGTACTAGAAAGAGATGGAAGGCCCATAGCCAAAGTTCCCTCCAGGTAGATCCGACCAAGAGCACGACTCGCTCTATACAGAATACATTATTTATGTTATTCTTTCTCACACCTTTTCCCTAAAGCACACAGCAATTCAGCTATCAAAATAGAAACAGGCCCATGACAACATGCATAACTATCATACAGTAATGCCAAAATGGTCCATTCTTCAAAAATATAAACATCATCTAAGAAAGCCAAGCAGAAAAAGGTAGAAAGTTCTTGAAACCTATTTCAGAAAACCGGCACATCTTAACCATTTCAATGCTAAGGCTACTTTTGTCTGATGCACAAGAATGCAAAGATTTTTGAAAACCATTGAAACCCTGTCATGTTGGTATTCATTTGAAAGCTCTCGCCGAGTACTTTCAGATGAGCACCCATTTGTCAGGGTTTCAGTCATTTTCGGCTTTTTTGAATCATTTAGTATTGGCCAACTTCGCCACCAGCAGCATAAGGGTTAAATGCAAGCATCATCATTCACCGCAAAATATGGTGTGTTTTTGCTGCTCTCAAGGCAAACCCTTTCATACCCTGCATGCACCTCTGGAGAAATGTCTTCTTGACATCACTTTTGAATATCACACCAAAGTACAACTATTGTACGATTCCAAAATCAGCTCCGATTGTGCTAATTTTAAAATCAGAACTGGACGTTCTTTAGAATCAAGCATAAATGGGATGTGGTCCTATTGTCATTGGCAATATTTTGTGAAATAGCTGAATGACAAAAGTCTGCATTAGCCATTCTAAGGCACAATTAAAGCATTTTTGTTTAAAAAGTATAGTATAGTGACATCATCCAACCATAGCAAGCATGTTTATAACTGGTATAAATACCATGTTTGCAATAAAAAGAAAATGGGCAATAAAATGAATAGGCTTGAACAGTTAGATCAAATTCACTCCCAAACAATTTGATTCACTGGAACTAGCAGGCAAGCCATTCATCCAAATACCCCTTTTATACCTTCAAAGCAGTGTCTTAGCCAGGATTTAGAAACTGGGTGCCTAAAATTAGCAGTTGTAAAATTTTTGGGCGTCCAAATTTTTAAGGGGGATCACAATACACTCTTATTTCAAACACAAACGTTTAAATTTATCAAAATAAGGCATGATATCATTAAACAATGTCAGGGGAATTATAAGAAGATGAAAAAATTCAATTATAAGCTTGAAATTGAGATTTTTAGAAATTCCACACTAAAAGATTTGGGTGTCCTGAGGGGTTCTTTTTAAGGGTTTGGGTGTCCAAAAAGGCACCCAGACGCCCTGCTGGCTAAGACCATGCTTCAAAGGGACAACAGATAATGCCCTCAAAACTGTAAATAAATGAACTATTGTGCACATTATGTGTTTTACATCTTCAGGCAAGCACAAAATGTTCACTAATTCCAATATTCTTTCGGTGACCTGGAATAATGGTAATAGATCTAATGCCCCAGTCACACCAAGGTACAACTATTGTATGATTCCAAAATCACCTCCGATTGTGCTTATTTAAAAATCAGAACTGGACGTTCTGATATTGAAAATAGACAAATTTGCAGTCACACCAGAACGACGTACAATGTCCCGAGCCGATTATATTGTTAAAAATTAATATCTTGCGATTATCTCATGATAATCGCAAGACATCTGTGCAAAAAGTACAAATAGACAAGAAATTGACTACTAATTTGTGAACAGGATCGCAAATCAGTAACAACTTTTTAAGACAGTTCTGATTCCATTTTTGGGTTCAAATTCAGATCCGTCTATCACACAATAAGTAAAATTATCAGGTCCGACCTGCCGATTTTGGAATCATTCAACAGTCGGAATGGTGTGACTGGGGCATAAGGTAACAAAAAGATTACTCAATATAAAACGACACATGCCGATCAAGAAAATCAACTATATATATATATATATATATATATATATATATATATATATATATATATATATATATATATATATATATATATATATATATATATATATATATACATATATAATAATATATATATATATATATATATATATATATGTATATATATATATATGTGTGTGTGTGTGTGTATATATATATATATATATATATATATATATATATATATATATATATATATATATATATATATATACATATATATATATATATATATATATGTATAAACATATATATACATATATATTTTTTTAAGAATTTCCTCTATTATCACTTTTCTTCTGCCATATTAAGGCAAAATTTTGACAAGCAGGCTGTAAATGGTGGAGGAACCCCACATCCCTGGGGAAAATCACCGCCTAACCACAAGTCACTGGCAACTCTTCACATGCCTTGAGCCAGATTCAAAGAAAAGCATTGACCATATGCATAGCATAATGGGGATTAAGGGGAGGGGTCAGATTAAACGATGATGTGAGTACGCAATGGGGTCATTCACTGAGCCAAATACTGCATGATGCCTTGGGACATAAACAGTAAAATAGGGTTGCCACAGTCGAAGCCATTGAAAATATCCAGACATCTCACTGACTTATCCCATTTCATCAAAGTTGTGCAAATTCACTTATTCTCTCAGCTCTTTTTATTTGTGACTTCTGAAATTTCATCTTTACACTGCGGTTGAAACTTGTAAGTCAAAGATATTTTAGTTGCCCAACTCAGAACTGTACATATATTATTTGACTATTCAAGAGATTCTATGAATGAATAGGCAGAACCTGCAAAACTTCACAATTACCTGATTCGAACTACACAATGAATACACATAAATGCCCAGCTAAGATATCCTTCCAAAATTAAAACATGAATGAATGGGTTAAAATACTATACATTCTATTCTGCTTCACTCACAAAAAAAATATGTTGCATGACTTTCTAATATGTGATGATCTCTCAATGGCATCAGTAACAAAATTCCTAGACCTGTGGCAACCCCAAGAAAACTGTTTGAATATCTTCAATATACTTTGTACCAGCAGCGCCATCGGCCATGCTTTCTAGCAGATATTATTGCTGAAAATGTGCATAGTTGCTAGGAGTCACCTTGGCCCTCAGGAAAATACTGAGCGGGCCCTCTGGTGGGAGTTAAGAGAAACAAACAGCGTTAGTCCGGCTGCAGACAAACCTAAACAATCAAATCACACAGCTAACCTTATCAATACAGAATGAACACTTTTCTCTACAAATAGCGTAAATGTGACGATTTTAACTGATTCATTTTTGAGATTTATCCTTAAAATTGTTGCTGGGGTCTGGAAAATAAGAATGGTTTTAGAAAATATTTGAAGGAGAGTTGTTGGTGTCGTGCTGGCGAACATTTCTCATTCAAATATTTTCTGAAATACGCTTTCGGCTTAGCGAATTCCTCATAATTGTCTGGCTGCTTTTGACCACCATGAGCATGAATGGGTGAACCTGTCCCTGTTCAGGTCTCCTGAATGATCTGACTTAAGTTTTTTACATCGCTATTAACGTGCTAAAATTAAAAGAAATGTTTGAATGAAAGCTGTTATTCCCTTGGTTACCTGCACACTTGTTCAAATAATTTTAAAATTTCGCCTTCATATCAAGAAGTTCCAAAAACTTTTAGTAAAACATGCATGCAGATTTTGTTCTAATGAATTAATACCCTCTTTGATACAAAATATGAAAAATAAAATGTTAACCCCATTTAAAGGTACTTATGTTACTCAAGTACATCTAGAAAATTTTCATTCTAATTTTCGTACTTTTCAAAAAATATTTCAGTCAGACCACCTAGGGACCCAAGCACGGGAGGAATATTGTGCAATTTTTGCCAAGACCCAATCAGCCGCAGAAAACACCTGATCCCCCTTTAAATGTACACCAAGCAAGATAAGGTGTCTAGCCAAAGATCTTGCCAGAAGTGCACAGTCAATAGATGCCTGAGAGGAATATGATGATGGAAGAGAAAGGACCCTTCTATAGTGGAAAGTCCATTTCAATCCTTGGAAAAACAACAACACTTTTTCCTTTAACCCTCTCATGCCTGGAGATATTCTTGACAAAAGTTGTCTGGACTCGTGTTAATTTTGAAAATAACTTTAGTATCAATCATAATTTCACAAAATATTTAAAGGAGAATTGTGAGTTGGATTTTCTGAAAGTTCCTTTTGGTAGAGAGATGTCACCAATATAGTCATGTGGTTTTGGGCCCTACAGGCATGTGTGATTAAGATTCATTGACTCAGAGTATAAACAAAACATATCCATCCCACATAGGCATATTAAAGATGAAGGTTGATAGTCTTATTTCCAGGTGATTGACAAATGTACACCTGTATATGGATACAGGTTTCTTTTAAGACAATGGGAAATGTGCATAGCAAAGATGATGTCCACAGGTAGATGGTCTTATTCACAAAACAATTTTTCTTCCTGTATTCCTGGAAGTAAAGCAAGTTCATTTTTAAAATTTAGTTATACCTCTCAATGCTGAGGCTACTTTTGTCAAAAGCAAAACACCATAAAGATTTTTGAAAACCATCTAAACCCTGCCATGTCGGTATTCATTGGGTAGCTCTCTCGGAGTACTCTCCAACGAGTACCCATATGCCAGGGTTTCAGTTATTTTTTCAGGTTGTCACCATATTTTGCATTGGACAAATTAGCCATCAGCAGCATAAGGGTTAAAGGAGATAACTCCAAACTCTTTGATTAGTTCAAACTCCCCCTAGTATAGAACCCCGTACGAGTACTGTTCGTCCATTTACGCTAGATAAGTAGAGAAAAGCGTGCTAACAAAGACTACGCCCACACAAACAGCAACTACGACAACATCCACTTACACACTCTCTTTCTCGGTGACAGGGAGAAACGTTACTCTACAACCAACAACACAAGTTATTGAGACATAAACATACAGACGTAAACAAATAAATAAATAAATAAATAAACAAACCAATAGATCAATAACAAATAATAATGGTGCTGTACTGAAAATTGTAGAAATAAACAAAATGGTACAGGGCTCAACTTTTTATAATAGAGGAATCACATCTGGGGCCGGTTGCACCAACGTGACTCAGGCTCAAACTTAAACTCAAGGCTCAACTCAACTCAAGTTGAGCTTTGAGCCTAAATATGCTTAACCCAATTCATGCCTGTAGTGTGCAAAACAGCCTGACTATTTTTGGTGATATCTCTTTAACAAAAGTAATTTTCAGAAAATGTTTCAAAGAGAAATGTTGATCAAAACCAAACCCGCAACTCTCCTTCAAATATTCTGCAAATTTATGATAAATTCAAACATTATTTTGAAAAGTATCTAAGGTCAAGACGGCACTTGTCAAGGAGATCTCCAGGCATGAAATGGTTAATAGAATTATAGTTCTTATGGCCCTACCATATTAGGTACCAGCCCTACATTTAAATCAAGGGCATTCTGGGGAAATCTCAATTCCTATGAATTATTCTAGTCTGGTATGGCTAAAAAAAAACTCAATTGGTCCTGCCATAAGGAGTGATTGACTAGCCTTGATTTTCATATATGTAGGATATTTGGGAATTGCCATCAGAACCTGTAATATAAATGAGCCCTGAAAATGCAGAGATACTAAACTCAGGAAAGACAACAAGCAAGACATGTGGGTTAGGTTTTTGCAAAATAAACAATCCTAATAAAACATCACTAACTGTTGGCTACAGAACGACCCACGGCCACCACTTCCTAAAAACCGTTTTTGTAAGCATAGAAGCGTAAGGAATTGATATGCACAGAATAATAACAAAACCCCGTCTTCGAATAAAAAACACAATCTTGTTACCTCCTCCTTCTTGCCCTGCATGCAGAAAATACCAAAATTAGGTTCATGACAAAAAACACAACAAAAATAAAACAACAAAAAATATATATATTTCATGGAAAATATAACAACCTGTATTACATGTCTCTCACACACCTTAACTAGGACGGAGACAGCTGTATCACTGTCATTGTTAGTTTAGAGATTAAGTTATTGATTTCCATTTGGAAATACAAACCTGTTCCTGACTTCGCCAAAATTGCACCACTTTCTGAGGACAAGTACTAGGTCCATTCTTGGCTTCCTAATTAGATTATGGATTTGAATAATATTGTTCACCACTTTTTCTGCCTTATTGGTATCAGGCTGAAATGTGCTAGCCAGTTGTAAATGGTGGCGGAAAACTTGCGGCTAATCACAAGTTACTGGTAACTTTATTAGATGCCTTGTGCCAGGTTCAAACTAGGATCTTTGATCTTAATACCTTGAACACCCTTGGAATCAGCCACCCTTAATCCCTCGAACACCCTTGGAATCAGCAACCCCTAAACCTTGAACACCCTGGAAGAAGCAACCCCTAAACCCTTGAACACCCTTGGAATCGGCAACCCCTAAACTCTTGAACACCCTTGGAATCAGCAACCCCTAAACTCTTGAACACCCTTGGAATCAGGAACCCCTAAACCTTGAACACCCTTGGAAGCAGCAACCCCAAAACCCTTGGACAGTAATGGACAACCTTAGAATCAGCAACCCCTAAACCCTTGAACACACTTGGAAGACAGGCAACCACTAGGCCATGGCGGATCCACTAACTATTGGGAAAACCCCTATGAAAGTGACATGTAGATGTTTATGAAGAGGCATATCTTGTGGGGGTATTTTTTTCCTCAAAGGTGGGGCACTCAAGTAGTTTTCAATGATTACTTTGTCTATGATGCACCCTGAATGAAAATAGGGCTATACATTTCAACCAAACCTGTGCTTTTGGATGGCATGAAAACATACCTGTTGCTTTCCTATCAAACATGTCTAAGTGGGGGTAAATTAACAATGACTCCATTGTCTCTCTCACCTGTTTTGAGTCCTCCTCTCTGTGAAGGGGGCGTGTCAGGTGCACCTGGTGACCCCGTCTTCTTGCTCAGTAAGCTGTTGAAGAAGTTGGCCAGAACACCCTCGTTAGCTGCACCCGCCTTGGAACTATCAATCTGTAATGATAGCAAGAAAAATGTGGAAATATTGATTTGAAAATATCAATCTGTAAGCAATTAAGAGATTTTCAATTTAAAAAGATATAAGTGAAAAATGAGTTACCTGATGGGCAAATGAGGAATGTTAATTATGAAAGGTATGTCAGAATATGGAATTATTAATCACATAAGATAGCCAATAAGGAATAAATAATTGGGGAAGATAATAGCTAATATGAAATTATCAGCACTGTCCTGTCATCAATGAATGGAAATTAATGTATTGCTTGTAAATCTCAAGCTCTAAATTGTCTTCCTTGAGCACACTGGCTATGTACAGATTCAGCTGATTGCTTTGCTTGAGCTCTTGAATAACCATCCCATTACTTAGAACAATTCTAATAGTTTACACCTGAAGCATCTACTAGGAGTGGGCGTGGCTTACCTTGCCCTTATTTGGTGATCCAGCAGGAAGCTGGGTGGCGACAGGCGAAACGCCAGCGGTACGTGGCGATGAGGTCGGCTTCTGGATCCCTCCAGGTGGCCGCAGAGGTGACTCCTGGAAAAACACAATAACAATGGCCAGAATGTAACAATGATGACAAACAATGGGTTTGGGCAATTATTAGATACAAGAACGGAATATAATGTGTGCAAAAATTTACAAGTGTAAATTCAAAGATGCCTACAATATCTATCTTTTTCAACAAATTGAAGTATAACTATGTAGAATGATGGAAAAATAGCTTAAGATTATTCCTTAGAGAAATATGGATGACAAAACCATAGATAGTCTTGATTAACCCATTTATGCCTGTAGCACCCAAAACTGTCTAACTATTTTGGTGATATCTCCATAAAAATCAATTTTTAGAAAATATCTGAGGTAAAAATCTTGATCAGAAACTAATTAACAACTCCTTCAAATATTTTCCCAATTTGTGATTAATTCCTAAGTTATTTTCAAAAGTGACTTAGGTCCAGACAACACTTGCCAAGGAAATCTCCAGGCTTGAATAGGACAAAGATATAAGGTATATATATATACATATATATATATATATATATATATATATATATATATATATATATATATATATATATATATATATATATATATGTGTGTGTTTAAAGTATTGCTGTGGGTTACCTGCCGACCGCCTCCTGCGGGAACTTGTTTACTTAGTTGTGACTGCTGCTTCATCAGGAACACTTGTTCGTCCTCCGCAGAGATCTCAGCGTCTCTCTGGATAGGCTGGCGAGAAAAACAAAACATACCTTATCAGATCACCAGGATTCACTTAAATTTACAGAAGCTGATACATAAGTATGTGAAGGCAGATCTTTTTTTATCATACTACATGAAATCATTGAAATTTCTAGTAGCTGAAATACAAGTATGTGATGGCTGACTTTTGAGGTGCTATTCAACTATTGTAACGCCCTTAATATCATCATTTTAACATTTTGGCGAGTTCTTTATATTATTAGCTTTTTAACATTTTGGCAAGTTTTGCCAATTTGCAATTAAGGCCACTCCAATTTATTTACTTGTCTTACGTGCTCAGGAGGTAGGAAATGAGTCATTTTGGAATAAAAAAAAAGTTGAAAAACATGACTTTTTTTATTTTTAAATTTTTTTTTAGAGTCTGGTTTAGGGCTGGTAGCGATATGTTTCTATCAGCCTATTCTCAACTAAATAAAATCAATCAATCTATTAATCCCTGTAACCTGAAGGGTGGGAGGTATACCTCCTCAAGTCTGAGGCTCTACTACAGCAATGATATTTTCCTGTAGTTGATTGAATCACACTTACAAAGAATATTCTTAAAACTTGCACTTTTTTTTTTTGGGAGTCTGACAGAAAATTTCAAAACCACTTTCGTCCGTAAGACACCAAAGATCACTTTTTTTTTCTTTTTTCTTTGGAGTCTGACAGGATTTTTTTTCCAAAAAAAGCTCGTAAGACAAGTAATTAAATTGGAGTGGCCTAAACAAAAGATGATATCAGCAACTTATTGACAAAATGTAGTGCCATCTAGATTCACAAATTACAGTTCCACAATTTCGAGTGCAAGAAACTATATGATCCCCCCCCCCCCCCCCCCAACAAAAGATATTTTTCAAAGACACTCCAAGAAACTTCAACTTCGGTATATGAAGGGCTATCAAACCTAAATATGGCCCACCTGGAGAAGTGAATAAAATCTTAATATTAAGTGTTCTACATCAGTACTAGCATCTAATGTGGTGCATTGAATTCAAAATGATTCCACTTATTTTAGAGCATGAATTTCAATAACTTTAAGGCATTCCTAACCTTACATTGCTTTATGCAATTGGGCTTGGTGAAGATGGTGCATGTTGACAGCCTTTTCCTTTTCTATGCTCATATAGACTTTTACAATTGATATTTTATAAGTATCAATGCTTGGCATGACAGCTGACTCTTCAAAACTATCATTGAATAATAAACTGTTAGGGAACACATTTTACATTTATCAAATGAATTGATATAAAGAAACAAAACACCCTCACACAAAATATCTTAAAACATGCTAATGATAATGAGTAAAATACCCCCTTACAAACACCTCTGTGATAAAAAAAACCTTTAAAATATTTCTTCAAATACCATAATATGAAGTCATGTTCCAAATAGGTTTAATTTCCCGCAATTGAACAACAAAAAAATTGTTTCAAAAAATTGCAAATCTAACATTTCTATGATAATTTTTGCATTGTGGTAATAAAAAGATACAACAACAATAATAATTCAAAGAAAAAACCTTCACCAGTCGTGCAAAACCAATGGCACAATGTGCTTGAATCAATGGGTATGATAAGGATCAAAATTAGAGAATTTGGGTGGAACTACTTTTTCGATACTGTGATCAGTGGTGACGTTGATGATTTGAAAAAAAAATCATTTGAAATAGCATAGGACAGAAAGTAGTCCCGGCTACTTAACCCTACCTTGGTAACACTAGCCTGAAAAAGGAATCAAGTCTCGTGAATTAATCTGTTCAAAACTCAAAATGTGTATGATCAAATTGTTGACAGGCCGTTGCCTACACAAAACCAGGACACTCAGAGTATCAAAGCTTTTGAAAGTAAAATTTTTAACATTAAAAATGATATTGAATATTGATCTCTAAAAGAAAACAATCATAAATGTGAATCAAATCAATCTAAAATGTGACATTTCATTCATGATGAAAGTGTATATTTCAAAGAAAAGACATGGTCTTGGAAAGAAAAACTCAAACCACCCTATATCAGACAGGTGCAATACAAAAACTTCACAGAAAAGATATCCCATATTCTTACAATATAATTCTTAATTAACAAGAAAAAATGTCTCTTCAGCCCTCCTTTCAATCTGACATGCCGCTCCACTTTTTAAATGTGGGTGGAAGAGAGTGAGAATAAAATGTTCAGCACTACCAATACATTTTGTAAGATATTAAAAGAAATAGTTGACAGGGTATGCACAAAAATTTCATTTCAATTTTTCTTTCGTCTTCGTTTATTTCACCGGCTTTCTACAATCTGTTATGGTCACATAATTCTGTAGACAGGTTTTTCGGCACTATAGAAATGATTGGTTTTGGCAAACTTACCTTTCTCATTACAGGTTTGGCGATGACGTCCTCATAGGTGTCATCTGGCTTCATACTGGCCATGTTCTCATACAATATACTGATCTTCTTCTCATTGTCCCAGCCTGATGGACTGAAATATACACACAATAACATCAACACCAGAAACAAAACTGGCGTTGCCAGCATCATATGTGTGCTTTCATGCAAGGTTTGGTCAGCTCACTTGTGAAGCTACCTGCACTCTACACAAGTATCAAAATCAAATCCATTGTAAATTGAACACCTCAAAAAGTGGAACACTTCTTTGACACCCATCAAAATAAAATCCATTGTAAACTTAACACCTCAAAAAGTTAAATATCTTATTGACACCCATCAAAATCAAATTAACATTTTACTATCTGATTTAAATTGGAACCTTAATAAGTTGACTTTTTTCTTGTTCATGGGTGTTCTAACTTCTGGATATCCCACTGCATATAAATCTAATACTTACATAAAGACTGCGTCCCTTTCCACCACGAAAGCAGGCATGTCGAAAGGAAAGCCGTATATCCTGTGTACCAGGTACTTGTGTAGCAGATCACAATTCTTATCTTCTTTAACCGATGTATAAAACAATGCTGCACCATCTGATAGCAGGTAAGGAAACTCAACTCTTTGTACAAATGGTGGTTGTGGTACTGTATACAGTGATAATATTGCGGCAGTTGAATTATTGTAGTACTAAGCGCACCCCTGGAGTGCGCATTTATTAAACTGCGCACCATTATTTGGACATACGACCCCAATGCTAATAATGTACATGTTAAAATTATAGCTTGTTATATATCACTTGTACACAAAAATTAAACTGTGCAAAGGCAGCTGCCTGCCGAGCATTTCTTAATATGTGCAAAATTAACACAGTATATAGTATTCTAGTATTCCAAATAAGCGATAGACACATGTCAAGGGGATAAAAAGTTATTTTGTGAGTATGAGCTTAATTCCCAAGTTACTTCTTTAATCATCATATATCTAGATAACGCTTGCTGAGAATCTAGTTAAACATGACTGAGTAAATGTAAATTAGTGTTGCAGTTAAATGTTAAAATATTTTAACAGCCTGAAGTTCATATCAAAACTGAACTAAATCTATGTTTAGCAATAAAATATAGAATATCAAATGATTCTCTTTTTAATACTTCTTGAATAAAGGATACAATTTAAACATAATTTCCTAATGTGTTGTTGTATGAAATCGAAATGCTCTTCTCTGTAATCATGCTCTTTCTCAAGTGTGGAGATTGCATCACTCTGAAACAAACAAACAATGAATATTATTACTAATCAAGTTCAGATGTTCATATAACACAATACATCCATTCCACAGGCGGCCAGTTTTTTTTGTGAACCATGTCAACCAGAGCTCGAAATTAGCTGGAGCCTGGAGTCCTAGCCGACAGCCCAGGGCTCCCTGAATTTGCCTGCGACTCCCTCAGACTTCTTGAGGGAGCCCAAAGATGTACTGGTTTCTATACAAAGCACCTTTATAAAGCTTATGAAGATGCAATTGGGCTCCTTGGAAAACAACAGCTTTATTTCGAACCCTCATGTCAACTATTGGTTTAGCATGACACTCAATACTTAAGCATTAGCGTACTTTAGCCCATTCACATCTGGAGCCTAGAAATGACTGGACTCATTAGTCCAGAGAAATCTTTGACTGAAAGCAGTTTTTCATGCAGTTTTGAATTGAACAATCTCTATTTAACAAGTTTTTCAAATAACTCTCTATATGTAGAGTTACATTCAAAGATAATAGTATAATAATAGCATTTTAAATGCAAATAGGTTAAAGGTAAGTTATTCTATAATACCCTTATACCTGGAACATAAGTCACAATTGCATTAGCTGAGACAATGTAGGTAAGCTGTAGTGCCTTTGTAAGGACCAGAGGTCTCTGTAGACACTGTTATTGTCCACCTCCAAATCACAGATAGTCCAAACACCTTGCATTTAGTCAAAGTCAATTGGAACTCTTAAAAGAATACAAGGCTGCAGGTTTTGCATCAGTTAGATAACTTTTTTGAACTGCATACACATTGCGTGACCCATACATCCTTAATGACCACCACAAGAAATTATTGTCAGGATGTTTTGATACTATTACATTTAGAGAAAAGAGTCAGGGAATGAGTGGTTTACTATCTGTACCTAAAGAGGCTGAATAGCAAGTAAATTGAGTAGCAATATCTGATATCTGATAGGAAAGTCAGTAGCAGTTGCCATGTTGCAAAAGTATTCATTCTACAGGAAATCATGCTAGCAGAGTTTATGTAACCTGATAGATCATGTTTAACCCTTCCAATGCTGAGGCTACTTTTGTCCAAAGCACCAATACCCTACTACTTTTGAAAACCAACTAAGCCCTATCATGTTGGTATTCATTTGATAGCTCTTGCTGAGCACTCTCAGATGAGTACCCATTTGCCAGGGTTTCATGTATTTTTCAGGTTTTTGCATCATTTTGTATTGGCCAAATAAGCCACCAGCAGCATAAGGGTTAAGAAATGTTTGGCTAAGATGGTATCTTGCTTGGAACATATGAATCCTAAAACACACCCATGGACGTCCGTAACCCTTTCATTGCCAATTTGCCAGAGTGCCCGAGTAGTTTGAAAGCTTGGGAATTATCAAACATGTTCTGCACTTCATTACAGTAAGCTACTTGTACTCACAGATGAGTACCCATGTGCCAGGGTTTCAGTAATTTTTCAGGTTTTTGCATCATTTTGTATTGGCAAAATAAGCCACCACCAGCATACAGGTTAAAATGGCATCCAAACCAACAATGCTTCTTCAAATACATTGAGAGCTTATGATATATTCCCAAATCCTTTTTGAAAAGTATATTTTTGGAGAATGCAGGCAACACTTTCCAAATGGAACTATGATCATTAATTGGTTAATTCATGATGATGTAAAAGTATTGTATAGGAAAATACAGACAACACCTTTCAACTGGAACTCTGAGCATTAATAGGTTAATTCATGATGATGGAAATGTGAGCAGTAATCCCTGTTTGCCTGTAACCCAAGATAATATGCTGTCTGAGAGAGCACAGGAAATGGCTTCAGGTTTAGCCAATTCATGCCTGAAACACCCAAAATGCCAGACTAATTAGGTGATACCAGGCCGGATTGCGTGCATAAACTTATAACTTACTAAATAACTTGTTGTAACTATGCAAAGTATTTGAAGATGTATTATTATACTCATCAAAAACAACTTTTTATAATATATTTCTCGGAATAACAATTCATCAAGATGTTACCCTTACTGGCTTAGTATAAGATAACATGTAAGATCCAGAAATGAATGGGTTTAATACTTAATTATCATTGTAGCCTCTTTAAGGGCTTATACTTTTTAAAATTCTTCCATTTAAGTGATTTTAAGTCCACCTTATATGATTTACTAGATCAAATAAGCAGAAAAGAACACACCATACCAATTTCTGATATTCACATATACAAAAAATGGCAAATATTCTAATTTCTACCCCTGACGATAAAACAATGGTTGTATTGTTGTGATGACTCACCTTAGTTACAACTACTACAATAGGTATTCCTAGGTTATTAGTGAAGGTGTTCTCCCCCAGGGGTAGGAGGACCTTCTCGTCTTCACCAGCGGGGTGCAGCGGGTTGGGCCGTCTGGGTGTGGTCTGGTGGGGCGACTGGGCATCATCCGGCTCTATATATTCCTGCCACTGTCTCACCACTGAAAAACAGCAACAATGTAAAACTAAGTATAACTATGTAAAAAAAATTTTTTTTTATAAAGTATCTCACTGCCATTGCCTAACCACTGAAAAATAGCAACAATGTAAAAATAAGTATAACAATGTAACAAATGTTATTCATAAAGTATCGTGAGGTGATACACTATTGTTTAAAATTCTAGCATTATAGAAGAAATATAAAAGTAGAAGTTCATATTGATGCTATGTGTCATCTCTGCAGTATCTGCAGTTTCATTTCAAAAGCCCAATGCAGATTGGAACTTTGCCAGGTACTCTGGTCTCCTCAACCACCTGGTACTGGCTAGTCACTATGTATAGTATGTAACAATAACCCATTCACATCTTGAACATACACACAGTCTAAGGCATATGGAAATACCTAAATGACAAAATATTTTGTGAAATATTTGACTAAATGCTGTTCTTGTCAAATTTTGGCAATACCTTTTCAAATATGTTTCAAACATGACAATTCTGATTTATGTCTTTGAGTTGTCAGACTGTGTGTGCACTCCACAAGCAAAGATTTAAATGGCCGAAAAAGTGATAATAGTAAGTCCCAAATCAATTCCCTCTTGGGTTTTGGCAGAAGTAAAGGCTTAATGCCTAATTAAACATTTCTCCATGTTAATTTACGTTCAGAGTTGTCAAACCTTGTGTGCAATAGAGATGCAGAAGGGTTTAATGGTAGACGAATTGACAACACTTATAACAATACCAAATTCATTCCTTTACAGTTCCTCTTGGAATTAGCAGAAGGAAAGGGTTAATACCTGATTTATTCACAATAGCGCCACAGTGACTAGTGACACATGCAGTCATACTAGCAGACTCATGAGTTGAGAATTGTTGGCACTCGTGTCTTGACCCAATTATGCCCATAGAAGCCAAAAGCAGCCTGACAATTTTGACTAAATCTTGCAGACAAAAGTAAAGTTGGGAAAATATTTGGAGGACAAATGTTATTCAGAACACTAACAACAACTCTCCTTCAAATATTTTGTAAAATCATTCTTCATTCCAGAGTTATTGTCAAAAGTATGAAAGATCCAGACGAAAATTACTTGAGGAAATCTTTAGCGATAATGGGTTAAAATCACAGCTTGCAGGCTTTGATTACCCAAAACAAGCCTGCCAAAATGACAAGCAGCGCACATATCCCAAGTGGGGCAAAAAAGATAGGGCCAGTTGAGGTCAAACTGAATGCTTAGGCGACAACTTCTGTTGAGATTTTTGGTGCCCGCTGGCATATTACGCACCAGTCTGACAGCAAGCTGATATAAACAAAGGTTAACCCATTCATGCCTACAGCAGTCCAAGAAGTTAACTCTTTCATGCTCAACCCATTAATGTTTAGGGAGTTACTCAAGAAATTGTTGTCTGGATCTATAATTCTTTTGACAATAACTTTGGAATTGAAAATGTTTTTGCAAAATATTTCAAGGAGAGTTGTTGATAGATAAGTGTTCTACTAAACAATTATTTACAAATATTTCCCCAACTATGCTTTAACCTGTAAGATTTCATCAAAGTTGTCAGGTTGATTTTGGCCACTGTGAGCATTAATGGGTTAATGACCCACTGGAGGCGTAACAGAAATACAGATATCTTACAAATTCCCCAGTATTGAAAAGCAATTGGGAGAGTGACCTGGTTTCCAATAATCTTATTACTCATTTCAATAATATTTGTGAAAAAAATAAAATGAAAAAACAAACAAACAACAATGGAGCAAGTTTATTTATTCAAAATAACTTATTTTGGGTTAGAAAGTGTTAAACTCTAATTAAGCATATCAAGTGTTTGGTGTAAATCGTATATACTCTACCATCAATTACAGTGGCAAAAAAATGCCACTGATACAAAGATAGTGTATATGTGATACGGTATGAGTCATGGCCTATCATCGGGGCCCAGGCAATGATCAGTAGCACTGTTATTCCTGATCTATATTCTTCCCTACACAATGTCCTGACTGTGAGTCAGAGGCAGCCACGCTGTAACAGCAGTCATGCTACTCAGAGAGACAGTATAGTATTGCTTACACACACACATACAGCAGCAACAGGTTAGACATCTACTTCAGTACAAGCCTAGCTACTAGGCTATGGGTTATTCTCATGGTCCACCCATTTCACTGCCTTCTATCTGCAAGGGATGACATTTGAATATGGCCTAGGTCCACCTGTTTCAGTGTCAAGTTTTAGAAAACAGGTAGACTAGCCTCAGATAAGTTCAAAACAATGGGTCAGCGAGCCATGTGTGTATTCTAATTGTTCTCCCTGAGTCAAAATGTGAGATGTACTGAAAGAAACTGACGCTCTATGTTTGAATACCTAAAAATACCAAATGTTACCGGGAACACTCAGGAATTCCAGGGTTATGCTAACATAATGTCAAGATTTCCTTGCTACATTTGATTATTGGTTGCATTAAAAAGAGCGTACTCTGGGCCAGAAAGGGTTAAATAAACACTCTACAAAATACACACACACTACACAATCTCCAGCTCCAACTGATATTATATAACAAACAAAAATTGATTTTTTGGTTAAACGAACAAAAAATGAATCAATTTACGAGTAAAATCTCATGTAACAGTTGAGATGATATTGGAAAAGTGTCAGGGCACATATGTGCATATTGTGAAGTTGATTTAAAGATAAATGAACTATTTCACACAAGAACCAGGGAGGCACAGCCTGAGCAGGAAGCCTGCAGTTCTTTGCATACAAGTTACTAGGGCTGTCATTGATAATAACTTTTTACCGATTCGATAACCAATAAAAAATATTATCGATATGGTACTTCGATCCGATTCATATTTATGTTACCTGCAACTGCTATCTCTACATCATCACCAGTAATGTGTTCATTTGGCATGTCGGCGGTTTGCGCATAGGGTGATTTTTTGACCTATTAATAGGATGCACTAAGGACATGTTGTCTTGATCTATGAAACTTATGCTATTAACCAACAACTAAAGCATGAATTCAACAAATATTTGCAAGAAAGATGTTTGTTAGGTTCGGATAAACATTTCTCCTTTAATAAGATGCTTCAAATGAAAATATATCAGCAAAATAGATATATCAGAATTAGGCTTCTTGGGTGCTAAAGAGGCAAATTAGGTAACTTGTCCTGTAATTCCGATACACCCAGATATTTTTGAGTGACTTATTCACGCTCAGTTCTCTTTGAAAGCTTGGATGAAGAAAAGAATGGATATGTAGCAAGAGACCAATTACTATATGCCCTATGGTTAAGTGCTGGACTCATGCCAGGAGTACAAGATAAGCCATCAGTGCGAGGTCACGTTGGAACAAGGACCAATCAGGGCTCTCGCATCAATTACATTACTGAGAAACCTCATCTCCACCCCCAGCTGGGAGTGCCCAGAGCACCAATTTTTGGCCTATTAGCGGCTATTAGTCGACACTGGTTGAGGCTAGCATGTTCAGGTTGACCGGCTGGTTTTGAATCCACTTGTGTTTGGTCATCTAAGGTAAAAGCTTGTCTGGATGGTATGCTAAATTTGAGCATATTTTAAAAATACAGCACACACTTTCCGAATATTACGAAGACAATTATTTGTATAGTTAGAATGACAATTTCTCCTTCAGATATTTCCAAAAGATGCATTACTCACAAAAACCTTACCAAAACAATAAGACCTTTTTTTGAACTGCAGAAGGAGCAAAAAGGTATGAACATTCTGTGGGAAATACATGAACAATGTTACATTGTTTATATTCTGTTGAGCAATGTTTATTTTTTCAAATATGCATCAATGTGCAGCATATAAAGAAAATGACATTTTTCCTCGATATCTACATGTTGGGTACTCAAAGAGTACATGGGTAAATGAACTCTACTGAAGAGGGATGGTTATGCAATATTCTCTAGATTAAAGCCATTCAAAGAGCAACCTATGCTTTGATATGTCAAGGAACCTTTGATATGGAAAAAATCACATTTTTGAAGTTCAACACTAATCCCAAGATGCTTACTATTAGAGCTGCACTCATAGAGGGAGATCAACTCATGAGCTCACCACCATTTTGACTCATGAGCTAATGAGCTCATGGACGCGCGGTTTTTAGAATAAATATTCATTATTCTGTCTTATTGATGGAGAATTGCTAACATTCACATGCCTATTTCATTTTGAAATGTGCTTAAATAGAATGCATATTTATATTTACATGATTCTTTCTAAATAGCGGTACAAAGGTCAGTGTAATGCTCAACACTGCCTGTATACATTAGGGATTGTGAACAAGACATGACATCGATTTACAAGCAGTGATGAGAAAGTGTGTGTTAGGTGTTATATGTTAGGTTTGGTTCCCGACGTAGAAGAGTTGAGAGTTGACCACTCCAACTTGAGCTGGGCTCGCCTGCCCCAGTGCTCGAGTCACTCGAGTTTGTGAGTGGTGAGTGCAGCTCTACTTACTATACTTAGGATGTTACACCAACTAGTCTATAAGGCCAAAAAAACACAGTTTGGTTCCTATTTTGTCCACAAATATATATATAGGTAGGGTGGGAAGAGATTTTTATTTTATTTTATATTATTCTCATTCTTTAACTCATACGATTACCTGGAGTAGGATGTCTTCAATAAAAGTTTGCCTTGTTGTAATTGTCTTTATATGCAGTAATTGTACTTCTCTTTACCCAGAAATTGATAATTTAATGGTTGAAGAATTGATATTTAGGACGGCAAGGCTATTTTTGGGTAGGAATGGTTCATTTTTCAGTAGGATTGGCAAAAAAACTTTAGGGTAGGGGACAAAAACTAGGTAGGGTAGGGTAATAGGAACCAAACACTTTTTAGGCCTAATATATCATAGGTGGAAGACATTTGGAAACATCTTGAGGATAATGGGTATATGTAAAATTAAATCAGAAGAAATCTTGCAGTAAGAGACTTTCATTTAGTGTATCATACCCATAAGGCCAAAAGACCTGACGATTTAGGCTAAATCTTTCAAATAACAGCATCTTTGGTGAAATGAAAGAAGCAAAATTACATGCAACACTATCTAAGCCTTTCTTTGGATATCCAGCACAAAGCTCCATAATGACTTCATAGACGCTATCTTAATCCTTCAAAGTCTAAACAAAAATCAATCCAGACATGTATCGATTCCCTCCTGACCTTCTGGTTTCATCTGAAGACAGGAGAATTACTAGTTTCAATAACCATATATCACCTTCTGGTTTCATCTGAAGACAGGAGAATTACTAGTTTCAATAACCATATATCACCTTCTGGTTTCATCTGAAGACAGGAGAATTACTAGTTTCAATAACCATATATCACATATACATTATGCCATGGTAATTCCTCCAGTAATCCTAAGCCCTCGGTTTATCTTAAAATGAGGGAAATATGAGAAAATTGTAACTACGTAAACCAACAAGAAGCTCTTTCTTCAGTTTAACATTCAGTTCCAAATATACAGGTGAGGCTGAGTGAAGTACATACATGAACTAGAACAAATCTTAGCATTTGAGGCCATAATTATCGGCAACTTCACACCTTTATTCAGTAACCAGCAACCCTGCTCCTTATTTTTTTTTCGAATTCCACCTTTATTATCAACTTATCTTCATTAGTTAGGTAGCAGCCAGGCATCAATTTCAAGGCACCTCAAAGCATATATTGATTGGACTTGTGGTACGGACCCCAACAAACAGCAGACATAACCAAATTAGCTGCCTTTGCACAAACATTGGTTAACAAAGATCAAACCAATTCCCAAACTAACTGACCGGGTACTGGCTAGACATGCAAAATGATTACAGGCTAATCTCCAGACATTACAGGCCAAATTAGAAACTGCCATGATGATTATGGTTATTAGTATGCAGGGATTCAACAGTGTTGATCTTGGTAATGATAAACATGAGTCGTTTATTGCAACCAAGTAGACTTTCTCGATGAAAGGAAGTATCTCATTATTGCCTGGTGTGTGTTACCTACAAACCTGGCTATTCCATAGGTATTAATCAATATTTCTATTTCAAATATTTTTAAGAAAATGGTCTGGTCAAAAAGATGTCAACAAAATAGTCAGGGTGTTTTTGATGCCAAACTATTTAAGCCACAAGCAGCATAAGGGTTAAGAAGTTATTTCATCCCCGCTAAGTTCTCCACTTTGCTGCCTTTATCGGTCTCCTTTCATGTACCTTAGGATTGCTACCAACCACTACACCGCTGCCACCACCACGCTAACAGGTACATCAAGAATCTCAGACGCTAAATTATGCAGCAGGAGCACAGCCCCGCAGCACCAATATTCCACGCCATGGTCCAAGGCTGACTGGAGAGAGACAAGCCAGGATGTTGTGATGTTGGGAATGAGATGGGAGGTGACAGGTTGTACACAGGTGGTAAAAGTGAGACCACACAGGACGAGGATGAGGAGGAGGGGGAGTAAGAGGAGGAGGTGGAAGAGGAGATGGAGGAGGAGGAAGAGGGGGAGGACGAGAAGAATGAGGCAGGAGGATGAGGCAAAGGAGAAGGCAAAAGAGGAGGGAGGAGGAGGGGAGGGTAGGAGGATGAAGAGGAGGATGAAGATGAAGAGGAGGAAAATAAGGACATGGAGGAAGAGAAGGGGAATGGTGGTGATGATAATGATGATGATGACGATGATGATGATGATGATGATGATGATGATGACGGCGATGATGACAATGAAGACTAAGATGATAATGATGTTTATAATGAAGACTGAGGATAATCATTATGATGAAAACAAACGTGCTGGTGAACTCTTTCCAAAAATCCAACCTTGACTGAAGGTTGTTGTACCTGTACCTGTTCCCATTTAACTATCCTCAAACTTTACCCCACCAAATGAGTTATATCAAACTAAGCGTGAGCTTGGTTTCTAAATGGGTTAAATGATCAAAACTTTCCAAGTCAGCAGCCATTTGAACTAGAGACTTTTTTTTACCTATCATCAAGAGTTCCGCCTCGAAACCTGGCATGTCTCCAAAACACACATTCCCCAATCACATTCCTGACTTGATCAGCAAGATGTTGGTTAAGGTATTTCTCAATACTAACCCATATTAACCCATTCAATCATGTTTTAACCCTTACGCTGCTGGTGCCCAATTTTGCCTTTATACAAAATGATGCAAAAAAGCTGAAAAATGACTGAAACCCTGGTATATGGGTA
The DNA here is from genome assembly GCA_963942565.1 of Maea johnstoni. Classification (NCBI taxonomy): domain Eukaryota; kingdom Metazoa; phylum Annelida; class Polychaeta; order Spionida; family Magelonidae; genus Maea; species Maea johnstoni. Next base: position 36,416,624 of record OZ012688.1, on the reverse strand, counting down.
CTCAT